>OW796104.1:6191444-6759446 GCA_941860345.1 Chrysodeixis includens | reverse complement strand
GAGGCTAGGGAGAGGCGGGAGGCTCGGGCAGAAGTCAGAGACCTGCTCAGCTCTGGCCTCAGACCTACTAACCCCTCTTCTGCCAAGGAGCAGATAGAGGGGTCACTTATGTCAATCTTGGAGGTGGCTCGCACCTCCAAGAACATAAAAGGAGGCCTAATAAAGAGGCTGAAAGATGCGGTGGAGAGCATCCAGGGCGGTGTTCGCGCCCTGACGAGCTCCACCGCACTGGAGGGCTTGCTCGCCGAGAACGCTCGGCTGAGCAAAGAGCTGGAGGACCTGAGGGCACAGGTCCAACAGATGGCCCCAGCCGCCCTCGACATAGAGGAGCTCAAGCGTTCCATCATGGTGTCAGTGGGCACCATGATGGACGCAAAACTCGACGGCCTTAAGGGCCGGCTCCCGCCGGAGCCCATCTTGCGTCCGCCTCTGGCGGCAGACAGAAGGCGTGCAGCGGCGGAGGCATCGGCCCCACTCAGGCCTACTGCCCCAACGCCCGCTCCGAAACCTGCCCCAAAACTGAAGCCTGCCACAAAACAGGCTCAGAAAGTGGCAAAACCCGCCACGGGACAGGTTTCAAAGAAGCCGGCCAAGACACGGCCGGCCCCTGAGCCACAGCCGTCGACGTCGGCTGCGGAAATGGTGGAGGAAGGCGGCTGGTCCAAAGTGGTCGGTCGCAAAGAGAAGGCGAAGAAGGCCAAGAAGGCCAAGAAAGCCAAGAAGGCCACGCCGGCAGCACCAAAACCGCAACCGGCAACATCGCAGTCGACCTCCGCGTCTAAGAGTCGGAGCCAGAAGAAACGAGCGCAGAAGCAGCGAGCCGCTGCTAGCAAGGCTGCGCTCGTGCTGACAATTGACGCGGAGGCGGAAGAAAAGAAAGGCGTCACATACGCCCAAATCCTGGCCAAGGCGCGCCAGGAGGTCGACTTTGCCGCGATGGGGATTGACCTGGCGGCCGACCCCATCCGGATACGGAGGGCGCAGACTGGCGCGCGAGTCCTCCAGCTCCCCCGCGGTGTGAGCCAGGAGGCAGCCGACCAGATGGCTGAAAAGCTCAGGGCCGCCTATGCCGGCGACGTCAAGGTCTCCCGACCTGTAAAGTGTGCGGAGCTTCGAGTCACAAACCTCGACGACTCCGTCACTAAACAGGAGATCTGCGACGCCGCCGCCCGGCAAGGAAAGTGCGCCTCTGCCTCGGTGAAGGTGGGGGAGCTCCGAATTGGCCCAGGGGGCACATTTACAACCACAATAAAGTGCCCCCTCACGGCAGCTCACCTGCTGGTGACCAACGCCAGGCAGAAGTTTCTGGTGGGCTGGAGCTCGGCGCGGGTCGTGCAGTTGCAGGCCCGCCCGATGAAATGTTTTAGGTGCCTGGCGCTGGGGCATACAAGGCCAGTGTGCGCCTGCCCGACGGACCGCAGCGGACTTTGTTACCGCTGCGGCGAGCCAGGCCACAAGGTGGCAGCCTGCACTGCCCCAGCCAAGTGCGCCATCTGCGCCGAGCTGGGCCGCAACTCAGCCCACCAGATGGGAAGTCGGGGATGCGCTCCCCCGGCTCTCACAAAGCGGGTGGCGCCCACAAAGGCGCCCACGCCCGCTGCCGCAAAGCCGCAGGCCAAACCCTGCGAGGAGGAGATGATGGAGCATTAATGGACCAAGTCCGACCACATCTCCTCCTCCAGGGGAACCTGAACCACTGCGCCGGCGCTCAGGATCTTCTCCTGCAGACGCTGGCGCAGTGGTCCATCGACGTCGCAGTGGTGGCGGAGCCGTATTTTGTTCCCCCGCGATCAAATTGGGCGGGGGACATCAACGGCTCCGTCGCCATTATCGCTGCGACCGGACCCGGTTCCCAGCCCCTACACGTCATCCGTAGGGGCGCCGGGTACGTTGCGACGCACTGGGGCCCGTACGCAATAGCGGGGGCCTACTTCTCCCCGAACAGGGGCCTCGCCGAGTTCGAGTCATTTATGGCCGAGCTAGAGGCCCTTGTTCGTTCGTTGGCGCCGCGTCCGGTGATTGTGCTGGGCGATCTCAACGCCAAGAGCGCGGCGTGGGGGAACCCAGCCACGGACGCGCGCGGGGAGGTGTTGGAGGAGTGGGCCCTAGGGCTCGACCTGGCCCTGCTCAACAGGGGCCGGGCCCATACGTGCGTGCGTCGCAACGGGGGGTCCATCGTCGACGTGTCGTTCTGCGCCCCATCTATTGCGGGGCGCGTCGCCGATTGGCACGTCGAGGAGGTGGAGACGCTGTCCGACCACAAGTATATTCGGTTCAGCGTCTCGACTCCTGGAGGTTCTGGGGCTCAACCAGTCACGAGCCCCGGAACTCCACGATGGGCCCTCAAACAGCTCGACCGAGAGCTGCTGGTCGAGGCGGCCATCATCGCCGATTGGTGTTCACCACCGGCGGGCCGCTCAGTCGACACCGAGGCAGAGAGATTCCGCCGCATCCTCACAATAATATGTGACGCGGCGATGCCTCGGGTCAGGAAGCGGCCGAACCGCCGGGCGGTGTACTGGTGGTCGCCGGAGATCGCAGCTCTCCGGGAGGCGTGCCTGGCGGCGCAGCGGGTATACACCCACCACCGCTCCAGGCACGCTCGTCGAGGTAGGGACGAGGCAGCGGAGGCCCCCCTTTACAGGGCCTACCGTACGGCGAGGAGCAATCTCCGTATCGCCATCCTGGAAGCAAAAGCAACAGGGTGGCAGGAGATGCTGGAGGCTCTCGACAGGGATCCGTGGGGGCGACCGTATCTAGCGGCCCGGAACAAGCTCCGGGCCGCGGCGCCCCCGATCACGGAGACCATGGAGCCCCAGCTGCTCCGAACCGTCGTCTCGTCCCTATTCCCAGCAGGGACTGATTTCGTTCCTCCGGTGGTAAGTGCGACACAACCACCGTACGAGCCACCGGAGGAAATCAGCGAAGGAGAACTGAAGGCGTCCATTGACCGCCTACGCCCGAAGAAGACCGCCCCAGGGCCCGACGGCGTGCCGGCACAAGCGCTGGCACTGGCCCTGGGACCCCTCGAGGACCGTCTGCGGGGTCTGCTCAACTCGTGTTTAGAGTTGGGCAGATTCCCTAAAGTTTGGAAGGGAGGCAGACTGGTCCTCCTCAGAAAGGAGGGGCGTCCGGCAGATTCGCCGTCCGGTTATAGACCGATTGTCTTGCTGGACGAGGCGGGCAAGCTCTTTGAGCGAGTCATTGCTGCCCGCATCGTCCGGCACCTAGACCGGACGGGTCCGAATCTGTCGGACTGTCAATTCGGATTTCGGGCGAGGCGGTCCACATTGGACGCCTTGCAGTTGGTGAGGGAGTTCGCCACGGATGCGGCGGCGCGAGGGGGGGTGGCGTTGGCCGTCTCACTGGACATTGCCAACGCCTTCAACTCGCTGCCGCATCAATGTATAGTAGCGGCGCTCCGATACCATGGGGTGCCGCTCTATCTCCAGCGAGTCGTGGCGGACTACCTCGCCGAAAGAAGCGTCTCGTTCGCGGGGCAGAACGGCCTGCAGAGCCATCAGACGGGGCGCGGTGTTCCGCAGGGGTCGGTCTTAGGACCCCTCCTGTGGAACATCGGGTACGACTGGGCCCTGAGAGGGGCCCTATACCCCGGCATGCAGGTCGTCTGCTACGCGGACGACACCTTGGTGTTAACCCGGGGGACAGACCCCCGGGAATGCATGCGGATTGCGACCTGCGGCGTCCAATTGGTCGTGGGTCGCATCCGCATGCTAGGTTTAGAAGTGGCTCTGGGGAAGACCGAAGCGCTAATGCTGCACGGTCCCCGGAGCCGGCCCCTGCCCGACTCGTGCCTGACAGTGGAGGACACTCAAATCCCGCTGTCAGGCACGATGAAGTATTTAGGTTTGGTCCTCGACGGGCGGTTGAGCTTCCGGGAGCACTTTAAGCGGCTAAAGCCAAGACTCCAGGCCGCCGCTCTCGCTCTCGGAAGACTCTTGCCAAACGTCGGGGGCCCAGACGTTGGGTGTCGCCGACTCTATACAGGGGTCATAAAATCGATGGCCCTGTACGGCGCACCCATCTGGTGCGATGCGCTCAAGCCCGAGCACCGGGCGGTTTTGCTCGGTGCGCAGCGGGTGGTGGCCAATAGGGTCGCCCGGGCGTATCGCACCGTCGGGCAGGAGGCGGCGTGTGCCCTGGCGGGGACTCCCCCCTGGGATTTGGAAGCGAGGGTGCTAGCGGACCTCTACACCCGCTGCACCTCGCTCCGGTCCCGGGGCTTGGACCCCTCGCCAGGGCAACGCGAAGCCTGGCGCAGACAAGCCCGCCTCGTCGTGTTCCGAAATTGGGAACTTCGGCTCGCAAGGCCGACGGCGGGGCGGGCGACGGTCGAGGCGATCCGCCCACACCTACAACAGTGGGCGGAGAGGCGGTACGGAAAATTGACGTACCGCCTCACACAGGTGTTGACCGGACACGGGGCCTTTGGGCACTACTTGTGCCGGGTGGCCCAAAGAGAGGCCACCACAGCGTGTCACCAGTGCGGTGATCCAGACGACACCGCACTGCACACGCTGGCCCTGTGTCCGGCCTTCGATGGGCCTCGCGCCGTCCTTGTGTCTGCGCTGGGCGGAGTAGACGTCTCCGCGCTGCCGGCTGTTGTCGCAGCCGCGCTCAGCAGCCGCGCAGCGTGGGACGCACTGGCCTCCTTCTGCGAGACCGTTATGTCGCAGAAGGAGGCCGCGGAGCGCGTCCGGGAAAACGATCCGGACGCGCCCCAAATACGCCGACGTCGGGTGGGGCGGCGAAGGGCCGCGCATGAACGCGCCCTCCCGCCCTAACCAGGGTCCGGACGGTGGCACGGGGGTGCTACCGTCCGTAGTAGAGGACCCGCGACGGGGGGCCACATTCGGTGCTATGGGTGTGGTCCCAGTATCAGGCGAGGAGGCCGACGCCCTTTACACGTCGGCCTCCATCAACAATGCGATATTGCAACCCGCCGGCTCTCAACTGGCCGGCGGACGCCCGCGGTCGGTGCATGAAGTAGTACTATGCGCTGCCATGCACCGACACAAAAACGCGGATGACGTAGCACAGCGGTTAGGTTTAGTCAGTAAGAGTCTGACACTACCCGCGGCTCCCCCCGGAGTCGCGGGTGTCCATGAGGATTCCTCCGCTTTACCAAAAAAAAAAAAAAAAAAAAGGTTTGGATTTTAGTTAGGTTAGGTTAGGTTAGGTTCGGTTTTGAGTCAGGTTAGGGATAGAGTTCCCTAGGGATAGCCGGGATAGAGTTCCCTAGGGATAGCTGGGATAGAGTTCCCGAGGGATAGCCGGGATAGAGTTCCCTAGGGATAGCCGGGATAGAGTTCCCGAGGGATAGCCGGGATAGAGTTCCCTAGGGATAGCCGGGATAGAGTTCCCGAGGGATAGCCGGGATAGAGTTCCCTAGGGATAGCCGGGATAGAGTTCCCGATGGATAGCTGGTTTGGTTTTTAGTTAGGTTAGGTTAGGTTTGGTTTTCAGTTAGGTTAGGTTAGGTTAGCTTTGGTATTTGGTTAGGTTAGGTTAGGTTTGGAATTTAGTTAGGTTAGGTTAGGTTTGGTTTTTAGTTAGGTTAGGTTAGGTTTGGTTTTTAGTTAGGTTAGGTTAGGTTTGGTTTTTAGTTAGGTTAGGTTAGGTTTGGTTTTTAGTCAGGTTAGGGATAGAGTTCCCTAGGGATAGCCGGGATAGAGTTCCCTAGGGATAGCTGGGATAGAGTTCCCGAGGGATAGCCGGGATAGAGTTCCCTAGGGATAGCCGGGATAGAGTTCCCGAGGGATAGCCGGGATAGAGTTCCCTAGGGATAGCCGGGATAGAGTTCCCGAGGGATAGCCGGGATAGAGTTCCCTAGGGATAGCCGGGATAGAGTTCCCGATGGATAGCTGGTTTGGTTTTTAGTTAGGTTAGGTTAGGTTTGGTTTTCAGTTAGGTTAGGTTAGGTTAGGTTTGGAATTTGGTTAGGTTAGGTTAGGTTTGGAATTTAGTTAGGTTAGGTTAGGTTTGGTTTTTAGTTAGGTTAGGTTAGGTTAGGTTCGGTTTTAAGTTAGGTTAGGTTAGGTTTGGTTTTAGTCAGGTTAGGGATAGAGTTCCCTAGGGATAGCCGGGATGGAGTTCCCTAGGGATAGCCGGGATAGAGTTCCCTAGGGAAAGCCGGGATAGAGTTCCCTAGGGATAGCCGGGATAGAGTTCCCGAGGGATAGCCGGGATAGAGTTCCCGAGGGATAGCCGGGATAGAGTTCCCTAGGGATAGCCGGGATAGAGTTCCCGAGGGATAGCCGGGATAGAGTTCCCTAGGGATAGCCGGGATAGAGTTCCCGAGGGATAGCCGGGATAGAGTTCCCTAGGGATAGCCGGGATAGAGTTCCCGATGGATAGCTGGTTTGGTTTTTAGGTTAGGTTAGGTTTGGTTTTTAGTTAAGTTAGGTTAGGTTTTTAGTTAGGTTAGGTTAGGTTTGGTTTTTAGTTAGGTTAGGTTAGGTTTGGTTTTTAGTTAGGTTAGGTTTGGTTTTTAGTCAGGTTAGGGATAGAGTTCCCTAGGGATAGCCGGGATAGAGTTCCCGAGGGATAGCCGGGATAGAGTTCCCTAGGGATAGCCGGGATAGAGTTCCCGAGGGATAGCCGGGATAGAGTTCCCTAGGGATAGCCAGGATAGAGTTCCCGAGGGATAGCCGGGATAGAGTTCCCTAGGGATAGCCGGGATAGAGTTCCCGAGGGATAGCCGGGATAGAGTTCCCTAGGGATAGCCGGGATAGAGTTCCCGAGGGATAGCCGGGATAGAGTTCCCTAGGGATAGCCGGGATAGAGTTCCCGATGGATAGCTGGTTTGGTTTTTAGTTAGGTTAGGTTAGGTTTGGTTTTTAGTTAGGTTAGGTTAGGTTAGGTTTGGAATTTGGTTAGGTTAGGTTAGGTTTGGAATTTAGTTAGGTTAGGCTAGGTTTGGTTTTTAGTTAGGTTAGGTTAGGTTTGGATTTTAGTTAGGTTAGGTTAGGTTTGGTTTTTAGTTAGGTTAGGTTAGGTTTGGTTTTTAGTTAGGTTAGGTTAGGTTTGGATTTTAGTTAGGTTAGGTTAGGTTAGGTTTGGTTTTCAGTTAGGTTAGGTTAGGTTAGGTTTGGAATTTGGTTAGGTTAGGTTAGGTTTGGAATTTTGTTAGGTTAGGTTAGGTTTGGATTTTAGTTAGGTTAGGTTAGGTTTGGATTTTAGTTAGGTTAGGTTAGGTTTGGTTTTTAGTTAGGTTAGGTTAGGTTTGGTTTTTAGTTAGGTTAGGTTAGGTTTGGTTTTTAGTTAGGTTAGGTTAGGTTTGGATTTTAGTTAGGTTAGGTTAGGTTAGGTTTGGTTTTAAGTTAGGTTTGGTTTTTAGTTAGGTTAGGTTAGGTTTGGTATTTAGTTAGGTTAGGTTAGGTTTGGATTTTAGTTAGGTTAGGTTAGGTTAGGTTGTTGGGTGTCGCCGACTCTATACAGGTGTCATAAAATCGATGGCCCTGTACGGCGCACCCATCTGGTGCGATGCGCTCAAGCCCCAGCACCGGGCGGTTTTGCTCGGTGCGCAGCGGGTGGTGGCCAATAGGGTCGCCCGGGCGTATCGCACCGTCGGGCAGGAGGCGGCGTGTGCCCTGGCGGGGGACTCCCCCCTGGGATTTGGAAGCGAGGGTGCTAGCGGACCTCTACACCCGCTGCACCTCGCTCCGGTCCCGGGGCCTGGACCCCTCGCCGGGGCAACGCGAAGCCTGGCGCAGACAAGCCCGCCTCGTCGTGTTCCGAAATTGGGAACTTCGGCTCGCAAGGCCGACGGCGGGGCGGGCGACGGTCGAGGCGATCCGCCCACATCTACAACAGTGGGCGGAGAGGCGGTACGGAAAATTGACGTACCGCCTCACGCAGGTGTTGACCGGACACGGGGCCTTTGGGCACTACTTGTGCCGGGTGGCCCAAAGAGAGGCCACCACAGCGTGTCACCAGTGCGGTGATCCAGACGACACCGCACTGCACACGCTGGCCCTGTGTCCGGCCTTCGATGGGCCTCGCGCCGTCCTTGTGTCTGCGCTGGGCGGAGTAGACGTCTCCGCGCTGCCGGCTGTTGTCGCAGCCGCGCTCAGCAGCCGCGCAGCGTGGGACGCACTGGCCTCCTTCTGCGAGACCGTTATGTCGCAGAAGGAGGCCGCGGAGCGCGTCCGGGAAAACGATCCGGACGCGCCCCAAATACGCCGACGTCGGGTGGGGCGGCGAAGGGCCGCGCATGAGCGCGCCCTCCCGCCCTAACCAGGGTCCGGACGGTGGCACGGGGGTGCCACCGTCCGCAGTAGAGGACCCGCGACGGGGGGCCACATTCGGTGCTATGGGTGTGGTCCCAGTATCAGGCGAGGAGGCCGACGCCCTTTACACGTCGGCCTCCATCAACAAATGCGATATTGCAACCCGCCGGCTCTCAACTGGCCGGCGGACGCCCGCGGTCGGTGCATGAAGTAGTACTATGCGCTGCCATGCACCGATACAAAAACGCGGATGACGTAGCACAGCGGTTGAGGTTTAGTCAGTAAGAGTCTGACACTACCCGCGGCTCCCCCCGGGGTCGCGGGTGTCCATGAGGATTCCCCCGCTTTACCAAAAAAAAAAAAAAAAAAGGTTAGGTTAGGTTAGGTTCGGTTTTAAGTTAGGTTAGGTTAGGTTTGGTTTTTAGTTAGGTTAGGTTAGGTTTGGTTTTTAGTCAGGTTAGGGATAGAGTTCCCTAGGGATAGCCGGGATAGAGTTCCCGAGGGATAGCCGGGATAGAGTTCCCTAGGGATAGCCGGGATGGAGTTCCCTAGGGATAGCCGGGATAGAGTTCCCGAGGGAAAGCCGGGATAGAGTTCCCTAGGGATAGCCGGGATAGAGTTCCCGAGGGATAGCCGGGATAGAGTTCCCGAGGGATAGCCGGGATAGAGTTCCCTAGGGATAGCCGGGATAGAGTTCCCGAGGGATAGCCGGGATAGAGTTCCCTAGGGATAGCCGGGATAGAGTTCCCGAGGGATAGCCGGGATAGAGTTCCCTAGGGATAGCCGGGATAGAGTTCCCGAGGGATAGCCGGGATAGAGTTCCCTAGGGATAGCCGGGATGGAGTTCCCTAGGGATAGCCGGGATAGAGTTCCCTAGGGATAGCCGGGATAGAGTTCCCTAGGGATAGCCGGGATAGAGTTCCCGAGGGATAGCCGGGATAGAGTTCCCTAGGGATAGCCGGGATAGAGTTCCCGAGGGATAGCCGGGATAGAGTTCCCGATGGATAGCTGGTTTGGTTTTTAGTTAGGTTAGGTTAGGTTTGGTTTTCAGTTAGGTTAGGTTAGGTTAGGTTTGGAATTTGGTTAGGTTAGGTTAGGTTTGGAATTTAGTTAGGTTAGGTTAGGTTTGGTTTTTAGTTAGGTTAGGTTAGGTTTGGATTTTAGTTAGGTTAGGTTAGGTTTGGTTTTTAGTTAGGTTAGGTTAGGTTTGGTTTTTAGTTAGGTTAGGTTAGGTTTGGATTTTAGTTAGGTTAGGTTAGGTTTTAAGTTAGGTTTGGTTTTTAGTTAGGTTAGGTTAGGTTTGGTATTTAGTTAGGTTAGGTTAGGTTTGGATTTTAGTTAGGTTAGGTTAGGTTCGGTTTTAAGTTAGGTTAGGTTAGGTTTGGTTTTTAGTTAGGTTAGGTTAGGTTTGGTTTTTAGTCAGGTTAGGGATAGAGTTCCCTAGGGATAGCCGGGATAGAGTTCCCGAGGGATAGCCGGGATAGAGTTCCCTAGGGATAGCCGGGATAGAGTTCCCTAGGGAAAGCCGGGATAGAGTTCCCTAGGGATAGCCGGGATAGAGTTCCCGAGGGATAGCCGGGATAGAGTTCCCGAGGGATAGCCGGGATAGAGTTCCCTAGGGATAGCCGGGATAGAGTTCCCGAGGGATAGCCGGGATAGAGTTCCCTAGGGATAGCCGGGATAGAGTTCCCGAGGGATAGCCGGGATAGAGTTCCCTAGGGATAGCCGGGATAGAGTTCCCGATGGATAGCTGGTTTGGTTTTTAGTTAGGTTAGGTTAGGTTTGGTTTTCAGTTAGGTTAGGTTAGGTTAGGTTTTTAGTTAGGTTAGGTTAGGTTTTTAGTTAGGTTAGGTTAGGTTTGGTTTTTAGTTAGGTTAGGTTAGGTTTTTAGTTAGGTTAGGTAAGGTTTGGTTTTTAGTTAGGTTATGTTAGGTTTGGTTTTTAGTTAGGTTAGGTTTGGTTTTTAGTCAGGTTAGGGATAGAGTTCCCTAGGGATAGCCGGGATAGAGTTCCCTAGGGATAGCCGGGATAGAGTTCCCGAGGGATAGCCGGGATAGAGTTCCCGAGGGATAGCCGGGATAGAGTTCCCGAGGGATAGCCGGGATAGAGTTCCCTAGGGATAGCCGGGATAGAGTTCCCGATGGATAGCTGGTTTGGTTTTTAGTTAGGTTAGGTTAGGTTTGGTTTTCAGTTAGGTTAGGTTAGTTTAGGTTTGGAATTTAGTTAGGTTAGGTTAGGTTTGGTTTTTAGTTAGGTTAGGTTAGGTTTGGTTTTTAGTTAGGTTAGGTTAGGTTTTTAGTTAGGTTAGGTTAGGTTTGGTTTTTAGTTAGGTTAGGTTAGGTTTGGTTTTTAGTTAGGTTAGGTTAGGTTTGGTTTTTAGTTAGGTTAGGTTAGGTTAGGTAAATCCAAACCTAACTAAAAACCGAACCTAACCTAACCTAACTTAAAACCGAACCTAACCTAACCTAACTAAAATCCAAACCTAACCAAAGTAAAAACCAAACCTAACCTAACCTAACTAAAAACCGAACCTAACCTAACCTAACTAAATTCCAAACCTAACCTAACCTAACCTAACTGAAAACCAAACCTAACCTAACCTAACTAAAAACCAAACCAGCTGTCCATCGGGAACTCTATCCCGGCTATCCCTAGGGAACTCTATCCCGGCTATCCCTCGGGAACTCTATCCCGGCTATCTCTAGGGAACTCTATCCCGGCTATCCCTCGGGAACTCTAACCTGGCTATCCCTAGGGAACTCTATCCCGGCTATCCCTCGGGAACTCTATCCCGGCTATCCCTAGGGAACTCTATCCCGGCTATCCCTCGGGAACTCTATCCCGGCTATCCCTAGGGAACTCTATCCCGGCTATCCCTCGGGAACTCTATCCTGGCCATCCCTAGGGAACTCTGTCCCGGTTATCCCTCAGGAACTCTATCCCGGCTATCCCTCGGGAACTCTATCCCGGCTATCCCTAGGGAACTCTATTTCGGCTTTCCCTAGGGAACTCTATCCCGGCTATCCCTAGGGAACTCTATCCCGGCTATCCCTAGGGAACTCTATCCCTAACCTGACTAAAAACCTAACCTAACCTAACCTAACCTAACTGAAAACCAAACCTAACCTAACCTAACCTAACCTAACTAAAATCCAAACCTAACCTAACCTAACTAAAAACCAAACCTAACCTAACCTAACTAAAAACCAAACCTAACCTAACTTAAAACCGAACCTAACCTAACCTTACCTAACTAAAATCCAAACCTAACCTAACCTAACTAAAATCGAAACCTAACCTAACCTAACTAAAAACCAAACCTAACCTAACCTAACTAAAAACCAAACCAGCTATCCATCGGGAACTCTATCCCGGCTATCCCTAGGGAACTCTATCCCGGCTATCCCTCGGGAACTCTATCCCGGCTATCCCTAGGGAACTCTATCCCGGCTATCCCTAGGGAACTCTATCCCGGCTATCCCTCGGGAACTCTATCCCGGCTATCCCTCGGGAACTCTATCCCGGCTATCCCTAGGGAACTCTATCCCGGCTATCCCTAGGGAACTCTATCCCTAACCTGACTAAAAACCAAACCTAACCTAACTAAAATCCAAACCTAACCTAACCTAACTAAAAACCAAACCTAACCTAACCTAACTAAAAACCTAACCTAACCTAACTGAAAACCAAACCTTACTTACCTAACTAAAAACCGAACCTAACCTAACCTGACAAAATACCAAACCTAACCTAACCTAACTAAAAACCAAACCTAACCTTACCTAACTAAAAACCAAACCTAACCTAACCTGATTAAAAACTAAACCTAACCTAACCTAACTAAAAACCGAACCTAATCTAACTTTACCAAAAACCAAACCTAACCTAACCTAACCTGACTAAAAACCAAACCTAACCTAACTAAAAACCAAACCTAACGGGATCCAAATCCATCGGGAACTCTATCCCGGCTATCCCTCGGGAACTCTATCCCGGCTATCCCTAGGGAACTCTATCCCGGCCATCCCTCGGGAACACTATCCCGGCCATCCCTCGGGAACACTATCCCGGCCATCCCTCGGGAACTCTATCCCGGCTATCCCTCGGGAACAATTTCCCGGCTATCCCTCGAAAACACTATCCCAGCTATCCCTCGGGAACTCTATCCCGGCTATCCCTAGGGAACTCTATCCCAGCTATCCCTCGGGAACTCTATCCCGGCTATCCCTAGGGAACTCTATCCCGGCTATCCCTCAGGAACTTTATCCCGGCTATCCCTCGGGAACTCTCTCCCGGCTATCCCTCGGGAACTCTATCCCTAACCTGACTAAAAACCAAACCTAACCTAACTAAAATCCAAACCTAACCTAACCTAACTAAAAACCAAACCTAACCTAACCTAACTAAAAACCTAACCTAACCTAACTGAAAACCAAACCTTACTTACCTAACTAAAAACCGAACCTAACCTAACCTGACAAAAAACCAAACCTAACCTAACCTAACTAAAAACCAAACCTAACCTTACCTAACTAAAAACCAAACCTAACCTAACCTGATTAAAAACTAAACCTAACCTAACCTAACTAAAAACCGAACCTAACCTAACTTTACCAAAAACCAAACCTAACCTAACCTAACCTGACTAAAAACCAAACCTAACCTAACTAAAAACCAAACCTAACGGGATCCAAATCCATCGGGAACTCTATCCCGGCTATCCCTCGGGAACTCTATCCCGGCTATCCCTAGGGAACTCTATCCCGGCCATCCCTCGGGAACACTATCCCGGCCATCCCTCGGGAACACTATCCCGGCCATCCCTCGGGAACTCTATCCCGGCTATCTCTCGGGAACAATTTCCCGGCTATCCCTCGAAAACACTATCCCAGCTATCCCTCGGGAACTCTATCCCGGCTATCCCTAGGGAACTCTATCCCAGCTATCCCTCGGGAACTCTATCCCGGCTATCCCTAGGGAACTCTATCCCGGCTATCCCTCAGGAACTTTATCCCGGCTATCCCTCGGGAACTCTCTCCCGGCTATCCCTCGGGAACTCTATCCCGGCTATCCCTCGGAACTCTATCCTGGCAATCCTTCGGGAACTATATCCTGGCTATCCCCCGGGAACACTATCCCGGCTATTCCTAGGGAATTCTATTCCAGCTATCCTTAGGGAACTCTTTCTAGGGAAATCTATCCTAGCTATCTCTCGGGCTAACTGTGCCTTGTCAGGGATTAAACTCACAACAATTCTCACACGTCACGATGTTGGGGCCTACACCACTAGGCCATCCTTGCAGACTACATATACTATTATACCTTGTAACGAATACATAACTGAAGTGAATAAAAAAATACATTACCCATTTATACAATAATCAACCTTAAAAATAAGTTTGTAAGGTACAAAACAATTCACTCCCACATCTATGTAGGTAAATCTCATCTCGCAGAATAATTAAAACTCTCGTGGTTGCCTCCGGCATAGGGCATGGAAAAACAATGGTTGCACTTTGCAATTAGCTGTAACCGTTCCCCCTGATAAGTCTACCGGCTGCGTAATATTAAGACAACCTCATTCAGTAAATGTACTCATGTAATTTTTTTATTATTTTTGCTCATCAAGCTTAAAGAGAGTTGAAAGGTACTTAGCGTAAATTGAATTTTGTGATCATAGTAATACGTTTAAAAGTGAAGTAAATTTCCAGCCTTCATATGTCAAAAAGTGTTCTTTAACAACTTATTAAAACAATAAAAAGTACCAATAAGTTTCGTTTTTAGATGTTAATTATGCATGATCAATATATGACTTTAGGTAAGCTTTAGGTACATATATACCTTGGGAGTGGCCTATATACGGCTGTGGATTGCAACGAGTTGACGATAATGACACACAAGTAATTACCCGATATTATTATGTTATAAGTGTCTTCTAATATAGCAATACATATCTACTTCTAAAATGGTATAATTTTGCTAAAACCCGTCTAGAGCAATAACCAACTTTGAATTCTACAATTTCAACAAGTACAAACAGCTTGTGGTTAATTTAATGGACGCTATACTGATTTCAAAGCTACCTGCGGCCATTGATTGGCTCCGAATGAGTTTTGATTCCCGCATCGGTCAGCAACTATAATTGGATTAGATACCTGTTGAGAAAATTCCCAGAAAGGGATTTCGAGAATTCTGCCTTATCTCGAGAATAGCGTGGAACTGTAATCTAGATTCGAATGTTATTGATTTGAAAATCTGAATCCCTGGGGGATCTTTACGTGATAGTTTTATGCTGAAAATAACATATTTTCTCATTTTTTCACACACATTAGGGATGGAATTGCTAAAGTCCTAGGACTTTGTAGCATTCTTACTCACATATTTACTATTTTCAAATAAATTTTACTGAGTACTATCACAAATATGAATATCCTTCCTTTTCTATACGCGTTTGTTTATTTAGGATTTTGACTGGTTAATAGAGGACTTAAAGTTTTTATAGAAGACTTTGACTGGTTTTGACCAATAATGAGATTTTTCATGCCAATATTCTTATCACTAAGACTAAAGGTAGTAATTTCTGTTGAAACTGTTAAGAATCGATTGAATCGCAGTATTATACACCAAACGCAGGCATAAGTTACTTAAAAACGAACTGTCCTCATTTATTGACACTAGTAAGCAGATATTCAAGAAACTCAAATACAGTAACTTTTGATTACGATAGATTCGAAAGAGGAAAATCTTTCCAAAAAATCTCACGTGTACGTAATAAACTGTTAACGTGTGTAATGTCTTGTGAACTTACATAATGTAGCCCTAGCGGCACTCTTTGCATATCTTTAAAAGAAAAACTTTCGCAAGTTCTGGAGGAGATATTCTTCTTATACATAACTTGTAGTTTCGTATAAGATGTGTTTATTTATCCGTAATATGTTCGCAGGAACGTGCTTTTTGTAACTACCACGCTAGATTCGGAGCCAATTCGGTTCTGTTAAAATAACCACTTATTGGGTCCAAAACTAATCTAAATAGTAATAAATCTGACATTCAATAATTAGGAATAGATACAAAATTTCTGCATTTTAGTTTCTTTTTCCATTACGCCAAAAACAAGTTATCTATTGTAAATCAAGTTACGAGCGAGCAAAAATCTAACGTCACGGGATTTATCTACTTCTAGGTATTAATTAGAGCTCACCCCTATACTCCTACCTCAAGCTAAGCCATTAGTAACCGGAGCATCTAGAAATAGAAACACAAAACTAAGCTTCAGTTTTAATCTATATATATAAAACTCTTCCGTTACTGACTGACTGACTGACAGACAACGCACAGCCGAAACTACTGGTTGTAGAAAGCTGAAATTTGGCATGTAGGTTCCTTGAGATATGTAGGGGTGCACTAAGAAAGGATTTTTGGAAATTCAACCCCTAAAGGGGTAAAAAGGGGTCATAACGTTTCTATGAAAAATCTTATTCCTTGGGTTTATAAACTTGAAACTTAGCACAAACACGTATATGGTCAAGTAAATAAGTTTGGCATTATAATTTTTTCCAAACTACCCTCCAATAGTGATTTAGGGGGTTGCGATTTGGTGACTGATTGATTAACGCACAGCCGAAACCTCTCGGTATAGAAGTCTGATATTTTGAACAAGGCTTCCTTTAGTAACACAATTGACCACTATAAGGGATTTTTGGAGTAGCAAGCCCTTAAGTAGCGGGCGGGGGGGGGGGGGGGAAGAGATCAACTGATACTTTTAATTTTTCTAGACGATGTTTTTGTCTCGCTTTAATTTTTGTTACATGACGTAATCGACAAACTCCAAAACTACTTACCGTTTTCAAATATTCACCATTAGAAAGCTACATCGTCCCTGAGTAACTGTATAATATAATTCAAATTGTAACAATTTTTAAGCCTATGAAAGAAAGTCCTGTCGAGATCATTAAAAAATGTCACAATCCCAAATTACACGTGGGCGAAGCCGCGAGCGGAAAGCTAGTTATTTATAAGTAAAAAGTCACCAGTTTCGCAAATCACTAAATCTTTTCGTCTGTGTGGCTGACACATGCAAAAGATTTACATATTAAAATGTGGATTTATAAAACATGCACGTTTCTGTGATTATATTATGTGCATTCATTTCAGTCGCTGCCATACTATTTACATAGTCAAAAGTAGAGCGAATTATAATACTTTGTTGTTTATCAATTTTATAACGTAAATTTTCTACCTTACTATAGTTATAGTGTAATAAATTCATGTTACACATTCAAAAGTTATTTTGCCCGTCCTAAAGTTTACATGCGCTTTCTCTTCTGGTCTGTCACAACTTTAAAGTTTCCTTTCTTTCATCCTTTACTCTTAACAAACTTGTATTGAGAATGTGTTCATACCTACTTATACAATATGATATCCAAAGAGTCTGCATAGAACACAATACGCCTTTGACTCTCTTGATCTCGTGGATTCGTATGAGTTTATTTAATTTTGGAACTTCTCACGATTTTGTGCGACTTCAGTTCCCTTCAGTTTGTTGTTATAATGACACAAACCTACATTTAATATGCTTCAATTAAGGACGCACGAGTACATTAGTACCCTCTTTGTATTCAAAAGAGAAGTTAGAAGGACTTCTTGAAGTCGACTATTTGTAAATACGGAAACTCTAATTGGTAGCCGGCTAGCTATGTGCCCATTATTGAAGTTAATAAACTCGTTTCCTAAGCCGAGAACTACACTTGTTCCCAACCTTTGAAGAGTTGGCAAGATTTCCTATTACCCACTGGCTTCTCGACTTCAACTTTGTGTTCAAGGAATCCAACAGTTTTATTTACTTGCTCGAACTACTAGCCGCCGACATAGTTTACAAAAGAAACTACCGCAAAACCGATTGTGTTTGATTATCCTCATTGTAAGTTCTTCGCAAAAAAATTGACGATACAGTATATTTTTTTTAGAATTTCTAAAAGCTTAAATTTGATAATATTTTGTGAGAAGCCTTTTATAAAGAAAAGTAAGTATAATTAGTTCCAACATAAAGGTACTCACAACCTCATTCAAATAAAAAACAAAAACGGGCTAAGAAATATAAACAGGTACTTCCTAATTAGGTAGAAAATAAAAACAGTAGGATGTGGCGTTATTTAGTTTACATGACCTCATTACCAAAAGGTATAATGTTGCTATTACCTAACCATGCGCAGTCAACCTTTTGTGACCATAATCCATAGGGAGTTATAACATGGCCCTTTTAGAAACACTACCAATTTTTATGGCGACATTACACTTAGATAGAAGTGAGACAAACAATATTATTATCGGCCGTTACACATTATAGATATTCCACGTTTATAGCCGATTACTAGGGGTCCATTCCGGTTTATTACTTCGTTAAGCACCCTTTTCGATACTAATTACTTTCATGTATGAAAGCTGAGTAAGATATAGAGATAAAAGAATCAGTTGAAAATCTTGTTATGTTGGGATTTTGCTATTTTTTTTGTCATTTATTCACTGAGACTTTGTGTTGTATTAGTTTTGTATCAATCAGATACAATAATTTTGTGCTACATAAATAAAACCTATTCTATAAATAACTGCTTGAAGTCGATAATACTCTACATTTTCTTTTCTGTCTGGGTCGGGATTTAACTTCCATTGCTGGGAGTATAAAGGGTTTTTGTCAATTTTTACTTAAAATACAAAGTTTAAACATGCAATACGCTTCCCTTTATTGTAATATTTATCTCAGCTATTAAGACCCACAAAATTGTAATGCAGATAAATATCTACAATACGTAGATACACAAGTCTAATGTAAACAAAAAAGCATCCGATAAAGATACCGCCACGAAGGAAAATATATCCCTTGGAGTGATGAAAAAAAATATCGTTCCGACCTTCTACCATCAAATGCGAGTTAAGTCCAAATATTTTTTCGTTATTCCTTCCTTATGATTTCCTGCCTGTTGCTACGCTTCCCCCGTCGAAGAAAACATATAATATGATGTTCAAGGGATATCAAGCTACGTGCAGCGTCGGTCAGGTAATTCCAATAACTAAGTGAGAATAAATCTTGGTTAATATGAATATAAGTCGTCAGTTAAACCTTCAGGAATGGATATTTTATACATTTATGGAGTCCATAACAGACACCTGTGGGCCTAAATTGAGTATTTACTTCCGTTGGAAAAAGAAAATCTGTAAGAAACAAAATTATTAGTACCTTACCTGCATACTGTCATTTGTCTTCCACAAAACGTCATACTTTAGTTATATAAAGTAGTAGACATTGATCTAAGTAGGTAGGTTATTTACTTTAAGTAGGTAGCTAGTTTGATTTTATATCACTGTCTTATTGAATATTGAGTCGTTTAAGTGATGTGTCGTACAGTATTAACTAGCAACACTAACGTCTTTTTGCTAAGTTAAAGTTTTGTATAAGTAGGTACCTAGACCTACCTTTCCGAGAACATCATTTAATATGCAACCTCAATATGTTCTGAAAATAACTGTAAAGAGCTTTTGAACATGTCCCACTAAAGACACCAAACTCAAACGATGTTTTTCTAGTCACGTCGTACTTTCGGAGTCTGTTGCTAAATTTTATAACGAATGCTTCAGTCGTCAGGCTGACTAAAGTGACTCTAAAAGCCTTTCGAAACATTTCAAAGATCCCACGTTGGGCGCCAATGACAAACCGATCCCAATATCACAAAACTTCGGATATTTGCCTTTACATAATGTAGCAGAAAACTACTTCAATAAGTAGTGTAAGTTAAAAATTGTAGCCAATCTGTACACGCGTCACCGAGGCGTAGAATTGGAAAGGATTCGTTCGGAAATTGGCACTTTTGAGCATACGTGTAAGCCGCAACGTACTGAGTGACGTCAGCACACTAATTAGAGGGGTGCTTTGTAAAAATGGGAAACAGCGAGTACAGTGTGCGTACCACCTGGGAAAAGTTATACGTACTTAGGGCTGTCGCGATAGGCAAGCAGGTAATTAGCCCCCGAGTTGAGTAGGATGTAAGTACTTATTGTACTTAAACAGGTAGGAGTTTATAAAGGATGTAGACAAAAGATATACGCTCATGTTTGTACGTGATCTAATCTGGTGATGAAGCTTCATGGCTTTATATTGTGTTAGATTTGTGATAATAACTTCAAATTATAGAAATTGGTAGAATACAGGTAGGTAGCTACTTATGTGAAATAAAATAATTATTAAAAAACAAAAACCCGACTGCAAAAAATAACCACTAACTAATAAGAGAAAAACAAGCTCTATCATATTTTAGTGTGAAGAGTATACTATATTAAAATTAATGCAGGTGGGACAAACAAATTACTCAAATATTGACAGTAGTTAGTTACTGTCAATGTATTGATGTATCATTTGAAATTGAAAACAACAAGTTACATATCTTTTTTTGGAATTGTTATTTAAAACCCTTCATTGATACTCCACTCGATAGGATTGGTAAAAAATAATTTTATTACCTCACATTATGGGTTCTAAAATCCGCTATTTTGTTTTTTTTTATTTTTCCTTATGTACCTACTATCACTCGCACTATCAAGATGAATCCGTTCCGTGCAGGAAACGTACAAATCTACATACATACACTCCTTTCTGTGGTAGTCGGGTAAAAATTTAAAACCAGTGTCACTCTCACACTAAATACAAATCTAACAACATTATTCAAGCTGAGACCCATCGGGTCATCAAAGCTATAGGGTGAGCAATATTCAAATTTGGCGCCAAAATTCCGCCATTTTGTTTTTTTTATTATTTTGATATATCCAGTGTCACTCTCACGGTCAATACGGATCTAATGACACCTCTCAAGCCAAAATCCATCGAGCCGTTTAGGCTGCAGAGCGTGCCAAACAATTATACAAACATAACTACATACATACATACTCTCGAAAACTATAACCCTCCTTCTAGCGCAGTTGGGTAAAAAGAGGTCGGATTCGGTGTAAACAGACGAAAAAGAATCCTATGAAGGTGCCAAATTCAATCGAATCGGTAAATTGTACTGATATTCTAACATAATAGTTTTTTTTTAATGAACCCTACCGTGAAGATGCCACGACTAGGACGTTCTCTTAACGACATTTAAGAACACTAACGTGGATCTAGAAAATAGTTTACACCAGAAAGGATCTGTTAAACTACTAGACAGTTCTCACATTAATTAGAACGACGAATGAAAAGAGCAACACTTAACATTCACGTAAACCTATGATACCTAGACAGTGAATGAGGTAAAACTCGAAATTTCTGTTTTAAAAGTCGAAAAAGACCTCTCTGAATGCCATTTGACAAATAACGAGTTTCGTGTAATTATGACGGTAAAACTGAGATGCCTGGATAGTTCCAAAAAGCAACTAAATTCTTTCATTGCAAAATAAATTTAACCAGTGTAACTCGTAATGATGATATTCTAGCGATACCGAGCCTGTATCATCAAAATTAGTTCAGGCATTAAGAAATTCGAGTGCAAAAAGAAAAAAAAGCTCTTCAGACCTACATTTTGAGTATAAATGAGTAATAGTATACTCCATTTGTTTAGGAAAGTAATTTAATGTAAACAATTTTGGTATGTGTTTTATATTTGTATATTATTATTATATTCATATGAATACAAAATGTGATCTTGAAACATGTGAAATACGTTTACGTCCAGATTTTCTAAAACTATAGATATTTAATTTGTAAGTAGTTATATCCATATTCAAATTTATTTCTTTGGATAAAAAGTAACCCCAAGACTGTTTACATTTAGTTAATTACCTAAACAAATGGAGTATATAGGAGGTAATAAGTACTAATATAACTACACTTCTACTTAAAGTTACTTCATTGAACTTTGTAAATAAAAAAACTGTTTGTTTACCAATAAATTCTTTTCATCAATGCAAAACTAACATTTTCATCACGACCATTGTTTAAAGTCGTCAACAAACAAGAATCCGATATAGCGCCATCTGTTTGTAATCACGAGAGTTAAATGAGATATCAACTCATCGTGATTGTCATGAGAAATGTTTATCAATAGATTAGTCCGCGAATTAGTTTACCGTAACACTTATTTTTAGACAAGAAATACCTAAAGATTGTGAGTAAAATTAATAGGGTCAAATCAATATCAATCATAATAAAAAAACATTAGAATTTATTATCAAGACTCTATATTTGGTAAAAAGCTGGAATGCAATCTGAAATGCCTTTTAATTACAATATACCCAGCCAAGAAATTAGATTTTACATGAATTTCAATACTTTAGTAATATAATCATAAACATAATGTTGGAATTAATGTTATTATACAAAAACTATGCTCTAATATTGATGTAGCAACATTTTGTTACACTTATAAAATAGGCATACTTAGTAAGTCTCTATTAAAGTAAAATAAATCTTAAAATTATAAATTCATAATAATTGCTTAAAAATAGTCAACATTCTGATTATTGACTGAATACTGGCAATTAATTTCTATACAATTATGTCATGGTGCCAAATACAGGGTTGTGTCTGCAAATACTGGGGCCATACTCCATGTACGCCTGTTTTGTGTGACACACTTGATAAAACTCTGGGGTGGAGCCAAGCATACTGCCACCAAACCACACAGCATACCGCTGCATGTTGTGCGAGATCACCTGGACATCAACTGGCTTAGGTGTGATGCGGCCCTCTGACAGAGTGGTAGAAAGCTTCAGTCTAGCATCCACAGTCCTCTTGATATCCCTCTGCAACCTCCTTCCAAAGTCACGGAACATCGTTGATCCACCGGACAGCACAATGTTCCCATATAAGCCTCTCCTTACATCAATGGGACATGACTGGATGACTTCATCAACCATCTCATTTAGGGGAACAGTGAAATCAGCATTGGAAAACTCTGGGTGGAAGAATATCTCAGGTCCCAAGAACCTCTCATATCCAACATCTACTGAGAAGGGATTCTTAGTAATAGCATTGATTCCAGTGTATTTTTTCATCCATTTACCGGGGTCTGCATCATATTTTGCAAACTCTTTAGCAATGTCAGGGCAAATGTAACTGTATCGCTCCTTGATAGCCTTAGCAGTCTCCAAACTCTGTTCTGGTGGGATACCTACTTCACGCTCACGAAGTAGAGACTGGATAAATGAGGTAATGTTTCTTCCTGCAATAGGTATATGCTTGATACATGATCCTATGACATATCCTTCAGCTACAGGCACTATGTGGGTCACACCATCTCCACTGTCAACCACAATGCCTGTGAATGTGCGCTCAGCCGACGTACGCGACTTCCACGACGCAGCGAGGGCCAACACGGCCTGAACAGCAATGTACAAACCAGGTACATTGAATGACTCAAACATAATCTCAGCTAAGTACTCCCTGTTCTCAGGAGTGTTTAGTGGAGGCTCAGTGAGTAGGAAATGGTGATCTTCCGGCTCCGCCCTTAGGTATTTAAAGATACACTGTTCGATGTAGCGCTCCATTAGATCCCAATCTTCAACAAGCCCATGCCTTACGGGATACTTCACAGAGTACCCGGTGGCGTCAAATGCTTCATCCCCGATGAAGAAATCTAAATCCTCGACGGCCTTAGTCATACGCCGAGTGCTTTGGTCACCGACTTTCGCAGTTTCTTTTATCGCTATGGCTGACGGAATGATAAACTGCGGTTCCTTGTTGCCGGCAAAGCCCAGCTTGGTGTACCCCGTGCCGACATCGATGACACAAGCTGGTAAATGATCACCCATGTTTCTGTATTATATTTATTAAATACTGTTCTATTTATCAAAAAGTATGAAGGAAAACTTTAATGGGTGCGGTACAATCACTGTGGATTCACAAAATTGACGTGTGAGATATGTCAAAGTAGCGGATGATGATTAATACACGATCCGTTTTACTTCTTACTTTCTTGAAATAAATAAAGAAATCCCCAAATAATATATTTTTTTACATTGTATATTATTGAGGAATATACTAAAGATGTGAAGAGATATTATTATGGCGAAAAAAGAAAGGTATTTTTTCAGTTTTGTTTTTGGAGAGGGTTAAGAAATGCTTGAAGTATTATCAGATGAAACGGAACGTCGCAAATTTACGTTCCATTTTTCCATGATTATAATCAGTTTCCGTGTTGTTACTCTGTTTTAAAATAACTTTATCAACTCTCCCAAGTAGCTAATGCACAGACGTAGTAAATAACGAATTAAGCTAATTATAACTTTAAATGCTTACATGGACATGATAGGTTAATAATAATAGTATAATACTGTTTCTAGTTTTAGCAAAGTTTGTGTCATCCGATCCAAATCTAATTTGAAGTCCATATGTAGCTATTTTGATACTACATATAATATTCATAAGTAATAACTTGATACATATAGCAACTGTAATTTTCATAATATGCACTCAGCATCAAGGGTATGGGTATCACTATGGAACTACAATAAAACAACAAGTTAAAAAGCAGCTGATATTTATTGTGACCTGATACTAATGCTATATTTACACAATTTACATTACAGGAATGTAATCGTAACATACAATTTCAATTTTTAAAACGTTTTTATCAATTTCATAATAATTCTTTCAAGGAGTTTTAATACCAAAATTTATTCAGCCAATCATTTGGTGAACGTTATCGTCGCTGCAACAACACGTTCGTAAAGATTTCGAGACAATGGAATGGTTTTCGATTATACTTTACATTACGCGTTCTCATAAGAAATAGAAGGCTAACACTTAGCGAAACACGCAGTGCATTGCATAACATTTTATTATTCAGCCTTCAATTCAAGCAGCGCAACCAATTAACATTTTAGCCTGAATTCACTGCAAAGGAAACTGCGTCTATACATAATATATCGATACATTAATAATTGATACAGTATAAAGTTTATAGTATGCAGGTTTTACAGCTACATCCTGATTTCCAAACTCCTTTGACGATTTTACTAGTTGATTTACGATTGACTATTTATTTGATTCTTCACTGGGCTATTATAGGCAGCAAAAGATTTTATCTATAATTATATTATTTCATTAGGTACGTGTAAATTTTGGTTTCCTCTTACATAATTGTTTAAAATTTTGAATAGCTGAGCGTGAGTACTGTGTTTACAGTAAGTATATCGAAATTCACTGGTTATAACGATTATATGTATTTAGGTAACTAAACCTTCTTGTTCACAATAATCTTATTAGAATGTTTAGGCATAAATGAAGTACCTATTTATGAAAATTTTATATACACAGTACAAGCTCATCTGAAATGTATACAATAGTTGAAAGTTGTTCTGAATTCCAGTTTTAATAATAAAAAAATATCTCCAATTATTTCTTACACTAAAATTTCTCTTAATCCAAGTTTAAATAGTAACAAGAATATTGTTAGTTAAATATGTGAGTAACATATTATGTATTTTATAATAAAATTCACATTTATTTAATTGTTAAAAATATATTTGTTAAATTAGTATCAACCTATAAGTGAGAGTTCGTAGCTGCAAAAATTTAAATCTATTCAAATACAATATAATTTTAACTCACTTGGTTTTGGGACGTAATAAAAATAAAACTTCAGTCTATTGAAATTAAAGTGTAATGCAAACAATATAAATATTGCATTACATCTACACCAATAAGATAAAACAACCGAGTAAATTATATTTTAAACAGAAACAATGAAAAACAAACAATTTAATCAATCTACATCTATCTTTAAGAATAAACATTGCAGATACGAGCCGTCACAACCAAACCATTCAAATGACAATTTTATATTGCTAACGCACATTTATGCTACTCCAAATACTGGATATCGTAACAGGCATGCCTAACTTTAATCAATAAATTTTAAACGAAAGAAAATGTTAACGACATTTCTTCATAAACTCCTTCGGGTTACTCTATCAGTATCAATATCAGACTTAATCATAAACGAAACCACAACATTATCTTACGATACAATATATTATTTGCCTAAGATCGTCCATTGAACTTACAACAACATTTAGATCTCTCACCACATCGTATAGTCAGAGTCGTCCATGTCAAAGATGGTGAAGAAACCGAGGATGGTGAGGTACACTATGACGTTACCTGCCAGCGTTAAATAACAAGCGCCCCACATTATCTGAGGATAGGAAAACATTAATTATTTTATTACATAATAATAATTTGTTAACAAGTTCCTGTTAGGTAGGAAACGCTTGAAGCAGGAAAGTTTGTCATTGCGTGCTACCGCTTCTAGTCCTTGCAATGGTTACAGACCTCTACTTCAAAGGAATATTTTAAGTACAGCCCAATAACCATTCATAGTTACAAAATTAAATATTTTTATGGACAGTATGAATCTATTTAAGAAAAAAAAAATATATTTTCTGTAAAGTTTCTCCATCACAACTTGGTCTTGTAACCACGAAATTAATAACTGTGTTAATACAAATAAACAAAATTTGAAAAAGGCAAACTTTATTCAAATTTATCGATTTAAGTGATTTATGAACAACAAAACAATTTCCGCGAATGTTACATTCTAAGATATGATCAGTTTGCTTTGTGATAGATTAGATAAATAATACAACAAAGGTCTAGTCTAGACATTGATAATAATAATATTATTTAGTTCAAGAATACTACGATACACTTTTGAACAATTAGAAATTCAATTAATCAAACCTTTGTTATAAATTCTGAGTTGGCTAAATAAACCAAGGGCCACGGCTTTTGCAAGTCGACCAAAACATTGGGAGAATTAGATGAGTAATCCAATACGTATGCCATTTATACCCGTTATGTTGTTATTAAATTGTCTGATGTCGATAAAAAGTAAGATTTAATATGAAATTCTAATAAGTCTTTTTGAAAGGTACATACCACTGCAGCACGAGCTAGCACCACAGGCAAGGCGAATGAGCTGACAATGAATCCCATAGTGATGAAGATAGCAGACTCCATGCAGGCCATGTGAGTGCCTCCCTCTGTGTGGCGGCGCGCGATCATCGTGGGGATCGGGCAGAGCACGTAGAACAGAACTACAAAGAATGGCCACCATTGCCTGGAAACGTAAATTAATATTCATAATTAATTGTATGTTGTATAGTAAATGAGACTGTTGGCATTGTGGAAGCAAGATGCGCGCGCTATACCGCCTTTTTTTTTGGTTTCCGGGGTGAAACTAATGACCTAAACCCACGCCGAGGGTACACCCTGGGCCCGTTACAATTACCAAAGCCAGAGTAGCGTTGGCAAACGCTCTGCCGCGTCTAGCGGCGCTCGGCGTCTCGCGTTCACAACGGTATTTTAATACAAGTGTGTTTCAACATTCTTATATTTAAATAAAACAAGTATATGTTGTGCTGAACTAGATCATCGCCCTAATGATGAAAGGGGTTACCTCTATGTTTATAATGATGAACAATAACAGGTTATTATTATTATTTTATAATGATTCATAGCGCCACTATATAGTATGAATCTTAACTAAATAATAAGTGATAGCATACAAGTGATACAAGAGCAAATTACATACTCACTGAATCCAGAAGTAAGTTAAACAAACAATCATAAATTACACTTTAAGACAAAATTCAAACCTTATTAAAGCATATATTATTAGATACCAGTTAGCTACTTACTTATATTGTGGTAAGGCACACGCAAGAATAACAAAGGTCATCCCGATGGAACCAGCAAATGCGAGAGACACCAGACTGAAAAACAAACATTCCATATTCATTTGACTGTTACACTGAGATTTAGCATAATTAAAAAATATATCTTGCTTTGGTTAGTAAAAAAATGATTGTATATGGAGATAAATCAAGTAGGCCCTGTATGTCATATTGCTAAGTTATGTTTGTTATATTTTATTAAATCATCTGCATGGAAGTAAAGGTAAATAAAAGTCATTCCATGGAGTGGGTTGGATAATTCCCGCTGCATGTTCCATAACATTTAACATTAAAATTTCCCAAACATAGAAAACTTGGGTTCTTTATACAGGCTGAATATTATGTACTTGTGTGAATAAGTTTTAAATATTGTTGATATTAAATAATGATAGTAAATAACAGTGAAACCTATTTGAACAGTCTTTTACAGAAACATATGCTCATCAGAATCATTATAAACTTCAGGAATATAAGTAACTAGAAAAAAGTCCTTGTAATACACAAACAATGCTTCTTTATCTAATGTGAGTTATCAAAGTTGATGAACTCTGCATAGTACCAAGAAATTTGAGATCTAACATAGATGTCAGTATTGTATTTCTTGTACTTATTTAATTATTATGTTTGTGGGCGAGAGGGTGGTTATAGCTTATTAAATTAATAGGTTCATACAACTTACCCTGTTCCATAGTAACGATGCAAAGTACATGAAAAATAAAAACTGAAATTAGACAGCTGTAGCAATAGTTATCCAAAATATATTTGTAAATAACATGACTCATCCTGTCTGCAAAGATGTCCTGCTTTGTTAATAGAACAAAAATATTGCACATCAACATAATACACTTCAATACATACCCTTAATTCCAGCCATTGCTATTAATCAGTATTGTTTAACGATAGGAATGCTAAATTTCAGTATTTTAACTGCACGAATCCCAATGAAATAAACTTCAATGAGAAAATCAACCAATTTGGAGTACACCACAGATTATCAACGAGTCGAAAATAGGGATGATCGATATTCATCGATGTTGAATAAACATCGATGTTTAGCTGGAAAACATCGATGTTTTGACATCGATGTTATGACTTCAATATTATCGACACATCGATGTTTTATGAATAAAAATATCGAAAAAAAAATTTGGGCGTCATCTAGTGTATTTTGGATGCACTACATTACATGACTGACACTGGTCAATAAAATCGGATGATGCCGTATAAAGAGTTCTATTCTATTCTATTTTTAGATATGGCAATCTGACGTCGATGCCAATGTCAGTATAAATAGTTATTTCATTGCATTTCTTAACGTTTAAAAAAAATACTGTCAGCATCAATTCAATGTTCGCGTCGCGTCATTTTTGTAGGTAGAGTGACAGGTAGTAGTAGTAAGAATAATATATTGTCTGGTCAACGTGACACAAATATGCCTATGGAATTACAATTTTATTTAAAAAGTCCGGTTGCTGATTTAAAACAAGACCCATTACTCCTATGGAAAATGCTAGAATCCACCTATCCAGTTTTAAAGAAAATAGCTCATAAGTATTTGTGTTGCACAGCTGCATCTACAGCTTCAGAAAGGCTTTTTTCTAAAGCTGGCCAACTTCTATACCAACAACGTAACCGATTGAAGGGAAAAAACCTGTCAAAGTTATTTTTTTTACAAAATGTGGGACCAAAGGTACTGGAATTGTAATATTTTTGTTTAACTTACAATTACAATAAACAATTTTCATAAATATAACAGGTTTTATTTTATTTAAAAAAAACATCGATATTTTATACATATCGATGTTTTTGAGTCGATGTTTATCGTAGATCGATACTTTTGATTCGATGTTAACATCGATGTCAACATCGATGTTTTTTTAATATCGATCATCCCTAGTCGAAAACAAAATAGAGTGTACCGAAATAGTCGATAAGGTACTCTGGTTGTTAGCTGGCATCACTTTAGTTTTTTATGGACTTTTCCATTTCTAAATTATTAAGCGTGTAATTTTGTTGAATGATATAATTTATGATAACATCGAAAAGGCTTTTGTTAAAAAAATCAATATAAAATGGTCTTTCCTCTTCAAGACTGCAAACAATATCGTCCTATCATTGATCGATTTTTAATACAAATTTTAATCGATTCAACGCGATTTTCGTTTCAATACTTCAGTCTATGACTTAAAAAAAAGTAATGTTTGACATTGACATGACACAAGTCTGAGCAAGTCAACTTCATAAAATCATGTTTGTTTGATGCGTTTTCAAACTTTCATTATTTACATTGTTCTAAATCGTTTTAAGCTCAACTTATAGGCAATTTAAGTGAAATAAAGAAAACTACTTGTAACATTCTTTACCATGGATGACGATGCGGAAACCTATAAGCTTTGGCGAATCCGTAAAACAGTTATGCAGGTAAGTGAGGTTATGTTAAGTTAGAAGTGCCGAAACTTATATTTTTCGAATATATATAGTAAGACTATGTAAAACAAGACACATAGTACGTATGCCTAACTATAAATGCCACTTATATCCATAAAATATTGCGTATTTACCATTGTAAACAAAATTGTTTTGAAGTAACTTACTAAGAATAATTTCATTCTCATGAATTACTGTTACAGTTATGCCATGACCGCGGATACTTAGTAACACAGGATGAATTGGATCAAACGTTGGAACAATTCAAAGAGCAATTTGGTGACAAACCCAGGTAACAAATAACATTATTTGTTTTATTTTAGATCTTTCTTTCTTTAAAAGTTGTACAAATAAAATAGTGACTACAGTATCTTACCCATGTGTAGTCTAGTAGTCTCTGTCACTGTCTGTTCAACTAATGTTTTCTTTATTTTCTCATCTAGCATCTCCATTTTGCTATAAATTTTGTTTATCATTCATTTGTTAGATAAAGTAATAACCATTAAGAAAAATTATAAAAGTACTTATAGCAAAAATTTTGCTATTGTAAGATTGTAAATTTTTAAAATCTGTTTTGACATTGTAATTTTTTTAACCACAGCTTATTGAAAATTTTATTAGTCATCTTGTCAATTATTTTTTGCCAGAAACAAAATGTAAAACCTTTTTTGTATATAGATCGCAAGAAGGTTTTATTTGGGGCAACTTGACACAAGAATTCCATAATGAACATAACTTTGTGAATTAGTTTTATATGAACTTCAATATAAATTTTTATTTATTTTTGAATACAAGGTTTTATTTTGGGCAACTGGACATAAGAATTCCATAATGAACATAACTTTGTGAATTAGTTTTATATGAACTTCAATATACATTACACTGATTTGTATTAATTTTTGAATTTAATTATTTTCCAGTGAAAAGCGCCCTGCAAGAAGTGATTTAATTGTATTGGTGGCTCACAATGATGACCCTACAGATCAGATGTTTGTGTTCTTTCCGGATGAACCTAAAATTGGTATCAAAACCATCAAAACATATTGTACTAGGATGCAAGAAGAAAATATTCATAGAGCTATAGTTGTAGTACAAGCAGGTAACATATAATGACTTTTCTTTAATCTATTGCCAAAAAAAGGTTTCCTTCAGAGACATCTTACTTTGCATTATTGATTTAATAGCATGCATGTTAAATGAAACTTACATCCTAACTAATGTTTTAAACTTTGGCAACTTATACACATACTTAGACAACAAACGGGTCTTATTCGTGATATAATTTGATATTTCTTTTCTGCCGACGTTTCGGCCGAATTGCACCGACCATGGTCACAAGTAGTCTGACATCTTAATGGCAAATAATATAACCTACAACAAAACACAAAGTTAAGTTTAAAACAATGCACTTGACCTATAATTACCAGAATATTTTATTTTTATCTACAGGCATGACTCCATCAGCAAAGCAGTCGCTAGTAGACATGGCTCCGAAGTACATACTAGAACAGTTCTTGGAATCGGAGTTGCTGATCAATATTACTGAACACGAGTTGGTACCGGAACACATTGTGCTGACTCCTGACGAGAAATCTGAACTGTTGACTAGATAGTATCCTTTTATAATGGTTTTATATTATACATGACATATATTATTTCAGAAGGAATTTGGATGTTATGTCATTGAGTTAAAGTTGAATTTTCTATATTAATTTCATGTTTTAATGTGCATGGGTGCTGTACTTGTATGAAATGGTTATTGACCATGTTAAAACCAAATATATAGTCAGCTGCTGATTGTTAGCTGGCCAACTGTTAGCCCCAGTGTGAATCAAAAATTAAATTGTATTTTTTGCCAGCATTTTAAAGCTTGATATGTATGAGAATACAATAAACTATGTAACTTGCTCACGGTCAGTGGCTACTATATGATACTATGCAATTAATTAGAATGCAGTTGTGAAATTTTACAACACTATTTCGCCTCAAGGTGGTACAAATTTGATCAATTTTCCTTAATGAATACTTCAGTAAATTGAAGGAAAACATGTTGATGAGAATACAGGCTGGTGACCCCGTGGCTAGATATTTTGGACTCAAGAGAGGACAGGTCAGTATTTTAAACTTTTATCTTACTTTATTTTTTTAGACTGCGCGGATAGCCGAGTAGTATAGGCCACCACTGCGCGACGTGTCAGAGGTTCGATCCCCGCGTAGGACAAGAATTTTTGCGTTCCACAAATGCTTGTTCCGAGTCTGGGTGTACGCACGCACAAAGGCGTGTGAAAACCCCCGCGATACAAGGATTGAGTTACTTAATGCGGCAGTCATTAAAAAAAAAATACATTTAAGTTATTAATTCATTAATTATTATTAATTCATTTAAATAACGAATTAGGTAGATCTACAGACCTGGATCAAACATCAGCATTTTCATCTCAAAGCATTTTATAATACTAGAAGAAATCTTTTATACCAAGATACATATAAAACAGCTTATTTAGTACTCTCCGTTCATTTTACTCCTCTCTCATAGAATTGAGACGTAATAACGTGATGCTGCTCTAAATGAATATAATTTACGACAAGTTCCATCGTTACGTGTGGTACAAACGAGTAGGAAACATGCTAAGACATCACATAAATCCATAAAAGGTGTTATTTATGAGTTTTGCTTACACAGTGACACGCTTTCGTGTGCTAGTTATAATTTGCATCTAAAATGTTACGTGATAAATTGATTGTACTAATTTGTTTTTTTTAATCCACTTGTTTTTAAATAGATAACTGTTATTGGCATCTTATGATAATATCCTTCGGTTTGGAAAAAAGCAATCAATTTCATTTGTCTGTCACGTAGAAAATTGAGGACAATGACACTGGTAACCAAAACATAGACATTGCCTAGTTTATTTACAGTAGGTACCATTTTTTTTTCATTCAATACTATTTTTCTTGTAAAATAGAACAATTTTTTTTTTCGAGGAAATAACTGATTATTATTAAAAATTAAAATTAATTCTATTTTGGAATAAAAATATGTAGATGACATTAATGTTTGTCCAGTGCGGGGATTGAACCCGCAGCCACGCCAATTGTCATTGACGTATTGACCTACTTCACTCGGCTATTCGTGCAGTCAATTAGACTAGCTAATATAGAGATGATGAAGAAAACGTAAATACTAAATAGTTTAATTATCACGAAGATGCAAGCCACTAGGTTTAGTTAAGCTTACGAGAAATCCAAGAAAAGATACTAAGGTGTCTTCTGAGTTTAATTATGAAATAAAAATAAGGTATTAATAAACCATCAGGTTACTCTGTCACGATCTATCGTTATGGTATAGAATCTTTCGTGCAGAAACGCGTGATTTTATATAACAATCTCATTAGTTGTGCGGTAGCATGTTACATGTTGAAAGTTCTCATGTTTTTGCTAAAACATAAAACAATTTAGATAATTTGCCGAATTATTTTGGAATGTAATCGATTTTAGACTTTAAGGCGATTGGCTCAAATTTCATTTTAAGTTATGTAAGTAAACGTGTTGTATTTTGTGTACACTAGGTAGTACCTTTAACAAATGAGTATCAGTTTTTTTTTGGAAGTTCGAATGTAGTAAAACCTTCTAAACTAGTCATACGATTTCGAAAATTATCACATACATATGTCCTAGACACCCTTTTTCTATTTAGACTATCAGGGATGTTTTTGTATGTGGTGAAATCGGAACTAGTACCGTCATAATATAAAGTATAACTGCTACCCAGTTGAATTGACTCTTGTTACGAATCTGCACACCAAAGCCCTTATGCTAATTTCATCGGCGTGCAAAAAGATCCCTGTAGCTCTGTTGACTGTATGTTAACATTTAATTTTCCACGCAGCACGGCGGTTTTAATAGAAACTGGCTTTTAAGTTAGTTTGAATAAAATTACGTATAAAAGAATGGATAGCGTAGTTTTAAAGATCTAAGCATGCCAAAGAACAGATAGATAGTCGCGGGAAGCGGTTTTTTATAGTATGTGTACTTAAATGTAACATTTTGTTACAGGTGGTGAAGATTATCCGTTCATCGGAGACAGCTGGACGATACATTTCTTATAGATTAGTATGTTAAATTAGAATAATACCTAAATAAAAATATTTTTACTACCTATATTTGTTTTTCTTTCTTAAAGACTAAATACTTTACGATTAAGTAAATACTAAATAAGATACTTCAATTCCGACATAGGAAGTAACCTTAAATTAAATTTTGAAAACTAATTGCTAATTGGGTGTTTGTCAAAAAACGATTTACCCGTCGGATAGATCCCCCTTTTATTTGAATGTTCACACTAAAATTCTAGAATAGATATTTCGAATTATTTACTTCCTGATAAAATATTTGTACCTAAAAGTGGTACTTATTCAAAACAATAAACCTACTTAATTTAGTTCAAAATCATTAGTGTCCATATACCTCGTCTAAATAAAATTTGGACTAACGTGATATTTAATATCCGACACGACGATGACATGTTAATGAGTAAGGGTGTCGTTAATAAGGCGGATAATAGTTTTGTGTCTACTCTCCCAGTAAGGTGTCAACAAGGCAATAGAATTTTATGAACGATAATTGATTTCACATTATAAATTCACATTCTTTATCCACTGAGTAGGTAGTAGGTAGAAATATGTTTATTAGGGCTTTTTGAATGGATGAAATATTTTGGTAACATAGATGTTTAATTAGGGCTTTTTGAATGGATAAAATATTTTCTGACCAGAAGATTTTCGTTCCGTCTTTTTTTTTGTCTTTTGTATTACTTCTGGCGGATTTAAAATGAAATCAAACGTCATTTATTCAAATTAGAGTAGCAGTTTTTGAACGTCAAGATTAATAAATTATAGACAGCACCCCACCGCCCACCCTTCACCGCTTCCTGTGCTAGTGCTACGGGAGAAGAAACGGCGCAGTAAGTTTACTGCGCCGTTTCTTCTCAGCAGCGCGCCGTCTCCCCAGCAGGAAACTCTTGAGGTTGTTATTAGCACTAAGTGACAACAGTGCCTATTCCTTTACTTAGGTACCATGGTAAATGCGACATCAAACATCATGTTCCTGGTCATAGGCGGATGACGACGCTCCAGTGGTTTTAGCCTTCCTGCCGACCTTCCGACGAAGGATATAAGAATTTCCACTAGGATACCAAAAAAAGGTGCCATTTCTTAAACTCAGTTCCTTTTCGCCTACACGTCAGTGGTAACTAAGGTTTCGTGTTTTGGAAACCTTATAGACCTTTAAAACAATTGTGAAGCCAAATCAATTAAAAACTCAGATTGTTAAAATCACAAAAACGCCACCACAGCTACATACCTACGCCAAACAAAAATGACGTAAATCAACAAATTTTATCAATTGTATCCCATATTGATATTTGTTATGAACTTTCATAAAATACCATGATCTGTATATAATGGAATCACGCAATACTCATTGTACTGGGTAATGTGGGCACGCGATGCGCGCGCGCTTCACACGGCGCATGCGCCGCACGAGTTGCGCACGTCCTACATCAATTACGTTACATTGTACGTACGTACGAGAAATAGGTCTGCGTACGAAATGACTACGATTTTTATGTTTTGAAACATTTTCGAAATGATTGCGAAACGACTCGAGTGACGGTTATTTAAAAAAAATACTTGAAGTACTTTTTACATAATATTATAGGTACCTGTATAAACTTATGTAGGTACAGTAAATGACTGTTTTGAAAAGTTTCAGGATAATAGTGGAAATTTTGATGTGTTTGTGAACTATGTATGTTTCATCGAATGTGATTTACGCAGGATAGTTTTTGGGTAAGTACTAGATCCTAGTTCTATTATAATTATCTAAATATCAATAATACCTACATAACCGAAACAGGTTTGTTTTGTTTATTATTTCTAGATGCAGATTGTTTAAGTTTATCCTTATCCTCAACTCTAGATATACATAGATATAAGTAGTTAACAACTATTCAAATGTTTTGCGGCTAGTTTGGCTCCGGTCTCTTAAATAATTATTTATTGCAAACACCGAGCTTTCAAAGCTGCGTGCTTTTTTCTTTTCTGCAGTATGCAGTAGGTATTTTGTGTAGAACATTCCAATATTGTTTTATTTCGATATAGATAATGTATTATTCATATCTCGATGGACCCTTTAGGTAAATTAATTCTTAGTGTAAATAGATGTGATCTTTGATCACTTGAATTAAAACGAAACTCAAAACCTCTTTATTTACAAGTTTGGCATGAGAAAGTTTGAAGCTTTGATCTATAATACCATAAGAAAACGTTTAATAACTCATTCCCTTTATTAGGGAATCTAGCTTAACACATATATTACCTAGGTATCTGGTATTGCTATGCATTCATAACATACCTAAGACTATCACAGCCAAAGCTCACGCCGTACTTAAAATTTAGGTTCCACTTTAATTACCAAAACAGCACTCCGGTTAAGTTTGGAATACCAAGTATTTACAGTAGGTAGTTCTAATTTATTGTCACGATATCGTGATCATTTCGCCATTGTCTTGATAATTACTGCTAGTATACAACGCTATGACAACCAATTGTGCGTTGTTAGTATGGACATAGATAGCCCAATAAGTAGGCATCTATAGGTCACGGTGAATGCGAAAGCGAATACCGTACCCCCGGCCATAGGTAGATGAGGAAGCTCCAGTGGTTTTTACCAGTAAAAGTCCGGCACACCTTCTCGTCAACCCCCTGACGAAGGCAGTCCATGAGGATTGCCACTGGGTTACAAAAAAAATAAGTTATCTACAGATACTGTGTCAGTAGTAACCGTTACAATATGATTCGATCGTTTTGAATGGTTCTGACGCGATTTACCGATATAGTCATTAGTCGTGAAATTAATTGATAGTCGAGTAATACATCCAGTAACAAAAGTTCATAGCGAATGGCACACAAAAAGCTAATTATTTTAGTATTGTAACTATAAAATAAAATAACCCTGGGGAACCATTAAAAAAAAAATGCTGAGCATCAAAATTTGTTTGCTGCACATTTCTGACACTGCAAACCAGACTTAGTTGATCAATTTTCGTTTTTGACCGTACGGTCTTAACGCCACCTACCGCGAGTCGCGATGCGGGTTCGATCCCTGCACGAAACAAACATTTGTTATCAGTGTTGTCACATTCTCGGCAAAAGTGAAGACTGTTTGTGGGTGTTAAAGCCAGACAGATAAACAGCAGACTGTTGCATTAATATTATTAGTATTTATGGTCAGTTATGTATAGAAGAAGCTTTACAAACTACCTATTTACAATAAATTAGTTACGCCCATGTTTCCTTCTTTGATTTAAACGTCTGGCAAGGAGTTAGAAATCCTAGGTGTCTCATTATTTAAATTAGAAAGCAGTGTATGATTTAAATATTGACTGAGAGTCCATGAACCGGTATGGTTCAAACATCAAAATGTTTTATTAAAATTGTGACTAAAGGTAATTATTAGGTAGAAAGATGTCTAAAAAAAACAAAGTTATTATCTTCGTTAATAGTTTTTGTAATAGGTTTGTAAAGAAACAGTTTTAAATGTTTGTATTTTGTAAAAATTGGAAACTTAAGGTTTTATTGCTTTTGGTATCTTAACTACGTAATTTAAAAGCTATAAAACGGAAACATAATGGTCCTTCGATTTTAACTGTTTAAGAAATAAGTTTGTATTGAATGAAGTTGTTTATTAATGAATTTAAGAACCGTTATATTCTTTTACTTACATCATCTTCCTGCCCTTATCCCATTTTACTGGGGTTCGGCAAAACACATTTTTTTCCATTCTCCCCTATCAGACGTCACACTATCATTTATGATTTTACTTACATTCATGTTTCAAAAATGAGTCTGGAACAGACTGGAGTTCGTGTGGTGTCCGGATATAAAGAATAGCACCACCCCATATCCTCCACTGGGTGTCGTAAAAGGCGACTAATGGACCTTAAAACCCAGTGCACTGTACCAAGCACCTTGGGTCACCCTAATGGTGGCGGGTAAACAACCAACAATCGCATTCCCAAAGAGGGTTAGTGTCAGGCAGGCGGCCGACTATAAAACCATAGCCAAAACTTTAAGCAACATGTCTAGAAGACGTGTTGCGCCGACCCCAAGTGAAATGGGATAAGGGCAGGAAGATGATGAACAGACTGGATGCGGAATGCTGCTGCGAAATGATAGAATAGAATATACCTTTCCCAATGATGCACATTGGGAAAGGCTCACCCTCTCATGTCCAGCAGTGGACTGTAACAGATTGGTTTTATAGTAAATCAAATACTGTAGGTACTGACATCCTCATAAAATTTGATTAGTCCAGTAATTGTTCTTTGGAATTAGTCATAAATGAAGGTTTATAGCAAACTGAAGTTTTATTCTGTATGCGAAGACGCCTTTGGCTAACTGTTTTGTTAGTTGGTTACATGTTTGAATTATAAGTAGTGGGAGATACTTCGTGTATCCCTAGTATGAACACAAGTGATAAAAAATAATAAAAATATTCATAACTGAAATGTGCAACTACTATAATATGTTTGGTGGTTTTAAACTGTTATTCTCGATGGAGATACACAGCGCTGTTGTTTAAGACTTTATTACGTTTTTTAAACAAACATACGTATAGTAAATCGTACCAAAAATAATTGATAACCTTTAATTTGTTTTTTATTATTATAAAATAATACCCAATTATTCCATTAGTTACCCTTCGATGTATGTATTTTAAATAAATAATTTACAGGTAAACTGAACATTCCACTTAGTATGATTTACATAAAGAAAGTTGATCATCGCGGAAATTGATTGATTTACGCGTTACTAAAGTGGGACGTGAATCATATTGGTGCATATACAGTATGTTGTTTTATGGTAGAAAACCTTTTTTACTTTGGAAAGTCCGTTAAGCTGTTAGTTTCTTAATGTTGTTTATCTCGTTCATTATCTACGCATAGAAAAAGCAGAGTATGTCAAAAGAAGAGCCATATTTAACTATTCCGTACTTATTTTTGTTCCTTAGAGTTAATTTTTTTCCTGATTTTCAGTCAGCAGAAAACGGTGAAAGGTCAGGTTGAAGCCTCGGAATTTCTTTTGGAAAATAATAAAATAACTCCTTTTAACAAAATAAAAAAAATATGTACCACTGGATGATTACCGACTACTTCACCTTATAAAATTTAAACCAATAGAATGTTGTAGGTAAATTACTTGATTCTTGTGTCTTTTAGAATCAACCTGTATCTCGGTGTGTGACCGTCTGTTCTAATGAAGCCAGATCGTTAATTATTTAGTAGTTAATTAACTCGCCTGAGGTTTTTGCAATCAAGATATGATATCATCATAACGAAAACATGTCATTTGGTTTTGAGTAAATATTTATATCGAATTAATTATTGAGAACCCATAAAGTAGGAAATTGTAGAAAATTTACGATAGTCGTATATTTAACCTTTTGCAAATTTATTAAAAATCGGCAATATAAACTGATGTGACAGTGTATAGGAATATTATGAGAGAGTTTTTACGTACTGCGTTTGTGATTAGACCGGTTTTTGTGAAGAAAATTGGTGATGTCTGTGCACAGAATCGTTATTCAAAATATATTAATAATAATACCAGCCAATAAACATTCCACTACTAGGCACAGGCCTCTACCCATATAGGGAAGGTTTGAGCATTGATCCCCACGCTAGCTCACTGCGGATTGGCATAATAGTTTGGAAAAAATCGCATTGGTACCTACTTAATTCCTGCGTTGGGATCTAACCTGCACCTCGAGCTTTCAAACCCATACATAGAACCGCTAGACCACTACGTCCTACGACTTATCTCGGTCTAATAATGTTTTTGGCCTTTGGATTATGTATCCATTCAGATTTCACTGACCGCTACGCACTTATTAATTAATTCAAACAATCATCGTAATGGTTTTAGGGAAACCGCGGAAAAAATCAAGCGACCTACATAGAGTAATTGGACGAATCTATTAACATTATATCAATATTCACCAAATAATCTGTGTGAGGTAAAGAAAACCAAAAGCCAAGGTCTAAATGAAACCTTATGTACGTCAGAAGAACTACTTACACGTCTTAAGACGCGTGCTGTATAGATATGTTAGATACATAGTAGACACAGAGCTGTGATAGCCTAGTGGTCTTATAGCTTCCGTGTTTAGGAAGGTCCTGCGACTGATCTCTCTCCGGTCATGTCGGATTATGAGAGCAAAGGATTAGAGAGTGCACCTGTGTTTGCACACACACTTGTGCACTATAATATGTCCCGCATAGCTGGCTGGTGTCATAGTAACACTGGCCGCCAGCGCCGTGGCAGAATCGGTCAGGACATGATTATTATTAGAGGAAAAGGTGGTAATGCGGCCCCCGCATGTATTTTGGCCCCCCTTGATATTACTATTTTATAATAACCCCACCTAGCATTTTTTTGGTGAAACTGAATCGTCTTTGTCACAACAATATTTAACACCTATCGAATCCGTCAGATGTCGCTCCGTTCATACGTCATTTGAGCCAGTCGAAACACGTTACTTTGAAAACTTTTTAACTGTTGCGATTTTATTTGCGTAAAAATAGAAAGCTATCGAATTTGAGTTTTTGTGTTTACACGTTGTATTAATTGAACATTCTTCTGCGGCATTTCAAAGGTAAATATGAAATTTAAGCATTTTATTAATATGTTAGGTATTTTTGTTTAAATAATTTATATATCTGTAATGTGACCCCCTCACATTGCTTGTAATGTGGACCCGGGGGCCACATTACATGTAAAACTTAGTAATAAATTTCTTATTTTTGTTTTATCTTTTAGATGCCTAGGCAAAGTATATTATCTCCATCTTCGAGGAAGAAACAAAAGACGTGGGACCCTGAAGAAATGAAAAAAGCGGTCGATGCATTGAGGAATAAGCAGATGGGATACAAAAAATGGACGAGGACGTCCTCGTGGAGATGGAGTCAGGCGTGATCGCGGTAGAGGAGGCACTAACAAAGCTGGTCGGCGCCAGAGAGATGTTACATCCAGCAGCAGCTCTGACAGGGAAGCAGTAAATGACGATTCAGATGATGAAAATTCACATTTTAATAGAATTCCTGAAAATATAGATGTCCTCTGCGTGTTCTGTGAAGCTAATTATTCGAACGACAGACCTGGAGAGCAATGGATACAGTGTCAGAGTTGCGAATTATGGGCTCATACAGCCTGTGCAGGTCCGGAAGGCGATTATTATATTTGTTATTTTTGCCGTTAGGTTTCAATTATGCTATACATTTAATATGACCCCCCAGGGGGCCACAAAACCATCACTTGATTTCATTTGGCTAAATTTGATTACTTAAGAATAAATATATTTTTTCATTATGCTGTATGTGTTTTATTTATTCCATAGTAAAATATGGATAGAAGAATAACTAAGGAAGCTAATAAAGTGTATTTCAAGTTTTTGGAGCCTTTATTATTTTTATGAAATCCCAAAAACAAAGTAGGGGGCCATATTACCACCTTTTCCTCTAATAAAAAAAAAGAAAAGCAGTGCTTGAACGTTTAATTTTTCAACAAAAAAATACTAATAGAATCGATAACTTTAAATACAACATTAATACGTACGAGTAAACAAACTCCGGATATATACCTACTAAGGTATTAAATGCTCTACATAATGATGATATCACAAAAACGTCACGCAAATATAAAGAGTGAAGAGAATTCTTTGGATTCGTTGAATGTGATGATCAGACCCTACCACGACCTCTCAAAGTAATACTACTACAGCTGTGGAAAAGAGACAGCGCTATACATCTTGTATTGCTCTGTCCCGCTTACACAACTGCAACAGCCTTGTCTAAGAGATGATGGTAGGGTTTTAGGTGAAAATGCTTGAGATGCCGCCATTACACCGCGCATGCGCATTAAGTCGCGCAGCCGTGGAACCGCACATTCGATTTGCGCACGCGCTGTAAACATGCTTCCATTATATACTTCTTATGGGTTTTAATTGTTTTCTGGTCGTGATTATAGTATATGTTTACTGGTTTCTTTTATATTGGACTAGATATACCGAGTAACTACGTTTAAGTGCTGGTCCAGTTCTCAGTTGGCATTTGTTCGCGATGTGTGCACGGAACTCTAATTGCTTCATTATTTTAATTATTTTCCATAACCTTACTATTGACCAGTGAAAGCCCCTTGAAAGAAAAGCGGTCTAGTCAAAATAAACTCTAGCCACTTTATATTCCAAAGTATACTACCACAATAATAATATAATAGGAAGGAAAATAGAAGAGTAAGGGGAAGGCCGAGATACACATATATTCCACAAATAAAGTTCAATATTAATAAAATAATTCCATAAATAAAAAGAGAGTTGAGGTCGGGACGTACAAGGAGGTCCAAGAGTTATTCTAATTAATGTTAATACTTGGTATATTTACCCAGAAATTAATTATAATTGATTATAGTGGAAATGAAAACCTATATTATCTGTACCAAAATAAATCACCCAATTCTTTTAGGTGCCGTTACTAAAAATTGAACTAAACTAGATTTTATCTCTTACTTTAATAATCTTAATACTCGCTACAAAAATCCGCACCAGTCTATCTTGATTTTCTATCAAAAACTCGATTGACATAAAATATTACTCAAGGAACATACCTTGATTTGAAAGGTAATAAATATATACTTATGATATCTCAAATAGCCATCTGGCATCATTAATGTGTTAATAAGTAATAGGTATGTGGCATGATGTCGTATAAACATTTCTCGCTAATTAAAATTTGACAGTCGCTCAGATTAAATTAATGAGTTTATTGAGCGCCTTATTTTCGCATATATAAACTCCTTATTATTGTGGCAAGGCTTGACGTGTACAAAATAACAAACAGGTAAATAATAAACATTCCTCAACTTTCACACTACACCATCTAGTCTTAAATTAAGCATACTTAGTGTAGCTGCTTGTGTTATGGGTATTAGACAACTGATAATCTTAACATATAGATAAATTACAGAACAAATGATCGCGCTCATCACACAAACATTCATCCAAGGTGGGAATCGAACCCACGACCTCGGGTACAGCAGTCAGGAACACTAACCACATAGGCACTAGCCACGAGGCTCTTCAAACAGTTAATACAAAACGTTATTAAATGTATTTTCTTTCTTTCTTTCTTTCTTTTCTTTTATTATTAACTGTCTGAAGAGCCTCGCTGTGAGCTAATGAACCATTCCAATCCGGATATTTTTAGGGAAGTTGTTAGCAACTAATTTAATAATACCTACATAATATTAACCAATTATTCTCTCCGATGACTTTTGAGTAATTTGGAAATATTTCGTACAAAAATATGTCGCATTAAAAAGACAACACGATGACTCTACATTTATGTATTTATATGAAAAACTTTCATTAGGCATTAAATAAAAATCACATTAACATGAATGCATACTCCTATGGAATTCTTGGCTACTTACTTGTTTTTCAAGGCGCACAACCTTCCTTATTCCTCAGAACAATCTTTGAATTTATATCCTTTAAAACCGATGATTTCTTTAAATAGTTCTGATCTGAAATGACGTCATTCACCAAAATATTAATTAAACTATTCAGTATTTCTAAAAATCCCAATAAAAACTAAAGGTTAATTTAAGGAGGCGAGAAATATCGTATAATTTCAATACATAGCTGGCGATGGTCTATTCCTTCCGATACCAGAGGTGCGCTACTACGCAATGTATTTAAACTCGCACTAATTTGTCGCCAACTTCTAAATTAGGCGTAATTATAATGATATGCTTAAGGATATAAGTCACACACTAGATTAATTTATTGCGACCTCTGACACGATACGAACTCCTTCAATAAAACTGTTTAAATTAGTTATAAACAGTTACCGGTCCTTTGCTAGAACTAAATCAATATCTATTTTTATTTAAACTTGTAGTCATAAATCAGTTGGTGGTATGTTTATATTAGAAATTAGTTGTAAAAAATGTCGGTTTTAAGAGCCCTGGAAAGTCATGTTTTATATCAATTTATGAAAGAATTAATCATTGAAGAGGTTATAGGCTTAAGTCTTCGTTCATCTCGGATTTATAAATAATTACGAATCGATTTCGAAAAACAGCCTCTATACTAAAGAGTCATGGTGGCCTTGCGATCCTAGCACAGGATAGTATCATTGTGATTTTTTAAAAGTTATATGTACTTTCTTAATTATTTTACGACACCATCTACTGACAAACGATAAAATCATCGTCGGGAGACCAGGATTCCAATTCCACATTGGAAGCTAAAATCACCACTCGGTGGCCACCACCTGGCTCACCACCAAAGAGGCCTGTGCCCAGTTGCGGGACGATAGTTACTTTTTTTGTTTAGATTGATTTTTAAAAAATTCAGACCACCTGTAATCATGCCAGTACAATTATAACTGGCTGACAAAACTTAAATGGCTTCCCTTTATGCCATTAAAAAAAAACAATACTATTTTTTATTACTAGATAACAGAACATGTTACTTTAGATCGTGTTACTAAAACAAGCATCATTTTGCCACTAGGCTATTGTGCGACGCACGCAACGTTACAAGGTTTTTCTTGAAGCCTCAAGTATTCTATCACAATTGCTTCCTAGTTCCAATGATTGAGAAAGTTGTGGAAAACAAAAGTGAATACGAAAAAAGTTGAGAGTATTAATCTAACAAGCTAAAAATGTTTCGTGACGACAAATTGTCATGCAAACTACAAGATATACAAGGTTTTATTGTCAACGGATGGCTTGTTTAGTTAGCATAGTAAAGTCTCATTTTTTTTTAAACATATTTCTCAATGCACATATTCACTTTAATATATAAAAATACATTTGGAAAGTAAAAACAGTACTTTATTCGATTTACCTATGCCAGTCAAGGCGAGAAAACAGGCATTTTAGTAATGTTAAGCCCTTGTTGGAAAGTATCTATGGTTATAGGTTACAAGTACGAACTTTTTTTATTAAAATACTTAAAAGTTTTGATAAAACTAAAATAAGCTTACTAATAAGGAATCTAGTATGTAGGTTTGTCTACAAATAAGATATAAAACAATCTGCAAGAGCCTACAAGTCAATCAATTCCATACTTAACGATTATTAGTTGCGATAAGCACATAATAAGACTACGTATAATTAATACTCAAAGGTAGATAAACCAGACATTGATTGGCGTTAAAATTGTCGGGAAATACTATTGAGATGTTTAGCGAAGTGTTCTTGCGAAGTAAATGCTGGTTGCATGTTGTCGAACGCTGTTACGATAATTGTTGCAGAATTGCTGATGTGTTCATTTCGATAATAACCGTGTTTAATGTGGTGTGAATGTTATTGAAAACGTTTTAAAAGTCAGGGTTTTTAGGGCCCTAAGTAACGTCGTTTGTATTTATAAGCGTAATAATGTGAATTTAGGATATTATTGATAAGACTATATAATATAACTTATACATGTTTCATTTTTTCGTCTTACGTAAAATGCATGCTTTCATTAATTCATCATCATAATCATATTCCAAAGAAAAACATACTTGCTTGCCTCCACAGCTTGAGAGCTTCAGAGCTTATCAACATAGTCCGTCCCCGAATCAGCAATTATCGTGCCAACGGCACAACTAAATAAAGAAAAAGATCGAGAATAAAGTGTTCAAGACGACAAGTTTTTTTATCATTTGATCGCATTGCATCGCATATTTACAACGATAGCAGAAAAAAACCGCGTTCCTAACATACCTGAATACTTATTATTATAAAAGAACATTATAATAAAACTTTAGATTAATCCAAACTGTAATCAAACACGGAATGTGTACAAATAACAAGAAAATGTGTTTTAGCTCTACATTCGTAGATTCTTGGTCATTTAGTAAGAATTGTCATTACAGTTGCAACTCAGTTTATTAATCTGAATATATGTAAACTATGCAATATTATAACGTTTATAGAACTAGTTTATTTAACGACTAGAATACCACGTCTTAATGTGATGTTATTGCAGTTGTGGAAGAGAGACGCCGCTCTATGCTGTGTAGAGCGCTGTCACGTTTCCACAATTGTAATGACATGACTGTACACTGTGGTGGTTAAAAACGTGGCAAGATATAAAACTCTTTTTACTTTTATTAGATAATAACGGTATGTTACTGACATTAGATGACTTTATTTGATAATTTCTATAAACTATAATTACTCTATAGGAAGTACTCTACATTTCAATTATCAATACCTATAGCTATACCAAAAATGTAACTTCAGACTACCTTTTACTACTAAATTTTTCGTCACTTTCGATCATATACTCTTTTTGATCATGGAGACAAAACGACTCTGCTTATTTTATTTATGAAGGATGCATGCGTTGATGTCTTTTGTACGGCAATATAACGCTCGTTAGGTGGGAAGTCGTAAAACTTATATGAAATAGGAACTTGTAATTAAATGTAGTATTTATGAAGTCATTACGATAAGATGGTACATTTATTTGTCTGTCAGTAACTACTGAAATACTTTCCTGTAATTATTTTCATGTAATTATTTATCTATTTATTGAAGGAACTTTCAATAAATTGTTTGGCTAACAAATTCTCATGTTAATAGTAGTTTACTAGTAAATTTCATTTTGACTTCGAGGATAAATCTTCACAAGCGTCACTGACTGTACCTGTATTTCATACATTAAGTAATTCTAATTTATTTGCTCTAACGAAAAACAAACTACAAAACTATTTACGCAAATCACAAAAGCTCACTTTTATCTAGCAATCTAAAGTAGTAGAAAGTATCGATATTATCGCTTGTATATTATTATTATTTAAAACCGCGATGTCTCCGAGGCGTGGTCACGTCGCCGTTACTCTGGACGCTCTGATAACTATACGGAGCGCCGATCTCGATCATTATGGTAATCTACCGAATACTGCGGTCCGTGGTTGTCATGGCAACGTTTGTATCATGTTGTGTACGTGGTCGTCATGGCAACGTTTGTATCATGTTGTGTACGTGGTTTACACTTTCGGTGTTTACTGAAGGTGATTGGATGTGAGTATGCGTGAAATTCATGCAATCATGTGTGGTGTAGTAAATTATATGTTGTAAAATAAATATAAGAGTGTATAGCGTAAGGTGACGACACTTTCAATGTTGTAAAGTTGTAGTATCTGAAAATGTTTTATTGTAAAAATAAATCAAATACAAATAAGGTAACTCATTTAAAACGTTGACTGCCGAACAATAAAATGTATATTGTTTATCAGTCACCGGTGACCCCCACGGCATTCAAAATTTTAATATTTTTCATTTAAGTGACATAGAAACAAATTATTTTACAAACATTATTGAGAACACTTAAACAAATAACTCAAAATCACACACAAAAATAATAAAGTTAATATCTGTAAAATGTACCAAGCTAATAGCTTACACAAACACATATTTACTTCATAAGCGATGTAACAAAATTCCTAGTAATTACAGCTATCGATTGCTGAAACAAAACAATCGCACTCTTGCAATCTGCACATAAATCTATTTTTTCAGCTTCGTCGCGTATGACGAAAGGCAATCACTTCGTTTAATCATCTAAGTGACGTGCGCTATATTTCACACTTTATTTACCGATTTTTTCAAAAGGAGGGTTGTGTGTTTCGAACGTATGTTTTCTAGTTATCAGTAGACCTTACCGATTTTTTTAAAAGGAGGGTTGTGTTTTTCGACCATATCATTACTGTTATCTGTAGACCCATTTTATGTGAATTTTTATCTATATTTTTTTATGTTAGTAGATAAATAGTTAATGAAGTTGTGACCTGATTAGGAGGCAAAAGTAATTTTAAATATTTTCGTATCTTAGAGTTTCATCGCTTGGATTGACAAAATTAAGTCATTTTATGTGTTTGGAATGTGCATTTTAATTGTTCACATTCCACATATAATGTGATCCATAATGATGAAATAATTAGTGTTATAAATGTTTGAATTCCTTTGATATTTGAGTTTAGTTTGCTCCACCAAGTAGGTACGTACACTACTTACTAAAAGCCCAAACAATTTTTGAACAAAAGAAAAAATAAATATATACAAATGGTTCGCTGAGCCTAAGTGTAGGATTAGTTTATTACTATATTATGAATAAGACGAGTACATTCAATACGAATGGTGTAGGTCATCATGCCAAGCACCTGAGTGAGCGACGTGTCGCAGGTTTGAACCTCGCGTAGGACAAGAATTTGAATACATAAATGCTTTGAATTAAATGTCTGTGAAAATCTCCGCAATCCAAGGATTAAATTCCTTAACGTGAGAGATGATTATTGTAAAAATACTATTTTACGTAAAGAGTGATGTTATCATCTCAATGTTATGTGAAACTATATTATAACTAGATTGAAATATAAACTCCAAGTAACTAGTTTTCCATTCCTAATGAGTTCTATGAAGATGTAAATGAAAGTTCCTCTGTTTTTCTGCGATCGAGTAACAAACAGCATATTTATCTGCTCTAGTACCCAAACGCATTGAATTCTCATGAATGTGAAATACCTACTAGAATTGTAAAAACATTTCGTACCTACTGCCTTTTACGTGTTTTGTAAGTGTCCTGCTATATTGTGGTGTCATTTTAATGGTTTATCATCAATGGTTTGCAAATACGCGGTTACGGAATCAGCAGATAATTTTCAGCTCAAAAAGATTATAATAATTATTAACCACATAGCAGTGCAGTTATTAAGCACATATTTTTGTTTTTTTTTTCTTCTTTAAATCGATTCTTGCACTAAGGAATGTAATCCTTGTTTCGCGGGAGGTTTCCCAGACATTATTTCACATGTAATATAAAGACACCCAGACTCAGAACAAGCATTTGTGGTTCGCAGATATTTTTGTTCACCGCGAGGATCAAACTCGCGACACATCGCGCAGATAGTGGTAATTGGTTTGGTGACCCATACCGCTCGGCTATTCGTGTAGTCAAATCACACACATTACAGTTTTTAATGTAAAGCTCAATTACTCAATATTATTTGCCATTTTCGCTACATCATGGCGACATTAGTGCCAGTGACAGTAGTCAAATAGGCCGAACTAAAATTACTGTAAGCCTTTCACTAATTTGTATGTAATATTAAAAATTCTGTGTCAAACCGATCTTAATCCCTTGGAATCGAGAATGATTGAGCAGTTTAAGGGCTAATGAGGTACAGTCAGCAAAAAAATTGGTTAACGTATTCAGGTTTTTAAATTCACTGTACGCAATCAAATTTTATTAGTTGCATTTGGTTTTTGGCGTAACTAAATAGGTGTCTCATTTATTATCGTTAAAACATAATAAGCACAATGTTTTACATGTTACTGAAAAATACTTGGACTTTGTAATCGGCTTACCGACTTCTGTTGCTGCCTGTACACCACCAATGAGGTTGTAACGGAGTTTCATATCGAATTATCGTTATGAATATGTATGGAACTCGTTCGTCAAAATATTTTTTTGAATATGGATCTCTGATATTAATGTCATATGTTTTTAAATGTTTTAATTTATGGCCTATACGCTTAATTAAATGTGGAAATTTTGAGGGACTATCTAAACATTTTATGGTCGTTTTTGGTACATTATTGGAGAAAGGTATTTATTTGGTAAGATATTTTTTAATAGAAAATTGCTGGATTTGTTTATACTGTTTTTTTGGGTTCAAAGTCTTGTATCAATTTATTAATAACATAAATCAATCTAGGGGTCAATATAGACTGGTCAATAAGTCCAATCAAATGAAGTACACGTTTTAAGTCTTGATGACTCTTGAGTACCGGTCATCAAAAATTATTAAAGTCTGACATGAAATATTTATCATTGTGTTAATGGTCAGTAAATTTACTGTTCATAATTTCCTGAAATGATTGCTCTAATTAAATACGCACTTAATGATTATTTTATGTGTACTTTGCTACTAGGAATGTTAATTTTCATCAAACAATTACAGGAGTATAAAGTGTTTAATGTCTGTTGGATTCAGAGGTTACGTTTTCTCACATCATATCTATCTGAATGAACACGTTAAACTACAGTTCTTTCATTAATATCATCATCATTCCCCTGCCCTTATCCCAATTATTATTGTTTGGGGTCGGCGCAACACGTCTTCTAGACGTGTTGCTTAAAGTTTTGGCCATGATTCTATAGTCGGCCGCCCGCCTGACACTAACCCTCTTTGGGAATGCGATTGTTGGTTGTTTACCCGCCACCATTCGGGTGACCCACTGTGCTTGGCACAGTGCACCGGGTCTTAAGGTCCATTAGTCGCCTTTTACGACACCCAGTGGAGGATATGGGGTGGTGCTATTCCTTATATCCGGACACCACACGGATTTCTTTCATTAATATCACTCTCTCGATATTCTTTTATTTCTTTCAATTCTATAAGAACAAAACGCGTCGCAGTGACAATTACGATATATCTGTAAACTAAAGTGGTGCTCTATCTGTCAAACCAATTAACTGGTTTTGTGATTATAAAAAAGTATAGGTGTAATGTATCCTAAAAAAAAAAAAATGTTCACTAAGTTTGATAAAATTGTTTAGAAAATTGAATCGCATTTTAACACAAAATACAGGGTACCTTCCATAACAAATGAAGGCATATAAACTATCGGAATTCCGTTCAAATAGGCTAAGGGTAAACAAAGCCGGGTCCCTCGCGGCTACAATTTGGACGATGTCGCGAGCGGCCATCTGCGATACCATTCAACAACAGTTGTTTGCAAAGCTATAATACTAGTAATAGGATTGTCCTCTTAGCCCGACCGCCTTGGTTCCGCGAATAAAGACATCTAACTTTTGTTCAGTGTAAATTCTTGATCCTAAATTACCGCTTACTGCATCTTACCGCTTCTTACTGCCTAATAAAAGCCTTTAACCCGCCGGCTTTCGATGTAATTTGGCATAGATAGTTGAGGATCAAAGATCAGTGTCAGCTTGAATACTGTGAATGAATACCTACATGCATTTTAGTGGAGTTGCAGGTTACGCTTGAGTGGTGTCACGTTTTTATTCGCTAAAAGGGCAGAGAAAGGTTTTCTGTTGGTGGTTTTGATGACCCGATTGTGGTTACTCGTGTGTGACTAGCTTTTGTTTTCGTGTACAATGTAAGTAGAAGTGCTGGGCTACCTATGTTAAATTACAATATTTATTTATCAGTAATGCACATTTAAGTAATCCGTGAATTACTACTACTACTACTACTATGATGGAATTTTATTTCGATCAATACATTAAAGTAGATGAATTTAAACAAATAAATGACTAGTACAATTGAGAGTTACTAGTACACGCAGTAACACAAGTGTTTGATACGAAACGATTTGTTTTTCCAAGGACTATCACTTCGTCTTAAGTAACCTTGAAGAGTATAGACAAGGAGCTTTGAACATAGGCACGCATCACCTTAAACTTAGATCCAACTATCTCTGTCTTTATTTAGATTGTAGGCGCCATCGTTAAGCACGCGCAGTTGGAGTATTATTGTTAGTTATCGGAATCTTGCGTTGCTATGTGAACGAATGGCTTTACTTTAAAAACCAATGCATCTAATTTTTATTATACTAATTCTAAAATACAAGCTTAAGCTTAATTTGGAAATTAGAAACAGTACCTTTTGTGTAGTATATAAATACGATATACCTAATTGTATATATTATGTCTAGATTACGTTAAAGCAAATAAATGTATGTACCTATTAACTGGCGACCAGTGACGAACATGTATTTTTTTTAATGATCAAACGATTACACTTTCCTATCAATAGTCGAAAGAAATCGAAAATACTTGAATCAATCTCACTCCAATAAATTCACGTTATGTAGATTGCAGACAAATAACACATGTTTATTCATTACATTTAACACTTGAAAATTAATAGCAATAGATGTTACTCACGCACTCACTTTTCCAACGTTATATAACTTGCTTTAATTAACAAATCAAAAGGGTTAGTAATTAGATTCGGTCGGGTTATGCCTTTACAATGTTTACGTAGAAATGTATTAGTGATGTAAGCTTTATAGTGTTATTATATAGTGATTTTGTACCGTAGATGTAATTTGTGTGACCGTTCAGGTAAATCACCACTTTCTCCTGTTTCGTAATGCGATATATGTGAAACCTTGATTTAATTGATGGAGAACAGACGAGAATATTGAAAAAGCAGCTACTAGCCACTAGTTGGGATAAATACTTTATCGTTAATTCAATTCACACTGGATACAATATGCGTTGCCATGGTTTTTAAAGTGAAAATGAGTTTAGTTGGACGTTGAGTATGTATTTTCTTTATTTTTTCAATATCTCTTAATCTGATCCCAACCTAAATTTCATCGTTATCTGATCATTGGTTTAGGTACGCCATATAGGACTAACACAAACCATGAATTTTACACATGCATAGTAATATATCAAAAATCAAAAACATCTGATACTAAATTAACTGCTGATAAAACCTGCAAAGTTATAAAGTATTTTGGTTTCTCCTTTCTCCGGAGAAGCATCATGGAAACGGAGCAAAAAGCCAGCCTGCTAATCACGTACTCGTCTCTGACTACTTTTCTACAATTATGATTTCCCTTTTAACATAAATGTAAATTGATTTTTTGTACTGCTCTGTACAGGCAATTGGACGACTAAGGTGATATGACTAGAATTGATTCTAGTTACTATTCTATTTAATGTTTTGTGGTATGGATATCTTGTGAAAGAATTTCTCTTTAAAAAGTAGAGATTTTCCAATGATTATATTTCTTTATTTGTTACTAAGTGTGTTGTATATGTAATTTATAAAAAAGACCCTAAAGTTAAAAATCGCGTCTAGTTTTGAAATACATTTTTTTTCCTTTTGTACCTACGAGTCGTATACCATAAATTTATACATATATTTTTGATGACACCATACTATGGAGTGCAGTGGGACACTCTATCAAATCTTCAAATACCACCGTTATTTCAACCCGGAAAAAACATCAAGTATCAAAATTTCGAAACGAAAACATTAATCAGCAGAACATTGTTTGAAAGTAATTATTTTACTTCAAAAGGTTTTTACTCGAGTGTAAAAAATGTTAGTCATGCATTCAACTTTCGTTGGGTCAAAGTTTACAAGTTATTTTTGGATTATAAGAACCAATGTTGATTAAAAACTAAATTGTATGTTGTTTAACATCTGTCTACGAGTATTTGCCTTTGAGTAATGTGTCTGGGTCTTGTAAATTTGTCTTAAGTATAGGTATTATAATTTGTTTTTAAGTACATACTCATCGTTTCATCATTTTTTTTTCTGTGAGTGTTGGCGATTTGCTGTCATGCAAGTTGCTAAATCTCACTCTATACGTTGTTAGGGTGATAGTATAACATCTATTTCGATATTTATGTTTGCAAAAAGCATAATGACCTTGCGCTCTGATGTGTTTTTCTTTTTAATGAAAGGATATTAGATTATACTCCCTTATTTATTCACGTATTAAAAACCAACACTTAACGACTTCGTGCCTAACAATTTCACTATCGAGTTGACGGACGAATGACAAAATACTATATAATAAAATACAGCAAATATTAAAATTGAATTGTATCATCTTAAAAGCGGATAGACATCCTATTTCCTACAAACAGCATAAAAGTGAAAACTGTAGCAATCGCAATTTTATAGCATTTTATATCCCACACACTCATTTTGCATTCTTGCAGCTACCGTGATCTTTTAACATAAAACTGTTACATCTGAGAGAGCGAGACGACGCTCTACATTGCGCGTATCGGCGTCTCTCTCTTTTAACAACTACATTCCTGCTTTAAGAGTTCCATAATACAGGTACAGATCTAGTTTTTCTTACGGCAGTTCTGACAAAACGTACATGTTATTACATTTAGTATTGTTTATCCATCCATGAGAATGCTGTCGCTTACCTACTTACTCCACGTCGAATCCTACTAATATCATGAACGCGAAAGTTTGTAAGTATGGATGGATGTTAGTAACTCTTTCGCGCTCAAGCGGCTGAAGCAATTTATGAAATTTGGTACGGAGTTAGCTGATACCCTGGATTATAATTAATAGGCTTCTACTGTACCTTATAAGCATTATCATTGAATCTATGCTCGTGCGTCCGCGCAATTTTCGTAAAAAGGGGGGTTTACAATAGTTTTGTAGCTATCTTGGGCCGTCCATATCTGTTCTTCCATAGAGCAGGGGTGGATAGCTATTGGTAGGTGCTCCATCACATTTTAGATTAAAATTCTCAACAAGGCCTCTGAATCTTGGACTTGTGTCCATGTAAGACTATTAAAAAGACCGGGTTTCTTTGAAGACATCAATCATATCATCAATATGAAGGAAAAAGCTAAAGCCATTTCTTAAGAAGCACTTCAATGGTGGCAATTGGGTGTTAAAGTTGACACCTAATAAGAATCTTTAAACGTAACGTATATAAAAATAGTATTTTATTCATAAAAAGGTTTATATCATTAGGCCATACAACCAATGCCTACCAAACAGTTTGAAATACATAATAAAAATACTTTATAAAAGACACTTTAATTGCGCAATAAAACCTCCTTAAGACGGTACGAGATAATCATGCAAATTGCAATACACTGCTTGCAATGTTATAACCCTCTTGATATCAAAGCTATGCGGCTACGCAATGTATGGCTACTCAAATGATATGTCTCTCTTTTTGAAGCTTTAGCCTTGTCACTTCGACCACCCCATACATATTCTGTAGGAATCCAGTCCGTCCGTCCGCCAGTCTGATAAGATTCACATAACACAATCTTGTTTCAATTGATCTTATTTGCATCGAGATACAATGGTCAGTAATTGCTTATCGTTTTCAAGCTTGTAATTCTTAATCGTAATAATCAATCGTAGTTTGTCAGAATTATTTGTGTTATATTAGCTAAAGATATAGTAATTTTGATTTATAAAATAAACACGTGCCGAATTCTGAATATGTCAATTTTTATATTTTGATATGACACGACACATGTATATGTCAATTTTCATTCTTGACATTTTTATATTTTTAAATAAAAAAATTGACAATCATTTCAATTATTAAATCATAGTTTCTTGTGTAGGGATAACAAGTAATACTTTAAACATACAATGTTATTAAAATAGAAATTGCATATATTATTGACGAATTTAAATCTCAAAAAATGCATATTAATGAATGTAATATTTCGTAATTCTACATAATTATTTTAATTTTATTAAATAATATTATGTAATTTGTTATAAATATTGATAAAAAGTTACTAAATTATTTAAAATGTAATCTCATAAAATAGATAGAATTCTGGTCATATGACTACTTTCTCTACATTTTTAATCATCTAGATTTTTTGCTAATATTATGCAGTTTTAGGTAAAATAGGTAACATTTTGAAACTAGTACAATCAAGGCCTAAAGAGAGCCCTTTGACCTAGAACCATAAAAAATGGGAAGAAACTATGCTCATCTCCACAAGTAAATATCCGAAGTTTATTAAAACACACAAGACACAGACATATGATTTATAGTCCAGATAGAGTCCAAAAACTAACAAAAATACTTACACGAAATGACCTGCCATTTCTACTGCGGTGTATTTTCCTTGCCAGCCTACAACCACGTTTCAAAAGTGAGACCTTTACAGTTGTAAAAAAGAGACGCCGCTCTACGCTCTTTAGTGCACCGTTTCGCTCACACAACTTCAACAGCTTTATTTTAAGTGGTGGTAGGCATCTTGTAATTCTTGTACCTCGTGCGAGTCTGGCTGGAAACCAGTCTTCGTAATGAGCGGTGACCTGCAAGAATCAGTCAAGCGTCGAGAGACCACTGGAATTGACCCTGACATTTTGTATTAGAAGCTAGGGTATTGATTATAATGTAGAGGAGTCTGAGAATTACAAAATAAGAATTTTCCATTGTTTAAGTCACAACAGACACAATCTGAGTTTCTTTTATGCTTGGGGTTCATGTTGACACTTAAAGTAATATTTATCCTTTAGCAGCAATTTTTAACTACCTTAAAAAGGAGAGACTCATGACTAAATTGTAGGTACTTTTGCTATTCAAATATTTTTTGAGTCAGCATTCGAATTTTTCTGGGTTCGATACCAAATTGAACCCAGAAAAATGCGAATGCTGACTAAACAAGTATTTGTCAGACTACATTTGACCTACTTAATATTTTCGGTTACATTTGACTTACTTTTGCTAGGTTATAGGTACTGTGTACTTTAACTTGCCTAATTTTCATAAACTCCTAATAATGATCAACGTGTGGCTGTAAAACAAGAAGAACAACTTACAAAGCTTCTAGATTGAGATAAAAATCATGATGAAACCAAAATTAAAATATTAATTGTTGAATAAGTTGATTATAACGGAAACATAATCTGACGGAGATATAAAAACTATTTTGAATAGTGACCAAGCCAGGCAACCTACATTTATGATGTTCTGCCAATTAATACTCAAAAAAACACATTTTAGTGTTTCCGAACAGAATATGTTAGATTATTTGCATAGAAATAGACGATATAATGCATTAGAAAGGCGATTATGTAGACAATTTATTATTTTTTCTAGTCGTATAATGAATCTAGGTTTTGTTCAGGAATATCCTCTATTTGATTGACAAAATTGTGCAATAAAACAGTCCCGTTGTAGACCGGACCAGTGCCGGACAATGGCGAGCCAAACATCTGGTGATAAAATATAATGGAGACTTTTTTTTTAAGGAATTTCTTCTAAAAACTGCACGTCGAGCGTTTTTATATTTCTGTAGAGATAGGTATACTGTTTTAAATCATCGCGCTTTTTTGGATATTATGCGCTTTTTGTATAATATTTAGTTTCAAAAAAGAGCTTGCTTTTTCTATTAATATTTAAATTAGCACATTATCATAGTAAAATAACGACAATCGCGGATTAAAAAACCCATTCTTTTGCCAAAAGTTTACATTTTTATTTTCAAAAAATGACAAAAAAGACACGTCTTTTACAGTTTCGTAAATCAAAAATGTATGGGTGTGACAGGCTAAAAATGCAACAGAATTTTATGACCTAACCGTTTTTTTGCGTAGGTTAAGTCTAGATTTCTAGATTTATCTAGATTCTGGCAAATCCTGTCCAGGTTCATTATACTCGTATAAACAAGTTTAAAAATCGGATTAATTAAAGATTTATTCGTCTAGCCATATTATAACATTGATTTTAAATAACTTTGTTTGCACGAAATTACATGGGAACGTCTTTGGGTGTGTATTAATAATTATAATTTATTTCAAATAGCTAATAATGTAAATCTATGCATTAAAAACTTCTGTAATCTGTTTGGTAATCTCGTATAAGACTAAAATCTTCTCTACAGTTAATACAGCATTAAGGCTATTTTGTTAATTAAGTTAGATATTTTAACCAAAAATTAAAAGTAATCCAAATTATAAATTAATCAGCTTACCGTCTAGCTAAGCTTGTCCAAAAAAACTTAACAAATAGAAGAAATTCCAATAACTTTAAGTAAACCAAAGAGTTTTTTAACTAAGTATACCTATTATGCCACAGATAACAACTTAGGTTGAGTGTAGTAACATCGATCTAGATTTTGTTTTTGAAGTACCCACCAATTTCCTATCAAATCAAAGTTAAAAAAATCCAAAACGAAAACCCACTCAGACATTGTCCTGCAGTAATCTACCTAACTTACTAATAAGAAAAATCTGTCTACATATGCCCCGTACGTCAAAGCAACGGTAAATTCGACGTACTGCGACAATAATTATCAAAACACGAAGTTTCTTGTTACTGTTCAAAGTAATGATTGACAGCACAACAATGTAATGTAAAAGTGACAGTTACTCACTACAGACACAATGTGTGGCAAAGTTCAACAAACACGCGACCCGATCCCACACAGGTATCTAGAATATTTAAGGAAAATGTAAGTCTTAGAATGTTTATACACGAGGCCATACAAGATGATATAAAACGACTTTAATCTCCAAGCAACTGTTACCATGCAAAAAGGGATGTTCGTAAAAACGTATATTATATATGGTTTGTTGGAGACAAGAGTGCTTAATACTTTCAAAACGTTACTGACTCCAGTCGTGCGGTTAGAAAATGTCATTCTTTTGGAGAAGAACCGCCAAAAAACTCCATAAGTTACTGTTTTAAAAATAGAAAAATACAATTTATACTTTACAATAATTGTGCAAGAACAACGGTAATTAACAAAATGTAGAAATTGACAAAAGGGGGGTTTATAATATTCTTTAATTAAAGAAAATAATAAAAAAACAAAAAGTACTATTTTACCAGCAGCTTACAGGCCTAAACAATGTAACATCGCATTAGAAGTATTAACGAAAAGAAAACTTTATATGTCTGGGAATGATATTCCTTTCCGATAAATGACGTGACTTTGACTTGTCAATTGTACATTTGAGCGATTCGTCAACGTTCACGCTAAGAAATATGTACGTTTTACGAACTGCTTCTACATAGGCACGTGTCGTTAAAGATACAAGTCGTTCGCTTTGTTGTCTCGTGTATAAGGAGCCTTTATAAACAGACGTATTGTGTGTGGGGTCATTTCTCAGCTCATTTGAATGTGACCTGGCTGATTACATACTTTTAAAGAGATTAAGTGAAGACTTTTCATACTTGTATACAAAGTAAGATGGATGAGATCTCTTTAGTAGTAGGGTAGGGCGGGGCTAAAAGGTCCGTGGGTAAAAAGGTCCACCATTAAAATCTCAAAACCTAGTGAAGTTACGTCTTTCCGAACGCTACCAGCGAAAAGAAGAGTCCGCGCGGGGAGTAACGCGCCATCACTGACAGTTGAGCGACGTTGCCAGCCGGAGATACAGGACCTCACCTTTAAATTTCGACGAAAGTAATTTTTTCCGCTGTTGATTGTTTTGGTTTGGAGAACTACTACTTAGGCTATGATGCCTGAATGTAGTTTTTAAGTATAGGTCATTTAATTGTGTTTCAAGGATTATTGTTATTTTTAAGTTCGATTTAATTATTATTTTTTTATAACCTATCTAAATACTTACACGTGTTTGGGGCAAAAAGGACCAGAGTGGACTTTTTTAAAGTAAGACTATAAGAAAAATTTTATTTTTATGTTATGTTTAAAAAGACATATTTAGTTGTGTTATTCGAGTTTTAAGAATCACAAATTATTGACAAAAACTTATAATTCCTTTAAGACTGATTAAATTCCTGTGACAGATCCTAAATTATCAGAAATAGTTCATGTTTTTAATAATTACAAGAATATTTTTACTTTATATTTTTCTAGATTAATATACGTTTGATTTGCATTGGATCCTATGTAGTTATTATTTTATAAAACCTTTTAAATAACCAAAACCTTTTTGCCTCTTTGCTGTCCCTTTTTACCCTTACTATGGGGCAAAAAGAACCAGACGACGAGGTCTATAAAAACAGTAAAAAAACATATTTCTACAATGATTAAATAACTGAAAATTTAGCCAATCATGCTTTGATAACAGTTGATTCGATACGTGTTTTTTGTTTTGATGTAGTGGCTTTGGTTTTCACAGCATAACTTATAATAGTCAAATTGGACCTTTGTGCCCCGCCCTACCCTATGTGAATTTACATGTTTTCAAAGCTAAAGATAGCTTTGAATAATTAGGTTTAACAAGTGTATCAGATAGTGAGAATGGCAATGATTAGTTGGCTGTACAAACTGATGCGTCTTTATTCAGAAAGCAATGTCAATGACGTAAAAATTTACAATAGTAATATAAAATATGTTGTCCATGGATAGATACTCTACACACAATACTCGCACTTAGCACTTTCTAATTAAATTCTTTTAAAAAAATTGATGGGAATTAAGTGCAATGACTTTTCACCTCATCTTAAAATAACTAAGCTTCTTTAATTTTCTATTACATTTATCTTAAAAAATCCTAGCTTTTATCAAATCTTATCTAATTCATCTCAAACGAACTCTTAAAGATTACCGAAATAACCATTTATATTCGTGAGTGTGTGAATCTTGTTTTTGAGATCATAATGGCGGCTAAAGCTTATAATTCTTTATAATCATACAAATGCATAATAAAAGCAGTAGGTCAATTGCTTGTCGCGAATAATCATAGTAAATAGTTAAAACAATCACGATTGTTATAATTCTCACGACGTATAAATGTAACACATTCGTCTTTTTTTTTGCTGCTCATATCCGTTATTTTTTGTTTTGTTTCTTTTTAAGTTAGTTTTTATACTTAAAGAGTTGGTATGACTATATCGTATCAACAATATTTATTTATGAATATAAATGTTGTTGATACAAGATGCTGTATTCATAAATGTCACTTGGTTAAAGGTCAACTTTAGTGTAATAAAGTGAAATGTAGAGTCGAATAAAAAGTCTTGTGTGTTAATACAGCTGTAAAGTATTAAATGTTGATCTTTTTAAAATTAATGAGAAGTCTCAATAATTTACTCTACTCTGGGAAAAAGAGGGATATGTTAATCTCAACTGGCTAAAGCGAGTAGAGTCCTGGTTGTCATCTGTAATCTTTAGAATCTAGTGGAATTAGATTGCTAAAAAGCAATCTAACAGGACATGACATTTTTAATATGGTGGTTAAACCATTTTTTAACGAAATAACTCTGATAGTTTATTGATATTGCCGTTGGTTTAACTGTTATTTTAAACTAGATATTTTAACTAGTAAATAAAGAAAAGTTTCTTGTTTGTTCACCTTAAAGGTGTGACCTTCAGAACTAGTTCTTTTGAATAAATGAGCTTATTTTAATTATTAATTTTATCCGTTTTACCCGATATTCTAGTTTGCCATTTAAAATTAATTCAGTAGAAGACCTAGACCCACTTAGTTTTACATATTAAACTAACTGTTGCCTGCGACTTCGCACGCATAAATCTCGGTTATAGCCGTAAAAACATTACCAACTTCTGACTTTTTTTCACATTACCCAATTCTTCTATATCGAACCCAATTGATATAACTTTCCAACAACTATCATTATATTTTAGTCAATATGCACAAAAACTTATCAAATGATTTATTAAAACCTACCTCGAGACCCACGTTACTCTATACATTGGTGAAAACTCCATGAAAATTGGTGCAGTATTTTTTGAGTATATCACGAACAAACCGACAGACAAGGTTTATGGACAAAGACTATGTTTTATAATATGTGGTGATTTTATATTATGAATGATTGAAATAACGGCAAGTTTCTAATATCATGTTAATAGGCCTGAATTTAATATACATTTAATTTTCACTCTCGATATCTAATAATTTATGTCAATATACCTACAAACACATATTTTCGGACAAAGGTAATCGATACTTATGAGTTACGATACAGTTTTTTTTCTTTGCAAATTCAACCTTACACTGCATGTCTCACAATTGACTTTACAACGCGAGACTATTTGCTAAAAGCCGCACAATTTGGATTTATGGGGTTATTTTAAAATAATGTTTTTCGCTTGGGAGTTTGAGATACTGAGAGCCTAACACTACCTTTTAAAGTAATGCAATAGCGGTTGTGGAAGAGAGACGCCGCTCTACACGTTGTAGAGCGCTGTCACGATTCCACAACTGCATGAATATTTCTTTATATTCCACGACTATCACACAACGCCATTTAGTCTCAAACTAAGCAGAGCTTGTATTATGAGTACTAGACAACTGATAAACATACTTATATACTTCTAAATACATAGATTTTATAGATAATTTACACCCAGACACAGAACAAACGATCGTGTTCATCACACAAACATTTGTCCTGGTTGAGAATCGAACCCACGACCTCTGGCATAGCGGCCAGGGCCACTTACCACTAGACCAACAGGCCAGTCATATTACTTAAAGAGCTGGCGCCCTCTAAGTGTGCGTCTTGGGGTTTTCCACATCAATTCCTATAAATAATGAATGTAAGAATTTAATTAAAACAATTTGCAATTTGAATTTGTTTTTGTTTTAATGATTGATAGAGCAGTACTTTTTTCAAGCTTCGCGTTTATTTCTTATCAGCCAGCAATAATTATGTTTTGCCGTATAAATTAATTAGCTATTTACATTTTTTTCCTTTAAAGGTGTTATATAAGAAAGCGATGTAAAAACTAATATACGTAGTTGAAGTATGTGAATGTTACCAATAAAGGAAAACTGATGGTCTACATGTTTTTAAGCAAATAGTATTATTACAATTGTGGAAGTGTGACAGCATACTAGAGCGCGTAGAGCGGCGTAACTTAATGTGATGGTATACCCTTAGAACACTTTTGAAGTTCCCTGCTTTGCTTTCACAGTGTCGGAATAATGAAATGAATATTTAATAGGTTTTTTTTGGTGATAAAATGTTCTTACTATCAACTCTACCTTAAAAGACGACTCTACATATTTCAAGTCATCGCTAAAAGAAGTTACAAGAAAAACGTAAAAAACCAGTAATTATTATTAATCATAACTCCACAGACATAAACAAAGAACTTGTTGAAATTAATTTACATATTTCCAAACAGTGGGCTTATTCAACTTAATCATTTTGAAGTACGTTTACAAATTGTATTAATTAACTTATTTGATGAAAAACTACTGTTGCGTTTAATTTATGGACGCAATTATTCATGTTTCGGTGCAAAATTCATTATATAAGGTTGTTTTCTCACGCATCTTAATTTTTGTTTTCATTTCCTTATAACACGCTATTACTTTAGGTAATATCGTCGTGGTATTATGTTCGTTTATGGTGTTGTGGCCTACTTGTATAGCCCTTCAATGTTCGAGTGTCCGTGGGATTCCGAAAGGCTACTCGATTTATCTAGGTATGTTTCTCTCCTGTTCAATTTATGTTTGAACGATTATTGTGATTGTGTGAATGATGGTGTAGCTATAGGTTTTGTTTGTTTATTTGTCTATGGGCCATGTCTTTTAAAACAATTAACTTTTTAGTTTTTAGAAGTTTTTAAGAAACAAGCTGAGACAAAACATTTCGAATTGTAGTTATTTAAAATTCCTTATGAAAATCTTAAGATTAGGACTAAAGATGTATTAATTGTTAGGTTACTTCCAATAAACAAAAATATTTGAATGAGTTTACAAAAAAAAAAACAAAAATAATCATGATATTTGTCGTTATTGTTTTGCTGCAGTGGATTAATTGAAAAAAGCAGGTGATGTCACAATCAAACATTTGTACGTTTGTAACATGAATTATTTATAACTGACTTTAAAAACCACTAACATAACGTGCATGTTATGTAGGAACATGTACCTGACAGCATTAATTTTGAATAAAGAAGACTAAAAACAATCGAAGCGTGAAATAATACCTACGCGTGTTGCCATACATTGCCGACTGTAGTATATCATATTGGATACAAGAACTGCACGACTCCGCAATGTATAGCGAATTGTACGATATTCTCGTTTAGTGCCTTAAAGTAGGAAATACATAATATTGGAAGTTTCCCTTTTAGTTCCAAAGGGAGTTCGAAATAGACAATTAACATTTAAATAGACTTGTGAAGAGCAAAAAAACGAGCCAGTAAAGACTTTATGATCGTTTATGGAATTATGGATATCGTACATATATTAACTAATGCAGCGTAAAAGAATGATCGTTTTTATATTAATAGGGGAGTCGAGTCATTGACTTAAGTTTTTTGCTGTTGTTGATATTACAGGTGTTGATAGAAAAAGTCAGGAATATTTTTCTAAGTATTATAGTTCTAGTTAGCCATAGACCGTGATAACTGGAAGGAGGAAAGGGAGGCCTTTGCCCTGCAGTGGGACACTAACGGCTAGTATAAAATAGTTACAGTTCTAAGCATTCATAGGGACAAATAAACAGATAGACAGCGGAAAGCCACTTTGTTTCATACTATGTTGTAATTGTTTTTATTTTGCAAATTAGAAAAAATCATGGTCTTTTTAAAGATCAAGTTTTTCTGGTAGCATAAATAAACGTTATTCCTAATACTGATAATTTATTACATTTTAACATTTGCGGTTCTAAGATGTTATTTAAAATATAGTGTTTTGGGTGTTAAATTATTGTTTGCATGTAAACCGACTGCTGTTTGACCTCCGTACAAGAATTTATAACTCTAGGCGTTTTAATTTTTGTAAGATAGTTGTTTTAAGATAAAATGTTAAAGGTACATACACTTATCCGAGCCAAACCAATATCACACGATATTATCCACGCCGAGCCGTCCGAATCTAAAATTCGTTTCGATTTTTGTTTGACGCGTTCATTTTGGATAAGTGTGCGTTTACCTTAAAATCGCATTGAGATCTTTTTTCATTTAACTTTTAATCAGTTGAGGGATTGTAAAATGTTAATATGTGTCTGGAGCCGCGATTGCACTTGCTTTACACGTCATTATACACGTCGGTATTAAAGTTCATATCTAGCTAGGGTTTATCATCAAAACGTGATATAACTATCGATTAAAACAAAGATTTTACTATCATATAACTGCTGTATTAATTCGCTTTATACCTTTACTATTCAGGAGGTCTATACTTTGCTATACAGTACTGGTACAGGCACCTGAGGACGTACCACCTTCAACAACAATACGACTGCGATGGAGAGAGACGCCGCTCTATATTGTGGAGCGCTCTGTCACGCCCTGCTTCTACACTCGCAATAATATTACTTTTTTTTACCTTGGAAAAACGTCTACAGCAATAAGGAATTTAATCATTGTATGGCGGGGGGTTTCACAGATATTCATTTTACATGCTCAAAGAGACTTAGACTTTGTGGATCGCACAAATTCTTGTCCTACGCGGGGATCGAACCCGCGATACGTCGCGCACAGTGGTAATTGACGTGGTGACCTATACCACTCAGCTATCCGTGCAGTCAATTGCTTAATTCATTCATCAAACTTTAGGCGGTGCTTAAAGCACAGTAAAGAATAATAATATATTGATATGAATTTCATACTTTATTAAGTAGTCAAATGTAAAAAAAAAACTATACAGTAATACAAATTTCAAATTAACACTCTTTCAAATACATATAAACTTCTTATTTTATTATGTGGGAGGAATGCTCCTAGCTTTATCTTAACGGTCGTTTGCATGTAATAAACTAATATTAACGAGTATCCATTACCAGTTTGGATTCTAATAAAATTGTTACCTAAAAGAAATCTGAATAAACCTACTTATTCGCGAAAGTGGTCTCGAGTTTAACAAATTTGTTAGAACCGTTACGCTAAGTATTAAAACATAAACTATTGGCTATCGAATCTCATGATTTGTTTATTTCTATGTAAATTGAGGTGTTAATAAATTTGTTTATTGAGTTATCTGCTTGATTACTGTGAGCTTTTAAATCGAGACTGTGTTTATTGAGGAGTCGCTGGTATACACAGTACCTATACAGTGTAGTTTTTACAAAGTCAACAGTTCTGCTAGCAGGACAAGAAAATTAATTTTCATGAAACCTGTAACATAAATGTTTTAAATATTTCTCTCTCATTCAAAAATAGAGCCGTTACGGAAGTAATTTTACTTTTCTACTAACGTTTTCTTTTAGCGGAGCCTTTTCTCGCTTGCCACTTTTTGACAAAAAAACGCTTACGAACTTTATTTTCTACTAGTCTTTGAACGCGATTAAACCCGCGCAAATATCGGTATTTGCAGCAATAACATTAACGCGCTTTTCGCGTTTATAACATTTATAGGATGTCAGATGAGATTTCAGAGGATCTTACACAAGTTTTTAAACTAAGACATCTTTTACAAGACTCTATAGGTGTAGAAGAGAGTCTTGTTGAAGATATATATTATATATTATATTATGCTCTTTTCTTGTCCTGTAGAAGAGAGACATCGATCTGTACCATGGAGCGTGCCGATTAGTTCAATACTCAATACTTTATTGCTTTTCACAATGTATAAATGGGTCTTATGTTAAGTATATAGGTAACAATTGTGAACCCTGTCGGGCACGGCAAAAGTTGAACAAGTTCTAAAACTAACAATTACTTTAAGAGGAAGACAGTTATAGTTACAAAAAGTCAAGTAGATACAAGTTATTGATATTTGACAAGAAATCAATTGTTTTGCCTTTCCAATAGTTTGTTAAACAATACGTACTTAAAGAGAGAAAGTCATTTTGTCGGTTTGTTAGACTATTGTGTGAAACAGATATTAGGATGTATAAGACGTATTTCTATTTTATTTGTTCTTTTGCTTTGTAATGCGATGATACTTAAACTTTAATTGATGTTTTAATTTCAAGTGCTTATTCAATACGATAGGTGTTCATTATAGAAATAAGATAGTTATGTTGGTTTTTCTTTAAAGACTTTTTCTATAGCTGTATTGTACTTTTTCTGTAATACTTACATATGCAGTATAGAGCTACAAGTGTCTTTTGGCACGTGGATGATGTTAACAAGACAGCATTGGTGAGCATATTCGCAACAAAAATCAAGTGAACTGTCTGTTAAAAGTGATAGTGTGATAGTTTTTCATATATTATACTATTCTCATTCTTGAAATTTGGCTGGCCAAAAAACTTATAAAAATTGGTCAAGGCCTTTCGAAGAGGTATAGTAACTTACACTGCGACACGAGAATTGAATAAATACAAGTAGATATTAGTTCCGATTTGGGCCACGTGCTATTGTGCCACGTGCCAAAAGATCGTTGTAAGTAGCACTTTAACGATTTTACGTATAACATTAAAGTCAAATGAGTTCTTGCTTTTCTTTATATGTTGTAGATAAAAGCCTATTTGTCATCTTCTTAATTACCGGAAGCGGCTCGATTTTAAACATGTTTCGATGTCAAAAATGAAGTCATATAATCTAGTTCAAAATAAAACTGTGATAAATGTATTTCGGAAAATTAAATCGTAAATTTTATCTGTAACAGTATTTTGATTGGTTTTTGATCTTAATGTACGAATTAGCATATTGTGTTATTACTATCAATATTATATAGGTATATGCCACGTGCAAACTGCAGGAGTTACGTCATCATCTTCCTGCCCTTATCCCATTTCATTTGGGGTCGGCGCAACACGTCTTCTAGACATGTTGCTTAAAGTTTTGGCTATGGTTTTATAGTCGGCCGCCTGCCTGACACTAACCCTCTTTGGGAATGCGATTGTTGGTTGTTTACCCGCCACCATTCGGGTGACCCAAGGTGCTTGGTACAGTGCACTGGGTCTTAAGGTCCATTAGTCGCCTTTTACGACACCCAGTGGAGGATATGGGGTGGTGCTATTCTTTATATCCGGACACCACACGGTAAACTGCAGGAGTTACGTGTTGTTCATAAAAAAAAACGATTGGCGCCGATACTAACAGCTTATTTAAAACTGTTTAAAGAGTTCTTCTACTAGCCCACTAAAGGGCCTGTCCAGTTAAAATCACTAAGTTATTTCAAATTGATACAGGCTGGTTCCTGTTAGGGCCCGAGGGAACTGTTTGCTAAACACCGTGGTTGCCAGCAACTTTAGTTGCCTACCGTCGTAAAATATTTGTAACTTCTTCGTTCATAATTATTTATTACTGAAGCAATTTTCTAAACGTTATTGGTGCAGTTCAGAAAGATTGATTGCTATATTTTGCTTGTGTTGTTATTGTTTCCAAGTTTTGTTCAGAGATGTTGTTTTTCATTTGTTTTATATTAAATGAAAGAAATAATATGATGTGACATAAATGGATAGATAGGAAGTGAAATGAGAAAGAAAAGATGAAAAAGACTACACATTGAGACCAGTGGATGATTGGAAGCAGGAGACATCTTAGAGCGAGACTTTTTAGTTACGGAAGTGTTATGGGCGCACTAAAGGGAGTAAAGCGATGCCTCAATTCGACAACTGCAAAAATTTTACTTCAAGTCTTTTTAGATGTTATAGGTATTTTATATCATAGGGACGGGACGCAGAAGGAGAGAAATCATTCCTTTATGTGATAGACAAAGGGCAATAGGGGTCAACATATCAAATTATAATATCCTAATTTAATAATAATTGTACTCGACTAATTTATTGGCAATGAAAGGGGTGAATAATAGACTGAATTTATGACGTCGTAAATAAGTGTTTGAGTAAATCTTATGGTTCACAATATAATCAATTGGGTACAGATACGTGGTTAATGGTTAGTTTAGGACTATGCCATTCTAGATTGTAAATATATCAGTGTCAGATTAGCTGCGTTAATGTATAGTTGATTACAATTAATTTTATACACATGGTTCAGGTCAAACATGAAATGTTTTACAGCTGACCTATTAACTACACTAAAGGATAGGATTTGAATTCTAAGAAGGAATAAAGCCTTCTTTTCAATTCATCATTATCATCTTAGCCGTAAGACAACCAATACTGGACATAGGCCTCCCCAAAGATTTCCAGAAAGATCGGTGGGAAGCAGACTGTATCTAGCTTTTTGCAGCAACGTTTCTAAGGTCGTCCGACCATCTAGTAGCTGTAGGTCCCAGTGTGCGTTTGCTGGAACATAGTCTCCAATTTGAAAACCTTTTAACTCCATCTACCATTGATTCTACGAGTTAAGTTCCCTTTTTTTTGTAACCCAGTGGAAATTCTCATGGACTGCCCTCGTCATAGGGTTGACCAGAGCAGTTCCCTAAGTTTGCAGGCTAAGTTTCCTGCCCATAGCTACTTCAACTTGCCAATCCGCTGGGCTATGTCAATGATCTTTGATCATCTAATTTTTCTCTGAGTATTCAACTTAATAACTAATAGTCACGTAGGTGCAGTCGTGGGTAAAAGCTAGCCACTATAAGAGAAAACTCATAAAAATCAACATTTAGATGCAAAAAAAAAACGCAACAAATTTAGTCATATTACGTCTAGCTGATTATCAAATGTCTGAAGAAAGTATAATAAAAATATGATTTAATCAATATATTTATATGACTGCATATTTAGTAGGTGATTGTATTGAATATAAAACGATGCAACTTTCGTTGACATTTACCTGAATGATCACATTGACCAATAGTGAACGGGTGCATTGATTTACTCAACCTTGAAACATTCCCTTCGCTTCAAATACAATTATTTTAATGGAGAATCCAATATACTTAGTAATTAGTTTGTAGTCAATGTATTGATAATTGAAGTTAACAAGTTGAGAAATTTCTGGACTTTTTTTCGCAAGCGTGAGATAAACATGTTTTTTTGTTGAAACAATTTCGCAATATTTTTTTTTAATGAACTTACAAGCAGTATAGAAGTCTACAAATAATAAAGGACAATAAGAAGAAAAAAGAAAATAATTTTGTATTTTTTATGTAATTTGTTTCGCATTACCTTCAGAACAATTGATATAACTACAATTCATTTTACTATGAATATTGTTTTTCAATATCTCATAAAACCCATAAAGCACAGTTAAGTGGTTTTCCGTAATAAATATTCTATAGAAGCTCCACCATTAAGGTTTTCTAACTATAGCCAAGAATGACTGTGATCAACTATTGCTAGGGCCGCAATAAGCGCCATCTAGGTTAAGGCAAATAAAAATAAATAGCCAGTGTTTAAGGGAGAGCTGAAATCGAGGCTAAATATCAATATTAGTAGACCGAATAAAATGCTTGAAGTAGTACTATGAAGTATTTACTACCTAATATAAAATTTAAGTGAAGTAGGTATGTAATAAAATGCTTAAAATGGGGCTGCAAACTGTTGTTATCATATATTAAAAGAATTTGATGAATAACCTGTCGAAACAGGTGATAATGATTTGTGTCAGCAATACGGACAAAGATCAGAGCGGATATTGGTACAAATCTAAACATATGTACTTTCACGTAGGGACAGAATAAGTACTGGAGGCCTACCACCACGTCCTAAAATAATATGATTGTAATTGTGGAAGAGAGACAACGCACTTCAAGACGTAGAGCGGCGTCTTCCTTGCACAAATGCAAAATTAATACTTTGAGGAGTAATGGTAGGCGTCACATCAGTTCACTTGCTCATGTATGGCAGAAAATATCAGATTCAAATGTTTCGGAAACTAGCCTTTCTCATTTTTTTCTAATTATCGTTAGGCAATTAAATAAGAATAAATATGATTGTATAATTATCTAAAAAACCTCTTGTCTGCATAACATGACTTACATTAAAGACCTACTTAAACATGAATAATTAAACCTAGATACACTTTCCTGTATCCATTTCCAACACATACTCAATAAACTATTGCAAAATCAACAATCCAATTAAATCAAATTTGTTATTTAAATACGCAATCAAATAAATCAATCCCACTGTATAATTACTTGATTAATTTAAGATTTTTATGTCAAATGTCTGTGTTATATAATATTTTATATGTTGTGTGTCTGTATGATCCGGTGTTTGGCGTAACATGTAGGAAGAACAATATTCTTAGTTATGTAAAGTTCTCAGAAGTTATCTAACGCCGTAAACAAGGTGATTGGAATGAGTGTTTAAACGACTTTACTTCCCATTATTTTGTCTTTTATTTGTCCTTATTTAATTTAGGTAAATTACTTGACTTTACTTAATGGACATCGTGAGAACTGGTTCGAAGCGACCCAAGATAGAGAATCGTAGAAGGACTTGGGAGAAGCCTTTGCCCAGCTGTGGGACACTGTAGACAAGAAAAAAAAACACTTTAATTATTATTTGAAAACGTATTTACAAATACTGTAATAGATTTTATTCACAATCGCATTTAGGTACAATAAAATTACTGTAGGTAATCGATCGAATTTATACTCGTCAGTCAGTTTCAAATCGCCTCCTGTGCTATTTGTTACCGGTCTCCAACTCAAATAGATAAGCACCTATGTAAAATATTTTTTCAAGTTTATTTGTATTTCAGTATTCTGCTACAAATTGAAAGAAATAAGCGCGTATTATCTGAGCATTCAGTGATACTTACGGAACTTTTAAACATGAATATTTTAGCATAGAAACAGAAGCGATTTGACAGTTCGATAGTCAAATGTTTTTAAGAGTTAGATAAACCGTTGCTAAAATAACATAGACTCAAAAATTGTATCCAGGTGCCATTTTACGACCGATTAAAAAAACTCGTTTAATTTCTTTTAGGCTTTTGAAAGTTTTGGATATCTAAATGCCGTTAACATATTAGGCCTACACACGCTTTTATAGGTCCAATGACATTAGACTAAGAGAAATAAAATGTAGTGTTGTTTTAAATATCGATTTTATAAATTAATGCCAGCTAGCTCCAATTTATGCTAAATAGTTTGAACATAATAATACTGTTTTATGTCCAGCAGACTAGCACTTGACATCTGTTGGCTTAGAAATTGGTAATTATATTTTTTGTAGTTTTAGAGAAACTTTTGCTTGTTGAAACCTTGTAATTTACTTTGCATATTTTGAAATAATTAATTACTTTTTACTAATAATTTTGTCAATAACATTTACATGTTTACTGCTATTATTATACATATGAAAGTACTGTATCTTTGTACAATATAAATCTAGACAGATGCTGTGACGTTGAAAAGACGTCAACGAGAATCAAACCAATGCGCTTGCGCGGGCTAAACCGCGAGCTAATCTTGTCTGAAAACAGGAATCAACACTTGTCAGGAAACAATACAGACAAAGTCTTGGTTCGCGCAGGCAAAGCCACGGGAAAACATAGGCTTGACTGTTTGAGTAGTAAAGAGAGTAAAAATCTATAATTAAGTTCCATAAGATAGTAAACTGTCTGTCAAATGACCAAGAAAACACCATAAAATATTTTTTTATAGAAATGAAATAGAACCTCGTTATAATTACCCATCGGACACTATTTTATTACCAACAACAAACTGTTCACACGCTCATCCTTGCAGCATATATTACATCTACATATTATATCCTGATATAACTACATATTATATCTAAACTAATATTATAAAGAGGAAAACTTTGTTTGTTTGGCTCAAAAACTACTGGACCGATTTTAAAAATTCTTTCACCATTCGAAAGCTACGTTATCTACGAGTAACATAGACTATGGAAAAAAATAGGGTTCCGTAAGATATTTGGATTTTTCGGACACAAACTGAAAGAAATCAACCAAATATACACGCGGGCAAAACCGCGAGCGGACAGCTAGTCCTGAAATAAAGAAACTAATTTATAAAATATCACTAGAGCAAACATTTACGTTTTGATTGGAAAAGGTTGATTATATCTCTATAAACACTTTGATTTATAACTATTCTAAATAACAATGATTTATGAGGTGAACTCAAGTTTTATAGCTAGCATTTGCGAATATATTATCTACGTATATGTAACTCTATACAAGTGACACCATATTTCTTAGTAATTTAGAGAGGAAGGTTTGGCTTTGTGATTTTGTATTTACTGTTGAAAAATGCCGTAGTTGATGATGAACGGGTTGCAGAATTTTGAAACAGTATAATAGAGGTTTGTCGAAAATGTAGGCAATTCTCAAAAAAATGAATTTAAAATACCATGCAAAAATTAACATTTATACATACAATACAATTATACGACACACAATTCAGAATAAACTACTGTTTTCTTGGAAAAAGCTTAATTCTATTCCGAAAATTTACGCATTTTGGAGTGCATTCAAAGACAATAGGAGGTGAGGAAAAGATTGTTAAGAAATCAGGCGTGTTGGTAATTAGTCATTATAAATTCGTTGTTATTAGGTGTACGAAAGGTAATTATTTCTAAAATCATAGTATTACCACCTAAAGTATACTATGTTCGTAAGTTTAAAATTTGTTCTTTCATAGGCTGCAAGTTATATTAGGTAGATTTTTTTTTAGTGTCGATTGTTTATAAAAAAGTTTTAAATTCCATTTTTATATTAAGGTAATCTTATATTTCATGTTTTATATTGATACAAAAAAATAAAATGAGGCGCTTTGATAACAAATCTTAAATAATTACTAATTAAAATTAATAATTAATTTAAATTAGCTATTACTTATATTAAACACATAAAAATAACTCGTTCATTATTTAAGAACTGGATGAATGAAAGTAGATTTTCATTAAAAATCCTGTTTTGTTCTAGATTTTTTTTTTATTATTAACGGCCTGGGGATATGTTGGTTCGTGTGAACATTTTTTTGTTTCCAGTAGCAATGATTATTAATTAATTCTTAGGATATTATGCAAGTTGCAGATATGTCTCATACATAATTTTAATATTAAACAGTGTTGCAACATATTAGATTTGGCGCTAGAATTGACGTCAATTTGTTTTGATTTATTTAAATGAGTTTATTATGTCATAAGTAGCTACTTTTACAAGACAAGCAACCAATAAATGTTAATACTTATTAAAGGACGTTTATTAAACATTTATTAAAGGGTCTTCGCCCACTTTAGGACACACGCTAAAAATGAGACAGTTTCACGGATATTGGAAAAATTGTACAATAATGAGATGTAATTTACCTATTTTTATAACGCAAGAAGGCATGTAATAGACTGACACTATATTTAACGGTTAAATAATACCAAAGATATTAGTAAAATGATGTCAAACTTTACCAATTTATCTACAGCATACCTTGAGGGCAGTAAAGTATGCAATCGCAAACATTCAAACTCTTAGGCTTGACTAGATTGCGGTAGATTTTCTTTGAACACATTCTTAGTGCCCCAAAATTAAAACAGTTACAATACATTAACAATAAATAATGTCAAGAATTCAATTTTGGATAACAAACATGTACAGTCACGAGCAAAAATATACACGACCAAACAGTTGCTGTTTACTTTTCTCATGCGAAATTTTTGAACCGAATATTCCTAATATAAAATGGTTAATTTGAAAGAAAATTTCACAATTCCATACATCATTATTTTGACTAGGACCTAAACTTTAATGCTTCAATTGTTTAGTCGTGTATGCTAGTTTTTGTACGTGACTGTACATCTACTAATGTTCTAGTTGACGAGATAAATTCTGAGTAATTATAAAAGTATTCTTTATTACCAAGATTTATTTAATCCAAATACTAGCTAGGAACTAGTTTCCAATAATTCTAATTAGCTATACTTTTTCCAGCCTCTAACATCCATTAGCTTTGAAACAGATACCAACTTTGATCTTAAGTATTATATTTTACAAATCGAAATTACTTAACATAAATAAGCTCGTTTTGTATATATTAAATAAATCGTTTTTAAGGTCATTATCCTTGTGGTAGCGAGTTTTGTCACCGCCAAGTCTAGTTTTAACAAATTATTATTTTTATAAAATGCGTGTCTAGACGAATATATCTTTAGGCACACTTTATTGTACAGTGGCATAGGTCACCACGCCCCCATACTAATGACTATGTGACCAGTTCGATCCCCGCGTGACAAAAGTTGGTTCGATGTCTAGGCGCTCTTTATTTATTCATACTTCTTCCTGAGTTATATTATGATGAATGGTTGGGAACTGAAGGCATGAGAATTAAATATGCAGCGCGCTAAATAATATGCAACTATTTTGTTTTCAGCGCTATTCAAAGGTATAAGAACACACTCATTAAATTACGATACTGAGCAAACTATCGCATCTGTGTATCATGTTTTATTTGTCATCGTCATGTAGATAGCCGAGTGGTCACCAAGCCAATTAGCACTGTACGCGACGTATCGCGGGTTCGATTCCCGCGTAGGATAAGTTTGTCAATTCCTTAGCGCAGGAGTCGATAAAAAAAATATATTTTAATCATCGCTTAGCCAAGTGTCAATCTTGCATATGGCTGTGAGTCTCAGTCTACCGATTTGCTAAAGGATAGCTCTCCCATGGTAACTTATGGTAGGCCATTTTCACATAAGACTAATCACTTAATAGCTCACTTTATTTAAATACTTTTTTAATTTAAGAGAAACCCTAGTTTATGAAATAGGCAATAAAAGCTAGTGAAATAGGCAATCAAGAGCAATATAGGCAATATTGTTGCCTTGGAAGGTCACCGTCACACTGATTTTATTCTAGTAATAAAATAAACTGGAAAGTTTTATGGCACCTTATTGGTATGAAGTTATTTGAGGTCAATAAAAACTTAATTAGCGAAAGTATATTTTGATAAGAAAATTGCCGAAACGTTCTTGTTAGGTTAAAAAGTTAAAGAAATTTGAAGGCAATTGAAGTAAGAATATAGTTAGTAATAATCTGTATTTAGTTATCTGTGATACAAACTATGTAATATCGGACGAAAAACAATGACGAAAAGCCAGAAAAAAAGAGCGAGAGATTCAATTTGCAATACATTACTTATGAAAACCGACCTCTTTAGCGAGATACGATAGCCTCGCGGCCCCGCAATTTACATCATATAAAACGATATTCCCGTCCAACTTTAGATTAGAATAGATTTGTTCAATTACAAACTCTTTACACAAACAAATTAAGTACTAAAATAAATAACAAACAAAAACAAGTGACGGCTATCAATCACTTAAACTAACAGATTGATTTACTATATTATAAAGTAATAAAAGCATAAAGCTGACCAGACATAAGGCTGGACTCGTACCATGATTGCTTCAAGTAAATATATTGCAGTTGTGGAAAAGAGATGGCGCGTTACACAGCGTATATCGGCGTCTCGCTTCCACAACGGGAAGAGTAGTACTTCAAGTGATGGTGGTACAGGGGTTATTTTATTATGAATGTACTAATTGAATCTGGTTTTGGATCAATCACAGCTATTAGTGGACGTGTCTAGAATTAATATTATAGTGCCTCGTAATCTAGAAAACACATATTATTTATTGATCCTGTGTGTAACGGGCACACGTTTATAGTTAATATTATTACTGTTGTAATATAAAAGATAACGACTTTTTTGGATAGCGGCAGGTTTTTTTATGAATTTTGAATTAGGATGGCTTTCCAAAATCGTGCATAAATTAGTATCAATAGGTTTTTGAACTCTTTTGTGTTACTTAATTTGAATTATTATAATTGGCTAATTTAAATAGTTCATTATTTTTTAGTATGCCTAGTTCTGTTAATTAAAATTTGGTCTCCCAGAAGTTAAAATTTAATTAGTAGATAGGTACCTATTGGACAAATTCTAGTCATAGACAAATATTTATCGATATCTAAGAATTAAAGTTTCTGTAAAGGAAAACTATTACGTTAGCTTTCAGTATACATCTTTTTTAGATACAATTATATTATTTTAATATTAAATAAGATTGTTCAGCTTGTATCATTGCCAATTCTGTGACAGACATTGAAAGAAGCTCAACTCAAATTATATTACAAATCTTTGCTAAAAAGCCGTAAATAAAATACTAACAAAATTAATTAACCAGCATAAAAGCAAACAAATTTCTAAAACACGATTTTTATTAAATAATAGTTAGTTTTATAAGTTTATTTTGTAATAATTATTGCGAAATTAACATCTATTTACATATTGCATCTTTTATACGCATTATGCAGTATTAGCAACAAATTCATAACCACTAAAACTCTTTTTTTCTATTAAATATTCAAGATAGTTAAATCTGATCAATTTAAAAAGTATTTTGTTAGAAGTGAAAGCCATTATGTTAATTAAGTGGACAATCTGTCTCATCTACATTATTCACAATTTACTGTATTTTGTAGTTAAGTTAGCAGAAGAAAGCGCTTTAAGCAAGATATCAACCGTTAAGAGCGGTTCAAACCAAACATATGGTCATTATAATATGGTCAGTCGCCCAATGTGAACAGGTTCATTCTAAGCCTCGGTCTGAACATAAACTATGTATTTATTTATTTATTTATGTACACACAATTTACATATAGGATAATAATAATTTATATAAAAGCAATACGTACAAAGGCTGCTTATTTCTTTAAGAAATTTCTGCCAGCAGACCTGCGACGGGAGAAACATAGACACAGTGTGTATATAACGAAAATAAATACTATACAACGAATATAAAAAATAAAAAAAAAACTATATTAGTCCGCACACTGATGACTACCAATCACCTACTTTTCCTAAATATAGGAAAGGTTTCTTGGAAATAAGCAGTATCCTTGTACAGTTTGTTGTTTGTTTGTGTAAATTCTGGGTCCGGCGCCTGATCTCTCTCCAGTCGTGTTGGGTTGCCGTCCTATTGAGTTATGAGAGTAAAGGAATAATAGAAAGTGCACTTGTGTTTGGGCATACGCTTATGCACTACCATGCATGTCCCGCGTGCCTTGCTGGTGTCATAGTAACACTAGCCGCCGTGGCCGAAATTGCTTCAGATATTATTATAGGTATAAACGTAACGTATTGTCGGTTAGGTGTAAAAAAAAGGTAATATATATGGGAATATCTACAGTTAAATACACTATAACTTATTGCACGCGGCGTGACGCAAAGCACGCGGCTGACTTTAAGTTTAGTGACAAACTTTGGCCTTACTACTATCTCGACAAGACTACGCTTTATAAGCAAATACCCGTCTGAAGGTAAATTTTGACTTAAAAATAGGTACAATTATCTTAAAAGCGTCTTTAAATCTAAAGAGTTAAGGTTGATTTTCGCATTTAATTCAAAGTGTCATTTGACATACACCATTGAATAAATTAACAAATTAACGCATTCCATATCTATCAACATATAAAATTTACATTTTAGAGCATTCCTCATTAGTCTTATCCCGACAATTGCTAGTCAAAATGTTTTCGATGAAAATAATAATATATTTTAATTAACTAGATTCATTTTATATGGTTCGAAACGAGGTGAAATCATGAGATATGGGCGCTTAGGAAAAAAATAATAAAGCTGGAAATGTTCGGAGTGTAGAGCTTGGATTATTATATTGACTGTACGGATAGCACAGTGGTATACTCGTAAGTCACTAATTACCGCAGTGCGCGACCTATCGCGGGTTCGATGCTTCTTTAGAGTCTTGGTGCAAGTAAATTCAATGTTTGTAAATGAGTAATGCCAATATGAGGGAAATGTTTTAAATTAAAAACAAATACATACATACATAATTAAAATATTTACCACGTTTTACTGATTTTGTTTTAACTTCGCAAATTATATCCATCTTTTTTATTTATTTTAATGTAGCTGCTTCACATAAAATCTTGTTCCTAGATTTTATGTGAAGCCCACACAGAAATTTACGAGTAAAAGCTAGATGTAAATTTGAAAGCAATATTACAGATTTTTTAACACATCATGTGCTAATCTGTAAATATTCATGAAATAAATAAAATTGTATAATATTTTGAAATAGTATCAAAATAATTTATACATGAGAATCTATAATTTAAACATTAGTGTCTGTAGAATATACTAAACCTGTTGTTGACAAATAAATGCATGTCTCTTTCGAATTAAGATGCAAAGATGGAAGACAAATACGTTGACCCCAAGTTTGTAACATACGAAATATGTAGCTAGACTTCGTGCTTATACATAATATTCCCCCGATATTATTATTATTACTAGCCTAAGATGTCCCACTATTGGGCGAAGGCCTCCCTACTCTTCTTCCACTTGTCTCTCTCAAGAGCCACGAGTGACCAGTTCGGTAGAAATGAATCCAGGTCATCTCGCCATCTCCGCCTGGGTCTGCCTCGCTGATGTTTATTCCCCCGTAGTAAAAATAAAATTAGGAAAAAGATAGACGTTGGCCGATTCTTAGACGCATGCGCATGCGCCGGTGCTCTAAGCCAAGTAATCCACGACTCGTTACCATAAGTTCAACAGTTAATTTAAGCGCAAGCCCCCCGGGGGCATAACCTACCATTTAATGTTATGTAAAACAATAATAATATACTTTCAAAGGTTAAACATAAACCTTTATTTCTCTTATTGCAATGCTTATGTTGAAACTTAAAAATAAAAGCCAATATAAGAAAGATAATGACAATATAATGCGATATAAAATAAAATATTTATCTTGTCCTATATTTTTTAATTATTATGTTATGAGAGGTTTTAATAGCTATTATATCTTTATAGTTTTTCTTTTTAGTGAAATTATTCATGGTTATGAAACAGTCACGATCCAATGTTTGGTTGACTATCCATACAATTTAATTTTTCCTAATAACCTGGCAATGCAATTCTAAAACTTTTCTGTTTGAAGCTTACACAAATATATCAATTTATTCAAATTACTGTAGTAAGTAGCACTTTTGGAAGGTCAAAACTCAGATACGCCCATCCTTTGCCTCGTGGTAAACTCGTAAGTGTTTTAAGCGGGAGAAGAAAAAAAATAGAAGACAATGTTAAAACAAGACAGGGAGTAGTTTTAATAAACTATGCTTATTTGTATTTACCAGAAATACCAATAAAATATCCACACATAGAACCTCATTATCGAAGCCATGATATAAACAATTTCCTTACATCAACATTGATTTGAATGTCGCAATTATACGCACTAGGTGCAAACACGGAAACGCTCGTGTTATGAGAAAAACGCGCGTTTATCCGGGAAGTCGACATGTGACTATAAAGTAGTAGTCGATCAATGTAACGGCTCATTGTTCCCATGTTACTTGAAAACTTCGACGAAGCGTTAATTATAAACATTTCCTCGGTTTAGCGTTATTTAGATGCGTATGCAAACGTGATATGACTGTCATACGGATTAATAATTATAATAATTTCTATTGAACTGATTTTATTTTACTGGTTTACAATCTGGTGTCAGAGTGACTTAATACAAATTCTCTTGAATTTTTTCAGGTTTGCTGGTTTCGACACGATGTTTTCCTTCATCAATTTGAGTGAGTGATAGTTATTTTATAACAAATCTAATTTTAATAATCAGTTTTCATATTTATAAATTTAAAAGACATTGGTGCGTGTCAGGATTTTAACAAACAACTCGTCGTAACGTACTCATCAAATAAATAAATCGCCTCTTAAAAAGAACGCTTCCTTTTTAAGATTAATTAAAGTAATCATGTAAAATTACAAAATTAATTAATGAACGAACTTCTAAATCTTTGATAGTCTTGTCCCATTAACAGAGCCGTTCCTCAAGAGGCGCTTAAAGATTACATCGTGGATATTCAATAACTCATTTGGTGGTAAATGCTTGATAACTTTAATTATATACAAGGAAGATAGTAATTAAGCATGTTGGTAAACTTGAGAGTGAAGGTTTTTTTAGGGTTCCGTGAGTAAAGGGTTCTAATGTGGAAAGAATATTAATAATAATGTCCGGACTGATTTCGGCCACAGTGGCCAGTGTTATTATGTCTCCAGCTAGTTATGCAAGACATATTATAGTGTACAAGCGTGTGCGCAAACTCAGGTACATTCTCTATTCCTTTACTCAAATACCCTATGGGACGGCAATTTGATCCGACACGACCGGTGAGTGATCAAGCGCAGGCCACTTAATTTTAAGTGCCTTCTAAAACAAGGAAGTGTTATTTATTTCTAAAACGCACACAACATTCGAAAAGTTGGTGCGCGCCGTGGGGATCGAACATGAGACCTTAGACTTGGCAGTTCTGCGGTCTTACCACTAGGTTTTCACAGCTTCAAGTCCAAGGCCAGAATATAAGGCTGCTGCTATCAATGCGTGTGTCTGTCAGCAGGCCATGGTAAACAGAATAAAACATTAAAAAGTACTTCAAATTGCCGCTAAAACTGAACCTAGCATATTTTACGCATGGACTAAGGTACCAAAGGTACGGAACAAAAATAATTCTAAGTTTAGTAAAACTTGGGATGGATTTATTACTTGTCCTACAATATTTATCAAAAAAAAAAACAATAGTAGCACCCGACATAATTACTCCTCTGAGGAACGTTATCTGACGATATCATCAATTGTATCGCCACTCGAACTTGACCATTTACGTCAGCCATTAGTGTTACTACAAATGAAAGTTTGTATCGTACTCAAAGTATTTTGATAAGTCCGCTTCTGTGTTACGAAGTACAAACGGGTTTCTAGTAATTGGTATGATGAGCTGCTTGAGAAATTAATTGGTCATTAATAGTTTGTACAATTTTATAAAAAGTTATGGCGGAATTAGTTTTTGACTAGATTCGAATGTTGGTTTTGGCTGGATGTTTGTGCCTTATATGTCGGAGAATGAATAATTATTTATTTTTCGAGTGGCAAAGAGGCTGAATATCGTTAGCTTCCTGACCTTCATGTTGATGTTTTGACGGTGACAGTTTAAAAAGAAGTTTATTTGTATGTCAGTTCAATCTGTCAGTAGTGTGAATGTCGATGGAGCTGGCTCTCTTGCTCCGGAGACTTCACCGGCGCCGGGTGTGCGCACTGACTGAGAAATATTTAGATGGCGGACGGAAATTATCAACACGTGGATTCTAATCCGTTTGAATCTGCGACAGCAGCGGTGGGATTACCCCAAGGGGCATCCTACGAGCCTACTGCGATGCCAGCTACAGAAGGATATTTTACGTCCTAATCTTCAGCGTAAAAAAATGTGGCGGATTTAGCTTGGGTAACCGAAGAAAGTCAACCATGTGCCTCCACATCGGAAGCATGGGCGACATTCTTCCAAAAAATGTTAGCGGGTTTTCAGAATTCTGACCTACAACCTTCCACGAGTACTGGTTTACGTAGAATACTGAAAGCGAGTGAAATATTCCTACCACCATTTGATCCAGACGAGTGTCAGTTTACCTACTGCGGTGCGTACGTATCCTTTATGTAAAAGTTTCAAAGAATTACAGGAGCGGCTTTCACGGCAGTTTATAGCAACAAAAAGGTTTCACGACCTTTTGTGACATGGCGGAGTACAAGAGCGATCTAGCAGCAACGTACCTACGTCGAGTATTTTACGAACAAGTTGGCGCTGGTAGATCGACAGGAAACTGGCTGGAACGAGCCCAACCAGATTTAAGTTGTCATTTCTGGTATTATGGATACTCAGGTATGGTCAGAGTTGCTTAAAATACCCAAGATGATGTTTGTAAATTTTTGAAAATGCCTTTTGGTTTCTCAAATGCACCTTCTGTTAACTAAAGAGCAATAAATAATGCTCTCAAAGGGCTAAAAGATAAAATAGCTGATGATGTTTCGGTTATTTCAAAATAAATCTTTTAGAATTTGGAGCGCGTGTTATCGGCTCTGTCAATGGCAGGTTTTACATTTTATTGGAAAAAGTGCACTTTCCTTAAATCTTCAGTAGAATATACGGGCTATGTCATTAGTGTCAATTCTATAAAACCAAATCCTAACAAAATAAAAGCTTTGGCTAACTCTCCTTTGCCTACATGCGTAAAAGAACTACGGCAATTTAATGGTCTTGCTGGGTATTTCAGAAAATTTGTACCTAACTTCTCATCTATCATGGCACCCTTGTACGCACTTACTAAAAATGATGATAGTGGGTATGGACCGCCGAGCATACATTGGCTCATTCTGCTGTGGTTGGATATGTGACTTCTGCACCCGTGTTGACTATCTTTGACTTTAGTAAACCAATCGAACTCCACACCGACGTGAGTTCGATTGGATATAGTGCGGTGTTATTTCAAAAGGATGATGTACAACTGAAAATTATTTCAGTCAGCGACCAACCGATGCGGAAAGCCGATATCACAGCTACGAGCTATAGACTCTAGCCGTTTTTTAAGCCCTGAAGTATTATCGTCATTTTAAAGTCATCACAGACTGTGATGCCTTGAAGGCATCGCGTCATAAACGTGAATTGTTACCCTGCGTTCACCGATGGTGGGCGTATATGCAATCTTTTGATTTCGAAATAAAATATCGAAAGGGTGAATGGATTCCACACTAGATTATTTTAGAAAGAACCTAGTCAATAGTATACTGGTAAATGTTTCTCATTTAAACAATTATTGGTTGCAGGCCGAGTAGAGGTTATATCTCGAAATAAAGCGCATTACTGACCATTGAAAGCGAATTGATTGATGCTGGAGTTGGAGCGCCGTATAGTTGTAAAGATAATTCACTTTTTAAAAACTTACAGATGAATGGTGGGGCTTTTAGTGGAACAATAGTTCCCGGTAATTACAGATAATTCAAGGATTTCATGTCGAACTGAAACGCTTGGGCTGGGATAAGACCTTGTCAAAAGTAGGGGGACCATTTCTGGTTTCCTGATATGAGCTCATCTGTTAAAGCCTGCGTAGACCATTGTTTACCATGCAAAGTAAATAAAAGCCTTTCTGGTAAAACACTATTCATGTTGACACTGGTGGTAAGATGACCGGCGGGAGGATGACAAAGAAGTGTATCATGGTTATTATGGGCGCTTTTGCGAAATTTTGTCATTTGGGTGCAGTTGACTTCAGCCTATGAGGCCTTTGGAGGTTTCTTTCACATTTTTGGTACAGCCAAACGAATTGAATCTGAACAAGGTGCCTTTTTTACCGGACGGGAGTTTTAGAGCTTGTGTAGTGAATGGTCAATGGATTTCATGAGGTTACCAGTGGTGTATTGCGGGCCAATGGCCAGGTAGAGCGAATGATATCAGTGCTGATCAATTGTTTTACCATTGCTGAAAATCACGAGAACAAATCTTGGGAGTCAATTATTATTGGTGAGGTTAAAGAGGATCGGTAAAACGCCACTTTAGTTGTTGATCGGCTGCAATAAAAGTTCCCCAAGATTTAATTTCCTAACTTCTGATCTTGACGCGAATTTTAGTCGTAAGGAACTTCGTAAATATCCAGTTGGATGTTTACGAAGTCTTTCATGACAGATGATAGACTAGATAGTTTGCTACGCCTGTCTGAATATTTAGATGGTACAAAGAATAATGCTTGAGTTTAATATTGTAATGTAGTCGAAGTTGTTTTTATTGGTGCGTGCAAATTAGCATCGATTGAAGTGTTATAAGAATTACGAATTATTTTACTATTGTAGGTAATAGGAAGATCATTTTTGTTTTTAAAATGATTGTGTATACAACCGAAACCAACAAATGGATTGTAATGTATGGAAACTTGATATTACACTGTGACTGAAAGCTCCTACGCTTTGACTGAGAATTTGACTGAAAGCTCCTACGCTTTGTCTGAGAATTTGACTGAAAGCTCCTACGCTTTGTCTGAAAGCTCTTACGCTTTGGCTGAAGGTATGACTGAAAGCTTTTACGCTTTGTTCGATAATTTGGAAAAAAGCTTATATGCTTTGTCCGAAACAAGATGAAAGCTTTTACGCTTTGGTTTAAAGTTGCTATGCTTAGCCTGAAAATTAGTACGCTTTGTCTACGACATAGATTGAAAGCTTGCTACTTGATCCAGTGTGACTGCTGGCAGCTTCTACGCTTCGTAAGTTTGCTAAGCTAAGGTGTTATTAAGGTCCTAATGTTGAAAGCTTCCTCGCTTTGCGGGGTAATCAGAATAACTTGAGTATCCGAGACAGACCTGTTGTATCTATGATATCAACGGGCAACGCGAGAGCGCGTTGATTCGCAGAATGGCCGTGTCGGAGAATGAATAATTATTTATTTTTCGAGTGGCAAAGAGGCTGAATATCGTTAGCTTCCTGACCTTCATGTTGATGTTTTGACGGTGACAGTTTAAAAAGAAGTTTATTTGTATGTCAGTTCAATCTGTCAGTAGTGTGAATGTCGATGGAGCTGGCTCTCTTGCTCCGGAGACTTCACCGGCGCCGGGTGTGCGCACTGACTGAGAAATATTTAGATGGCGGACGGAAATTATCAACACGTGGATTCTAATCCGTTTGAATCTGCGACATATATTATGATCCATTTGATGCTGTTGAGTGATGCTCGTTGAGCTTTGTCTGACTCCTGCACGTAGGCGGCCTTGGGGGTGTAGTATTACATCGTGGTCGCTTCTGCTCTGCATCGGGGTGACAGGGCGGATTCGGCAACACCCGAGGTGACAAAGCAGCCCTATTTAGGGTGGCACTGCTTTCCCCGCTCAGCCGGGGAGGGGGCTAGAAAAGGTGCCCTAAACAAATGCTCATCCCAACCTACAAAGAGGGTAGCAACCGCGGCTGCCTCTGCATCCCAAATTCGCGGTCGACGTTACAAAAATATAAAGAATATAAAATCAACACCAGCATTAATGACCTTTGGCGCGTGGAATGTGCGTACACTTCTAGATCGCGAAGCAAACATTTGTCCGGAACGAAAGACTGCCATCGTAGCAAGAGAACTTCATCGCTATAATATTGATGTGGCTGCGCTCAGCGAGACACATCTCCCCGATGAAGGAGAGCTGATAGAACACGTGGGTGGATACACTTTTTATTGGAAGGGACTTGCTGCCAACGAACCGCGAAGGTCAGGTGTAGCTTTTGCAGTCAAGAATAAGCTTGTCAAACACCTAGAAGAATACCCTGTACACATTTCCGACCGTATTACTACACTACGCCTTCACATGGAACATAACAATTACCTTAATATCATCAGTGTCTATGCCCCAACGCTAGACAAGTCTGATGAGATTAAAGACAAATTTTATGAGGAGCTAACGCAGTGCTTAGATCGTATTCAGACAAGAGAGCAGATCCTACTCTTGGGTGACTTTAATGCTCGGGTGGGTCGGGATTATGAAGCCTGGCCTAAAGTTCTAGGCAGACATGGTCTTGGAAATATGAACAGCAACGGACAGCTGTTGCTTAGTCTCTGCGCTCAATTCGATCTTGCGATTACAAACACCATGTTCAGATTACGAGCTAAATATAAGACCACGTGGATGCACCCTAGATCAAAGCACTGGCATCTTATTGACTACGCTATAGTGCGTCAGAAAGATGTGTCACAGGTTCAGGTTACCCGTGCCATGCGCGGCGCTCACTGTTGGACTGATCATCGGCTTCTGGTTCTTAAGATACGTTTTCGACATCAACATCCCCGTAGATCAGACAGACCGAAACAAAAGCATCTGAATCTTGAACGACTTCAAGATAAAGACACGAGAAAGGAATATGCCGAAAATTTGAGTTCTGTTTTGCAGCCTCTTGATCTAGAATCCGGTGAAGTCGGCAAAATGTGGGAGTCCCTTTCTTCTCAAATTCTCGGAACTGCTACATCAACTTTAGGTCCGAGGGTCCGAAAACACGAGGACTGGTTTGATGAAAATAATGGGGTACTAACGGACGCTATTGATAGACACCGTCGACTTTTGAGGCGGCACAGCAGAACACATAGAGGTGAAACTGTTACGGAAGTACGTCATAGTGAAATGGAGCTTCGTAAGCTCACACGAAAGGCGAAAGAGAATTGGTGGTTGGAGAAGGCTCATCACATACAATGGCTTGCTGATACCAACCAGCTAGGCAATTTTTACAATGAGGTAAGAAGCCTGCTTGGTATATCCTCTACAGCAAAAGTCCCACTCAGGCCGACCAATGGCAAAGGGCTTCTTAAAGATAGGAAAGAAATACTCGAGCGATGGGCGGAGCATTTTCAGAAGCTACTTAACGTGGATCATTCTGTCAACATAGACCACGTTCGCTCGTTACCTCAACAGTCTCATGCCTTCGAGCTTGACGAGCCAGTGTCCCTAGAGGAGGTTACTCTGGCCATTAAACAGCAGAAAAATAATCGTGCAGTTGGAGTGGACTCTATACCGGGAGAGTTATTGAAGTACGGTGGGGAGGACCTGCACTTTGCGATTTGGAAACTTTTTGCCGTTATATGGGAACAAGAACAAGTCCCATACACTTTTAAAGTGTCTCTCATTCGGGCTCTATATAAAGGCAAAGGTGATCGAGCCGATTGCGGTTCTTACCGCGGTATTTCCTTACTCTCAGTTCCGGGAAAAGTCTTCGCTAGAGTTCTAATGAATCGACTTAGAAATTTATCGGAAAAGATCCTGCCAGAATCCCAGTTTGGTTTCCGACCCGACCGTGGTGCCTGTGAGGCCATTTTCTCATTGCGTCAACTACAAGAAAAAAGCAGAGAACAGGGTCGCAATATGTATCTCTGTTTTGTTGACCTTGAGAAGGCTTTTGATAGTATACCGCGAGAAGCCCTTTGGTTAGTTCTGCAGAAACTAGGATGCACAGAGAAATTTGTTAGACTTTTAAGACTGCTTCATGACGATATGCAGAGCTGTGTCGCTGTAAACGCAGATCAGTCAGAGTTTTTCCCCGTTACCTGTGGGGTAAAACAAGGTTGTGTCCTTGCGCCCACACTGTTCGCGTTATATTTTGCAGTTATGGTTCAGGAAGTTTTACAGACAACTCCTGAAGGAATTCGCATACGTTTCCGTAATGTTGGCAATCTTTTTAACTTAGCCAGGCTCAAGGCTCGTACCAAAGTTTCTTACGCACTGATCACTGAGATTGTCTATGCAGATGATCTGTGTTTTGTAACTGATTCCCCAGAAGGCCTGCAACGACTTATGGCAAATCTACACAAATCCTGTCGAAATTTCGGTCTGAAGATTAATGTCAAAAAGACGGAAGTGATGTCTTTAGATGTCCGTGGTCAAGAGACACTGACCATTAAACTCGGTGAGGACGTACTAAAGCAGGTGAATACATTTCGCTACCTGGGGAGCACTATAACATCAAAGTGCGACCTTGATGCTGAAATCAACAGTCGGATCGGTGCCGCAGCCGCGGTATTCGGCAAACTGGATCGCAAGGTTTTCAGCTCACATGACCTGAAGCTGGCTACTAAAATAGACATATATAGGGCTGTAGTATTGCCGAGCCTGCTGTACTCATCGGAGTCATGGACGGTTTACTGCCGCCATATTCGAGCTCTGGATCGTTTCCATATGAAATGTCTGCGCAAAATATTGAACATCCGTTGGTCTGACCGCATCCGAAATACGGAAGTGTTGCGAAGAGCTAACATTATGGGGATCGAGGCCTACCTCATGCGCAGACAGCTCCGCTGGTGTGGACATCTATCACGAATGGCGAATAAGCGTACAGCAAAGTGCATCTTTTTTTCTGAACTTGAGGAGGGCAAGCGTAAGCATGGCGGGCAACTCCTCAGGTATAAAGATGTGCTGAAGCGCCATATGAAAAAGTGCGATATTGAGCCTTCAGAATGGGAACAAATGGCTATTCGACGACCAGAATGGAGGACGTTGGTAAAGACCAGAGTCAAAGACTTTGAGGACAAACGCTGTTCCGAACTGGATGCTAGACGCGATGAATTAAAAGCACGCCCACCTTGTGCCATACCATACAATTTTTGCAATGGTGTACTGACCTGCCCACATTGTGCGCGAACATTTAGTAATAAGATCGGCTATGTGAGCCATGCACGAGCACATCAACGACAAATGGAACTGTAAAACGGAGAGTGAAGAGGTCGCCGTGGCCGAAATCGGTCGAGGAACATATATGATCCATTTAGGTTTAATAAGTAAATATAAGAGGTAGAGGTAAAAAACTAGGCTTTAGACCAGGTTCATCTATTGGTAGTGATATGTATGGTTTAAGTATTTTGGCCTAGAGGATTTCTGTAATAAATCATATACCTATGTACTATACATGTAATAAAATAGATTAAAAATATACAAGTCAAAAGAGCGATATACTTTTAAAAGGGGTGATAAACGAGATGGTTGTAAACAAACAGATAGTTTTCTACACTTTTTATTCTAAACATTAATACATTACATTTAGAAAAGAAAACTGTTACATACTGCCTACACCTTTTTAAACAGTTTTTAAATAATCCAACAAAATCCGTCAACGGCCTAGAAGTTACGTGAACCATAAACTAAGGAATTTATATCGATTTAGCAAGTGTAAAACATATAATAAAACCAGCATGAGCTATATAAAAATACAGTTGTTCGTCAAGATTTGTTTAAAATGCCGATTTTTATAACACTATAACAAAAAGGGTAAAGAAACCTATCAAACGTTTTATTACCGGATCTGTCCGCATGCCACAGATCTATTAGAATAAGAAGTATGAATATGTATGAACGTTAAGTACCTATAAGTGTGTTAGCTAATGTATTAATTTATTGAAGTAACACGGTTGTAGGTCTGTTTGCAAAACAAAACGCAATCGTTTGATAGCCGAAAGAAAACAAGTATTAATCTTTTTTTCTTAATATCTTTAATTTTTTCTTTCTTTTTTTGGTACATACTTAGTCTTTTTTATATTTTCTTTCAACAATAAGACTCAAAGACATATATTCAGTCAATACTTTTATTTTCCTACATTTTTTTTGAAACCACGTCTATCTTCTCCTAGCTCTGTGCCATTTGCATATAAATCCCATAGAAAATGAGAAGGGCGTTATTACAGCCGGCAGTTAGTTCTGTCGTCAAAGGCACGGGTGGTTAACTTTTTGCTGGCTGTCATCTGTCTGTATACTTGATGAGGCCTACATCGCTAATGCCTTCATTGTAATTTGCAGGGAAAATGCATTTTTGTCCTAGAAACCTGAGAATTGAGCCCTTTATACGGAAATGTGGGATTGGACGTACCCGATAATAGCACAATGCAAATAGGTACATACAGTTTAACTTGGAGGTTTGTACAAAATAAATGCCTTCAGCCGCGCGGGACTTTTCTACTACAGAGAAAACGTTTAACTATAGATATCAATTAAACAATAAGGTTTAATTCCTAACACTGATATATTATCTAAATCTTTTAGCAAGACCAGAGAAAGCCTGACCGGATCAAGGCCCGCGAACTTTGCCCTAAATATTTTTTGCAGAACATCAAACCGGCAGTAAAAAAATAATGGTCATAGCTATTAATTGTCGATATCAAAGATGGAAGATTGGTTCCCTCGCTCTGTAACTGCTTCTATTTTTATCTCCATTTTATTTCATCAAATAACACCGATTTGAGAATATAATTTTCGCAAAACACGTAATTGTGATATAACAAGTTTCACTAGAAAACGAAGGAAGATAAAATTATTTAAACGTCCATTAAGTATCATGTTTATAATAAATTTAAGTATATTGACTTGAATAATAAAAGGTAAGGCATAAATAATTGTGATTTGATTTTCTAGCCTTATTATTACGAGTATTATATTTACATGAACTATCAAAATGACTTTCTTTGACCCTTCTATAAGTGAATATGACCTAAGTATTATTTGAATCGTAAAATTTCTAACACGTTTTCACATTACCCGATCCGATATAGGTATCCGACGACGCGTACGGTACGATGTCGGAGGAAGTCAAATGTGCGTCTGTTTTTCGTATTGTAGACGGAATGTCGGACCTATCTTTAAGGTTCCTTACCCAAAGGGTAAAATGGGACCCTCTTACTAAGCCCTCGCGGTCTGTCTGTCTGCAAGCTGTATCTCATAAACCGTGATAGTTAAAAAGCTAAAATTTTCACAAATGACGTATTTCCATTGCCGCTATAACAAGAGATATCTACTAAAAAATATATTAAGGGACCCCCATACAACAAACGTGTATTTTTTCGAGTCTGACTTGCACTTGGCCGGTTTTAATACATTTTACTTTCACCAATATCGGATAGTCGTATCGAATAAAGTAAAAACGCTCATTTTATAGTTTGAATTCAAATCCAGTATTCATTTGTTTATGTAGATGTTATTGACGCAATCAACCATACTTTAACGACGTAATCTTTTTCTAATGAATTCCTTCTGCTACTTTTCTCTTGCACTCTCTACCTTTTATGGTAAATTAATAACATTCGAAAAGTCGATACACGACGTGCGGATCGAACTCAAGACCTCTTTTAGCAGTCCAGGTCTTGCTATTTTAATACCTTTTTCCTTCTATTTAATGTAATTATAAGTAGGTTGTATTGAAAATGTCATAAAACGTTTATGAGGCGCGGGGTTAGGATTAAAATTTAATGATCACATCGGATGGGAATATAAGTAGTATAAAATAAGGAGTATTTAGTGTTAATTAACAGTTTTCCGTTACTCAGCTATTAATGCGACAAAGTCATTTTATGACCTTCACGACAAGTTCATTAGGTTAAGGATTCATTTTGATTTTACGTCCAGTTATTTTCACTTTGTTTTATAAATATAGTTTGAACTGTTTTGTAAATTAAGGATTATTATCGTTAGATTTTAGAAACATTAAAATTCCATACAGATGAACAATTTCTTGTTTCAAGCAGAGATCGAATTTAGACAGTGTGGTGACAAAAAATGTATAGTGGATTGCTAAGTTCCTACTTTCCCAGCATCTGTCATCTTACTTTTTAATCATTATAATATAACTTTTAACCGTATTTCGTTTTGTTTCCAAATTGTTACACCTTTAGTTCTCTTGTCAACCAAATCACAAAAGCGTATCACAAATGCAAATTGGCGAAAAATTAATAATAAAATGAAGATGTTTACATATAAAACTATTTCCTTATTAAGCCTTTCATCCTATACTAGTTGACAATAAAGTTCAAAGCTAACTTAAGCAAATAACAGAACTTTACTGGTTCTATTCCGACCGGTTTGGCCGTTTATGTGGGCGATCCTCCTTATTAAGTTTATCAGTTAAACTGGATGACAATCTAGTTTCTAACGTCAATTTGTCAGTTCAGACGTTTATCCATGAATAGATTTTATAATAAACTTTACCTGAAAGGCTGTTCGTTCACGAGGCCTCTAATACTTTAGTAGACTTTAGTCTCCAACGACGCGCAAGTGTTAGGTCAAGTTCCATTTCTTAGACCGCTAACGCCGATCAGTGTGTAAATCAGTGTAATCGCTCAAATGTATTGAGCTGAAATGAAATGGTGTATCTATTCTGCAAATAGGACAAATGTTATCTCTTTCACATGTAATTTCGTTTTAATTTAAGCTAAGGGATGTTTTGAGAGTTACCGCAACCCTGGCATTTAATGGGCTCCAGGAGGAACATAGTGGGTTTTAGTAAGTTTTTTCCACTAAAAAAACTCGCTGGAACACTCTATGAACATTGACGTTCAAAAAGTATTACATTGTTGCCTAATTTGAATAAATAACTTTTGATTGATTGATCTAGGACTTCTGAATCTCTTTCAATTTGTCTGGCGGTAGTTGGAGTGTTATTCTCAGGCATCATTTGTATTCGTGTAGAAAGGACGCAAAATGGTAAAATCAGTAATTCCCAAGTGTTTATCCGGGTATTTGATTGTAATGAAAAGGCACTTTGTTCATAGATGCATGCAAGACTTGATGTAAATGTTTGTAGTATGCATTTTACTTTAGAAACATTCGATTAGCTTATCTGTAAACCTAGCGTGGGGTATAATAATATGGCACGTACACAAATACGAGCTCTCCATTGTGGTCGCTAAATCTGGTATCAAGACTTCTAAACATACCCTTTCAAAATAGGTTGGACGTAGAATAGAGAGATGTCGCGGTGGTTGCGTGAAAGCGTTCCCGTGGCTCCCGAGAATAGGGAACGGAGAAGTTTTATGGTGGTTTTAGCCGGTGAGAGTCCGGCATAACCCTTCGCCTTCCCCAGGGCGATGAAAGTCCATGAGGATTTCCACCGGGTAACAAAAAAAATGTAGAACAGACAGATTGAAAACCAGCTACAATTCCACATCTGTCACATAAATATTATGGATGACGGTTGACTCAGACAGATCGAGTTATCAGCTTTCCTTGATAGCACATCTCTACCAAGACTAATAATAGCCTTTAAATAGCAAGTAATACTGTAAATCATAATATTCCCTATCAATCAAACACTTGCTCACCCATTTTCATATCGATGACTAACACTGGTTCTATTGCTAGCTGTCATACGACTGAGGGCTGCTACCACTATAATAATATCACTGCAGTTGTGGAAAAGAGATAGCGCTCTATAATGTGTAGCGCGCTGTCACGCTTCCACAACTGTAATATTAAATTTAGATTTGGCGGTAGGCCCTGTTTGCAGCGTCCGTGTCGTGGATAGATGGGTATGTCTCATCAAAGCTAAAAGCATGAATATTGCTGCCAATGATAGATCTGTGAAGAGTATGATATTAAATATGACTGTTCTAAGACTAGTTGTTGTTGTACTTAATACATACTACTTATAAATCATAGTAATCTTATAAATGTCAAAGATATAATGGTTTATGTTTATTTAATGGAATGTATTTAGGCTTAGTTTTGAAGTGGCCAAAGTAAGGGAGAAGTCTTTAAACTTTTAATTAAAAACATCTATTGGCCTTAATGCACGTAACTTATCAGCTTCACCCGGGTGCAAACTTATATTTGGGCATTATATCTATACAAACTTTTCTCTTGAAACCATTAAGAAAAAGCCGCATCAAAGTCCATTGCGTAGTTTTAAACATCTTAACATACGTACGAATAAACAGAGAGTGGGAAGAGGCTTTGCTTTAAACTATCTAGTGATATGTTGCTACTCATCCTCAGTGAAAATGAGGTCTAATATTTGGACACAACCCTCTCTATATTTCTCAATGATCCAAAGACCATAATTATAAATTTTTAAAGATCAATTTTGTAACTAAAGCACTAAAAAGTGCGCAAAATAACATTTATTAAGGACTTTTACACGTTCAATAATATACTTAAACGAATAAATGCAATAACCACTTTGTTCAGCATTGCAATACAAGATCGTGTTCGTAAATATGACAGGCATTTCATAACTCGCTTAATACCTTCGAAAGAATGTAAGTGGAGTCTTAAACATGCAATCAACACTGGACACTTACGATTCGAAGAAAATTGATTGCTTATTATTTACATACCACTTTTTCTTTCCACTGTTTCTAATAAATGAGATGTAAATGAGTTTTTCATTTTATACTTACCGATATTAGGAAAGTGTTTTATAGTGTGACTGATGGTTTTTTATTGTGTTTACGTATGTTAACGTACATTGTGAGGACTGGTTTGGACAGGTGCAAGATAGAGAATCGTGTAAGGACTTGGGGGAGGCATTTGCCCAGCAGTGGGATAATATAGGCCTACAGTAACAGTAAATTAGTTTATGGTATGAATAATAGGTCAGACGGTGCGATTTATTTCTGCTCTACAGTGAAAACAATATTTTGCATCAAGCGTAGTAATTTCAAAAATACCACTTAGGAATAAAACGCAGTATAAAATATCTTAACAAGTTAAGACCATACGAATTCCAACCATTTCTCCCAAGGATGTCTATAATAGAATGTGCATATAAATATATTATGATAATAACACGATTATTGGTGACATCAGTATAATTATGCAATTGCAACAACCTCGATCCGATGGCCGAGTGATAGTTCGAACCTCGCCCTATTGTCGTGAAGGCACTCCTAAAACTACATATTTACCCAAGTTATTGAATAAATAAGAGACTAAGGGTTCGTTCACACAGACTGACTTATTTAAACTCCGTTTCAAACGTGATAAAAATCCGCTCTCCTCTTGGAGTCAGTCTGTATGAACAGACTCTAATGCAAAACCTACATTATTGGATTTTTTTTCCTAGTCGATTAATAGTGTCCCAGTGCAGGGCAAAGGCCTCCTCCAAGTCCTTTCACGATTCTCTATATTGGGATATTAACCCTTCTTAAAGTAATATAGGCGTAGTAGAAGATAGACGCCGCTCTATGTCGTGTAGTGCCCTATCTCTTTCTCACAACTGCAGTACCATTACTTCAAGAAGTCGTAGGAGTCAAGGTATCTTTGTTTATATTATATACAAACTACAATTTCAACCATAAAAACGATAAGCGGTACGGTCAGCAATGAAAGTTGTTTTTTTTTATCAATTTTGGTTTTATAGTTAAACGCGATTTGATAAATTTTGTTGCCACATGTACTTACATAACTAAGTTTGTATATTATATTATAAATTGAAGATAATGCCATTAACTATAATCAGTTTTTCTACAAATAACTTTGTTATACTTAGAAGAAAAAGTTAATTTGAGTAAAGTAAGCTTAAGCATATTAGATGAACTAAATAACGTTAATGCATTCTGTAATATTAGATTTGATACTTAATAATAGTGTGCAAAAACCTTTACTAGCATCTAAAATGATCTGAAGGCCTACCATTAACTCAACGACAACACTTAATCTTGCCGTTGAGAAAGTGAGATAGCGCGATACATAATGTAGAGCGGTGTCTCTTTCCCACACTGGCAACAGCTTTACTTTAATGTAATAGATAATGTTACTCGTTACAAAGCCAATTTGTACGAGAATAGAGTTTATAACAAGAATACAGTTAATGAGGGGATTGTATGAAACTAGAACAAAGATGGTCGTTAGAGTAAGTCACTAGGGAACACTCTCTGTTTTAGTAAATTGCTCTTTAATACTATTTTAAATAGAGTTCAAATTACTTGCATGATGAAGGGCATACATTATAACCAGGTACCTATATCCCATAATATAAAAAAAAACTAGCGGTTGGACGCGACTTCGCTCCTGCGAATGTTGGTTATAGCTACAAAAACATAACCCCTTTGACGCAGTCGGTAAAAAAGAGTGATAAGAGAATGTCAGCTAACGTCATATCGAACTTAATAAGGCTGTTTAAGTATGAATGAGTGAAATACATCCATCCATACGTAAAAATTTACCCGTTTACAATAAAGATGTTTCAATGAATGTTGGTATCACTGAAGAATGTTTTTAGTATATACCAAGACGCGACCGATGTTTATATCTGCGTTTCAAATCACTACAAAAATATCGATAGTCATTTATTTTGCTAAATTTGAATCAGTAGTCAAAAGTTCGCTACATTTAAAATAACCATTAAAGGTGCTAGGAAATTCTTGTGAATAATAAAATATCAAAACATTTTTTACAGTTCAAACTTTTACAAAAAAAAAAAAAACAGTAAGTTACTGTAACTGTCACAAGATATTTAACTCTTTTGTACAAGAATAATAATTCTCTTTCAGAACTGCGTTTTACCAACAGTTATAATGTAATGTACCGTGTAATGTACTTACAGTTTATACGAGATGTTGTTTGTATGAATAAATGGAAGCGAATGTTAAGTGGGCATGTTTATTTCATACATCTTTCTACTATCTTCCAAATGGACATACATGTCCATGTACAAATATATTTGATTAGTGACGTTGCGGTTCTATGCATGGATTTGTATGCACGAGGTTCAGGTTCGATCCCTAAAGCAGACAAGTAGCAATGTAACTTTTTTCAAGTTATATGTACTCTCTTAATTATTCTAAGATATTACTGACAAATGGTGAAGAAAAATATGGTGCGGAAACCTGTATTACAAATATTGGAATTAAAAATCGTCAATCCGCAGTGAGCTATCGTGGTCGAATAAAACCTTCGGTTCGCTTAAACGTTGTATATGGGAAGAAGCTTGTGCCCATCAGTGGGACACTAAAAGGTTGGTATTATAATTTACCTATATATTATTATAGTGTTTTGATTGGCAGGTTATTTTTATGTCTATTGCAAGTTTATTTATACAAAATCTCTTACTAGACAATTTACAAAATTATATCTACTATGTTGCTAAAAGGTCAATACAGGTCAAGTTATATTGGTAAGTATGTAAATATATTTTACGACTTGAGTACGGAGAGCTGTGTTAGTAGCTATAAACGTTGTAGAGATAATCTTTGGGTCACACTCAAAGTACAGGTCGCACATTTGTGCTCATCTATATTAAATAGTAAGTACCCAATATCCTACTAATATTATAAATGCGAAAGTTTGTAAGGATGTATGTATGTTTGTTACTCTTTCACGCTCATACGGCTGAAGCAATTTTGATAAAATTTGGTATGGATTTCGCTGACACTCTTGATTATTTAAACCACATAGGCTACTTTTTAACCGACTGCGTCAGAGGCGGACAATGTTTTTGCAGCTAAAACTGCCATTCGCGGGAAACAGCTAGTTATTGAAAAATGGAAAAGTAATCTTCTGTTTCGCTTTCACATTAAATCCAATCAATATTCACAAATATGAAAAAATATGGGCTACTTTATTTAAGATGTCGTAAACATCTTTAGTACAAGTCAGTAAAAAATCTTCATTTTTTTTTCTATCTCACATTACTTTGTACATTTTAATAGTATAGAATAATATGTACTTAAATTATATAGCCTTCATTGTAAAATAAAATGTATAAAAGCTAACGGTAAACAAAATATTTACTATAGCTACCTACTTAGTATAAAAATAGCGTATTTATACAATTGTACAGTAGCCACATGACCCATTAATGATCCTTTATACATTAAAAACTGTACACAAAACGTCATGTAATCGCCAGTATGAAAGAAGAAGAAAAAACGTTATTCCGTTAACAATTTGAGTAGTTAAGCCTACATACATTTTACAGAAATTACTGGCCGAATCAATAAGGAGAGAAATGAGCATGATACGCAATAAGTTTTACGCTCGAATGGAACTACTAATGAAGATCCAAGGCCTATGAATGAAAGTGCAAAAATGGCGGCTTATTCTAAACCGATCGTGTCGTCAACAGTCGGTTTTGGGAAAGAGCTTTGTTATCTGCCCGTATTTATATTTCCGTTCCTCTTTTATTATTGGTTCAATTAAGTATTTACCTAAAACAATAATTAGTCCATCAGATAGATTTCCAAAAATATTGGAAGAGTTGTAGATACATTGAATTGAAATCTCCTATGACGTCACGTTTCAGTGCACTTTTTACTGACAAGAGACGTTACTAGCTTACTACTTCCAATCATTATTGATGACATGACAAGGCTATGCGCGATATAGGGCCCTGTCTCGTATCCACATCAACAGTTTAGCTTTACAAGTTCACATGTCATTGTACCTACCTAAGCGCGCCGATATATGAATACGTGTCCATCTGTCACCTCATCATAAAAACTTTTTATGTCATTATGCTTTCAAATATTACGAAGCAAAAATAAACGAAACCCGACACAGAAACACGGTAACCTACGTCTCGAACATTACTTTAACAATACACTACATTACGTACAGTAAATGAGTGATAATGCTTAAAGAAAATTAAGTAGAAAATACTGTGGAGTCCGGATTTGAGTTATAATGTTGAACTGTAGTATTAATCTTATCATGTGTCATATTTACACGCCAACATCATTGAATCAAGACAAGTTACATGACGTTGTGGGCAGTGATACATTGCCGCTCGTTTATTTATTATAGTGTAAGTTTACGCGCTTAATATTCGAAAGCACGCTATAATACTCTTTGAGAGCCTAAAGATAGAGGTGAAAATCTTTTGGAGTTACAAACGTCGAAGGGTCAACAAAGGCCTAATAATTCATTAATAAATTTCAATTTCCAACGTTTGAGTCTGTTCCTCTAATTTTAATTATTGATGAAGATTTTATTTAAATAAAAGGCGGTGTGTATTTCCACTTGATTATCTGGTAGCAGAAATCGTGAAGACGAGATATTAAGCGATTTAGAGAGGTGAGATCCGTTTCTGTAATTATAATAGCTATTTTCCACATAAGATAAAGTATCGTGTGTCGTGTTTAAACGTTTGTTGGGCAATTTGTGGGCATAAACCACGATGATGGGTCACTCTCGAACATGGATAGCTATTGAAGACCTAGAAATGTTGAGACGTGTTTAGCTTCTGTTGTGGACTCATTATCGAGAAATCAAGGAAATATGTATTTCAGTGCCAATTTTAAACCTTGTATCTTATTAATTTATTACTTAGGTAGGTAGTCTAAATGGTATGTCACTTTTCATAAAGAGCAGTTAAAAAACTTTATATGGTTTTGTTTGACCTGTTCATGCCTACAAAACTATTGCAAAGAATGAAAGAAAGATTCATTTCCATATTATTGTGATTTCGTAAATTCGATACTTGGCCTACGTTCAAAATTCTTTACAACATTAGTGGCAAGGCTATTAGCCGTTTTTTGGAGCATAATACATATAGGATATATAAATATTTATCTAGTTTTAAAATACTTCTTTTGGTTAAGCATTAAAAATTCCGTTAGTTTTGATAAAAACAGGCTTTATTTCCAAATTTATTCAGAAAGAAATAGATAAACCCTGGGAATTAGTATTACTTAAATCAGAGGCATTTTAGATGAGGTCATTGCTGGTCAAAAGTATTTTAATAGGCCTAAATTATTTAAATGTATGTAGCCGAACGTTTAAGACTAGATTTTTAGAAAAAAAACCTGGTCGTTAACGCCGGATTCATTGTCTAAAAAGTATATTAAATATAATTAGCATATAAATGTTTGTAAAACTGGCCTTCCATTTTAGAAATATATATTTTCTACTTTTTGCCTATGGATTTATTTTACGATGAAACTACTGAATGAATTAAGGCCTTGGTTTAATGTGACGGGCTATCAAGTATTCGGCTCAAAGATAAAAAAGCTTAACATTTCGACACATTATACTATACATAATAATCTAATAAATATTAAGGTAGTATTTTTGAGAAATGAAGACCTTTGTAAACCTTTGGAAGTCACAAGATTAATTTTTAACTTAAACACAAGTTATAAGTTTAAACACAAGCTTATTAAAATATGTAGCTACTATGATAGCTATCAGTCTTTATATTTATAACTAGCGGTTCTCGCGAATAAACAAAAAAGTTATATCAGTTATATCAATATTACAAACAGAACATACAATTTTATTGATGTATGTATATGTATCGATTTTGCGAGTTATCGTCGTCTTAGAAGATCAGAGCAATCATCAAATTCATACTTTGTGTATTCAGGGGAAAGTACACTTAACACTTATAAAGGCTACTTAGCCTTTATAATTTAAGGGTGAGGCATCGTAAACTTAAAAGCGTCTCAAAGTTGAGTGATGTTTAGGGAAAGTTCTTATGGATTTGACCACAATGACTGCGCTAAACATGTATACATGTAATTTATATCTTGATAATCTTGATTACTGACTCTTTACGGTAAATTATAAACCACAAGTACTTACATATATGTTTGGAAATACCCATTAATATGTCATAGTAGGAGTAATTTTATATGTAGACTTCGTAACTTATTTTTCTAGGCAATGAATAAAGGGGTTGAATAATCATTGATGAAGGTCGGAAATAGGTGATTGACCGACATTTTTCTGGCAGTATAATTCTAAAAGCATACACGTAATACCGTCGAAACGAAATTAATTAAAGGAAGTAATTGGGTAATAAAACAACCTTTTTGGTCAAGTTGTTTGGTATGAAAACTACTTTACTATATCCTCTAATTAGGCGATAATTTTAATACATATCACGTGGAATAAATACTATGTTCTTTGACATAATTATGTTTGGCCTAATACCTACTCAAATGCACTTTTCTCAAAAAAATGTGTCTGCCAAACAGATACCTTCAGGTATCTGGTGTATTTAATTTAGTAATTTTTTGTTTGCGGGACAAAATAAAAAACACTAACCGACGGACATTAAAAAAGGTGTCATTATTCCAATTGCACCGATTAAACGCGTAAGACGTTGCATGGCGGTCCTTCATGGGGGTGTCCAAGAGGATTTTCCCTTTTTTTTTTCAAAAATGCTTAAGGAGTAGTCTGCTGCCCGTTGATCTCGTGCGGCGAATCAAGGCCTGCCGATAGCCGATAGGAACTGATAAGGCCCGTCCCCTGGCCATGGGCAAATGAGGACACTCCAGAGGTTTTAGCCGGTAAGGGTCTGGTGCGCCCTCCTTCGACCCCCCACGGAGAATAGGTAGTCCATGAGGATTTTTACTAGGACATCAAAAAAAAAGTAGAAGGTAGCTGTCTGTACCTAACTTAAAGCAGTAAAATAGCCATAAAAACTCCTCTATTTACGTCTTAAATGTACTGTTTGATTCCAAGGATTCAATTAAATATTCTACAGGTACTTACTAGGTACTTACATACTAACTGGCACTAAAGTGAAGAAGCTATGATTTACCATAAAACAAAAGCGATAACTGATTTAATTAATATCAGGCCGTAAATATGATTAATAACTACAAAGTTATTAAAAGGAGCGTTAATTACAAACATTGATGGACTAAAGCTACTTGTTTCTCGTGATTGGTTATTAAAAGTGAGAGTTCTTTCTTTACGAGTTGTTAATTTGCTCCTGTATGAAAAAAGGTCAGTACAATTGTAGAAGATTCTACGACCTTAGACTTCCGAGTACTTTAGAGCAGTTATAGCCAAGTAAAATGCAGTTTGTAGCATATTATTTGATTCTAACCTTATTACGTATCTAATAGGTACTTGATGTTTTGCACGACATTCATTGAATAATTAGTCTTTAAGTTTTTGTCATTGTCATTACCTGCCATTTAGCTGCATAATAATTTTTCGCCAAACACATAATATGCGGAAGTATTCAGCAAATATGATAATCATGCAAAAACATAATTCAGAATGCACCAATCAAATCGAGTTAAATAAATTTAACCTGCATAATCCCCCCACTATAACGAGGTTTTATATTTTATCGATGGAGACCACTGACCGTGTTTCTGTTTACGCGAGAATCGATACGAATCGAGCGATATGCTTAGGGCGGGTCGGGTCGGTTTATCTGTGCAGAATAAGCAATAGCAACATTCAACACTTCGCTCTTGTCCGCCGCCCGCTCGAGCCGATGCGCGCGTCAAAAACGCGGGAACGTTGACAAATGTCAAACGATCGTTTTAAAAAAAGAATGTGATTGTTTTTTTTAAAGTGCCTGTCTTAACTAAACTCTGTGGATTGCTACCGACCTATTTGGGGATTTTACTGGATCAATATGTGACGTTTTTCGGTAAGTTTTTAAAAATAGGTTTTAATATTTTTCTAGATTTTTTTATTAAATCATTTTTTTAAGTGTTACAAATAAGTAGCAGATACAAGTGAGAAACATCAATTCATTTAATAATGAAATTATAGTCAGAACTTATGTCCACGAAAACACATAAACTATTAAGTTGAAAGATAAAGGTCTATTAATTTGCATACAAAAACAATTTTAGTTCGCTAGCTATTTAAATCAATCGATCAAATGTTTAAAGCTAAAGTAAAATATTTATATGCCAACGGTTTCTTAATAAAATATTATTTTATCAATGTTTTATCTTCGTTGAAATGCTAATTTGACTAAATTGGACAGGCCTCTGTTTTAAAAAGAAGTCTAGGTTTGTATTAAATTGCCTGTATTGACATGAAATATGATAATACAACACTTGATTTTCGATAATCGTTTATCTTGTTTCGGAATCCTTTTTATGTGTTACGGCTATTTGTTGAAACCATTCGTAATACGTAATACCAATATTATGTATTATATACCAAACGATTATTAAATATTATGATATGATTATTGAATATTTAATTCTTAAAAACATACAATAAATAATGTACTCGTTAAATAAGAAAACGAATATTACAAAAAAAAAAGAATTACATAACAGCACTGTATTAAAATAATGAATTCAAGTGATAAAGTCAACAATAATTTAAACATTTAATTTTATCGAAATAATTTTAGCAATAAATTTAAATATCAATAAAAAAATAATTCAGACAAATAAATTCATAAGAATCAGACAAAAATAATACAACCCCATTAATACCTAGTTCGTGAATAAATTAAAAACTATTTTATATTACACTATCACTATTTTTTATACCCTGCGATCTTATCCAAGGCCACCAAAGACGTGAAAAAAAAACAAATAATATTATAAAACATTACTATTTATTACTCTTAACCCGCTATGGCGTAAAAAGTTTAAAAATAAATCAAAAAGCTACTAATATTACAAATTCAATGGTATCTTGTAAGATTTAGTGCGTATGATAAATTTTCTTTACCTTCGCTTTATGGTCTGTTCGGGAGATTGACAACCGATCTTCTGACTTCAGGTGAACAGGTTCAATCTAAGGCTTGTGATGGTAATGTATACTGTATGCTATTCGATGTAAATGATAAATGGAGGCAGTGATTTCTATTCTGTGGAGGCTGAATTATTATTTATGTTGGTTTAAGGCGCTTTTGAAAATCAATTCCGTATGGTTTACAATGATTATTTACATGTTCAGTGTATTTTATAACATACAATTTAGCAAAAACTTTATTTAAGTTATTTGAAAAACAAATCTTAAAATAATATTGTGCTAAAAACATAAAGTATTTATTTACTTACCTATGCCATTTTTATATGATAAATAAAATTATTTAAAAAAAATACCTAAAAGAAAAATGTGTTAACAAATGCATATTTGATTTTTAAATGAGGTGAACATTTGTTTTAAAAATTCATAATATACCTATTCGATTTTTAAATGAGTCAAATGACATTTATCTCAAAATAATGCTGGCCGTTTATAATCACGATTGCAAAATGGTAAAGCTATTTAAATATAGAACGTGCTTGTACTCAAGCTCGTTAGGGTTTCACCACGTACAAGAAAAAGTAGTGACGTGTCGCCTCTAATATTATAGAGGTGGTCTTAATAAAGATACATTCACACCTTTTTTGTATCGATAAATCTCTTAAAAATTATGCCGTAGCATCAACCTCAATCTACACAAAAAGTGTAAGACGATAAAGTTTAGCAGGTAGGGTTGCCCAACAAAAAAAAATAACGGGATAAAAACACCTGCAGTTGACCCGAGTTTTTATAGAATAGGGCACAAAAAAAAGATCTGTCGGAGCATCAATTAAACATAAATCATTCGATATAAGCCCTGAATGTTATTTATCGAAGTTTAATTAATAAAAGTTCATGATTTTGTCGTTAACTTGAATAAGTGCGTAATGATGGTAGATATTTTCGGCCAGTCATTTCCGATGGGCATTAACTATGAATCGTAAAATAGGCCTAAACATACTTATATTATAATGACGTTTAATCTTAGTCAGCTTGTATAAAAGTAGCTCAAAATCATTACTGAGTAACACAGTAGCAAAACAGGTGAGGTCTTTAAAAATAATATAAAAATACTTAAAGACCAGCCGTCCACTGTCCAGTATAACATGACACATTGTCTGCAGAAAAACAAAGTAGTAGATACTACTATAAAAATATTTGCAAAATATTAAAAATTCCTAAAATACATTCTATTCTACTGGAGGTTAGCTCTGCTTTGCTCTCAGGCTTTCACACAACGCCATCTAGTCTCAAACTAAGTAAAGCTTGTATTATGAGTACTGATGATGAATATATTTTTATACTTCTAAATACATATTATAGATGTATTAAACCACGGCACAGAAACTAGTCGGGCTATCCCGATAAATACGCGTGAGTAAACCGTTATATATCTCTTAAATAGAAAAATTACAGTTCGTATATCACTATCATTTGCCCTGAATGGGGATCGAACCAACGGCCTCTGGTATAGCACTCAGGCTACTAACCACTAAACCAACAGTAACTTATTATTTTAATTGAATTCAACCACACTTACAAGTAAATTACACTCGTTTTCACGCGTCACAACCGGCTACACCTTTTAATACTATACAATTATCAAAGCAGTTTCCTACCGAGTAATCCAAGTCATAAATCTATAATTAAACCCTAAAAACAACTAACCACCGTAGCATATTGATAGTTAATTAAATTTAACTACGGAATAAATTAAAAATGCATTAACATAATCATTTTAATTCTTTTAATTACAAGTCAAAACATGGATGGTTAACCTACTTGAAGTTATTGTGTTACCCGACCGCTGTTATGTGGTGTAATGCGTTTTTGCTGCGGGTAATAGAGAGGTGTATCATTCATCAAGATATTTCACATCGTGTTTGCAATAGAGTTTTTGTGAGCCGCCTTCCGTCATACAACGGTCTGAGATTGGAGTTGCAGCATGTAAACTTTAATTTCAAGCTGCACATAATGATATATTAAACCAGTATTTATGTGTATACTAGATGACAAATCATAGTACTGGTATTTATATACTATTTTTGCTTACATTAAGTAGAGTTATTTTACTTACATTGAGGTACTTTAGTATCGTACGCTCAAATGTTTGATCGTGCATCTTTAAAATTATCTATCGGATTTCAGAAATCCTCAAATTGTCGAGAAAAGTTTTAGACCTACTTATAATTAAAATCACAACGTTACACGTTACACCTCGGGAAAAAAAGCTATGCTATTATTATTTATATCGTCTGAATATATTAGACATTGTCAATATAAATAATATTTAGCCCGGGGGTTCCCTAGAAACTTGCAAAAGGAATTCGAAAACATCCGCTTATCGATAAAATGAACTTAAAATTCATATTTTTTTTTAAGTATAAGGTTCTGTAGGTAAAAGTGAAGATTTTTATTGTTTTTTTTTTCATTTAATGTCTCTATCTCAGACAGTTATAATTTTTAATAGATGTTATTAAAGTTTTACAGCTATCGTTATATGCTATTATAAACCAATGGCTTTAGGCCTGCCTAAAAGATTGTTTTAATTACTTGGTTCTTGAGGATTCTTTTATAAATACCATAAGGCTCGTTTGATAGCAGATTTCTTTTTTTATTATTATTGACTAGCTGTTGCCCGCGGCTTTGCTTGCGCGAATGTCGGTTATAGCAGCAGAAAATTGGTGCAGTAGTTTTTAAGTTTATCGTTAACAGACAGACAGACAGACACGGACTTGGTTTTTAACCGACTTCAAAAAAAAGGAGGAGGTTCTCAATTCGTCGGGATCTTTTTTTATTTTTTATGTATGTTCACCGATTACTCGAAGACGCCTGGACCGATTTGCAAAATTGTTTTTTTATTTGGTAGGGTATACTTTCCAGGTGGTCCCATTGTCATCAGGTCAGGATCTGATGATGGGAACCCTGAGAAATCGAGGGCAACTTTGGAAAGTTGTAGGCATGCATAGGGTAAAAACTTAATACTCAGGTGTATGTTTAATAACACTATTCACTAGTGTAGGTTTGGATCTAACCTGATGATGGAGACGAGAGAAGGTCGAGGGAACTCAGCAACGGTACATTTTAACTACCTCGTGTTTGGGCTTATTATGTTTGTATTGACGAGACCTTTGCAACAGTAAAGGTTTGGAGCTGATCTGATGATGGAGACCAGAGAAGGTCGAAGGAACTCGACAGCTGAATATGTAAACTACTTCGTGTTTGGGCTTATATTATTCGTATTGATGAGAACTTTCCACTAATGCGGAAAGTAACAACTATGCTTATCACTAATATAGGTATATGTATAGTCACTGAGAAGCTAAACGTTTTTTACGACGTTAACGAGATGTTGTTACAATAAATAATTAAAAAAATACATTAAGAAGAAAATCATGTACGAACTTAAATAAGTCTCGTTAGTCAACCGCTCATGAATAAGCGACAACCGATGTTTGTGTTGTTCTGTAGTCTCTTTAGACAGTTTCCTTTGTGCATAGTTGCGCATTTGAGAAAGTCTGTCCTCACGGTCGGCAGAAGATTCTCTAAGACGCTGTGCTCTATTCCTTTCTCTGTTGCGCTTTAGGCGTTCATCTATGTCATTTTCAGACTCCTCTGCCCGACGCTTTCTCATACGAGATGCATGCAAGGAAGGCCTCCCCATCTTGTACCTACCAGCTGCTATATCCTATTTTATATATTTACACCACTAAAAATAAAAAAATTAATATTTTTTTATTAAAAAAAAAACCGCCTTCAAAAAAACAACAATAAAAAACGGGAACTAAAAAGCAAAAAATAATAAACAATTACTTTCATACATAACACGCTAACATACCTATATTTATAATCTATTCTAACCTACGATTAACCAATAATAAAATTTACAACTTTTTTGCAGTCGGTGCCAAGCAATGGCCAAAAAATTACAAAACACTTACAGACTAGGACTAAAAGAAGAAAAAAACTAATTCCACAGCTTCTAGATTTTATTAATAAATCAAATGAGAAAACAACTAAAATATTTAAATTACTATTCATTTACTTTATAATTAGACACAAACACAAAGTAAGTGTAGCACTAATGATAACAGTGTAATACACCTCTACTTTACAAATCAATTACTCAATGACTTAACGAAAGAAAACATAAATCACACAACGCATCAATACAACGAGTTCGACGAATAACCAAGAGATTCCGAGTCACGTGAACGTAATGCATAGTTGTGTAGCCACCTTACTTGTAGAAATGTTGGTATCGAAACCATAGCGCGATTCAGAAATAGTGTCTAAATGAACAACGCCATCTATCGAAACAAAACTAAAACTGTAGAATTCCGGCATATGATAAGGAATCATGTTCTGATTGGAAATTAATTATGTTGGCGCTTGGCACCGACTGCAAAAAAGTTGTAAATTTTATTATTGGTTAATCGTAGGTTAGAATAGATATTATAAATATAGGTAGGTTAGCGTGTTATGTATGAAAGTAATTGTTTATTATTTTTTGCTGTTTAGTATAATATGTAGTGATTTGTGTATACTTTTTTTTGCTGCATGCTAGCCTTTACCGACGGCTTCGCTTGTGATATTTGCAGGATAGTAATAATATATGGCCGAATACTTAACGGTCAGTTAGTTTTAAGTTCCGTTAGTCTACTGCTGTCTCCATCACATGAATGATGAAAGTTGAGATAGATAGACATTGTTATTGAATGTTTAGTTACATTTAGCTATATTGCTTTTATATGGAAGTTTGCTACCACCTCTTCAAGTAGTCGTAATTCAGTTGTTTATATTTTCAAAGCGACTTTCGCACTAAGGAATTTAATCCTTGTATCGCAGGAGGTTTCATAGACATTCAATTCACATGCACATTTGTGTATTTTTGTATTTACACTCAGTTGTGAAAGAGAGACGCCGCTCTACACTTTGTAGAGCGCTGTCACGCTTCCACAACTGTGATAATATTACTTAGAAACGTGGCCTTTATGTCTTATTACACTACTTTTTACTTATTTGTTACTTTTAGACATTTCAACCGGTTCCGTGGCGCCCAATTATATCTGAACTAACATAATTCGATCTAGTTAAGTATACTGTCCGGTATTTTATTTACGATCAGAGCTTACTATAAATAAATTAAAATTGTCACGAGCTACAACGAATTACTTCTAACTTATGAATTATTCATAATTATAAATTATATATTTTCGGCGAATTCCGTGATCAGCCAGTAACGCCACAGTTTAACTAACGGGTGCATTTCATATTTAAGTGTTTTCACACGATATATGGAAAAATTTTGTTTGATTGAACATTTTTGAATATCATTAAATTGATTATACGATGGTTTAATAAACGTGTTTACTGGTTTAACTGACCTCTTATTAGTTTATGAATAAGATTAGAAGTTAATTCTTTTATTCATTCGCTTTAGTGAATAGTGATTTTTAGCTTTTGCAAATTAATGAGTTAGTATTACATGCTATCTCAATAATATATTTTGAGATAAACGTTTCTCAAGTTTAGTGCTATCTTCTACTATAAAGGTTCTATCCGTAGAACCAATTTATGGTGTTGATATTTTCCGTAATTCTTAATTTTTCAGACAGCAAATGGGTTTTACTAGCGATGTAATTAGAATTGAACCGATTGGTGCAATTTGGCCAAAACGTGGGGAGAAAAGAAGGATCGAATTACATCGCGAGTAAGACCTGTTTGCTGTCTCAAATCCTTAATTTTATGTGAATAATACCCTTATTCTTAAGGAGGCGAAATATTATGTTTTACTATTAACAAATATGTGTAGAGCATTAAAAAAAAAACGCTGTTTCTTTTCCATCTTTGTTTAAGTACTATAAATTTCCTCCGAGCCGAGATCCGAGGGTGCAATTAGTACAATAATTAATTGTTTCAAAGCTGTGGTTAGAGCTATGAGAAAGAGGATGCTTTTTGCTATGTAAGCGATGTCTTGAAGCTCATAAAAGTTTTTAGTGCGCTTACTGTTTTATAATAGCGGACTAAGGCATTAATCCCGGGATTTATAGCTAACAGCTGTTTCAGATAGAAAGAAAATTGTGTATGTAATGCATTGCGCGTTTTGTTATGCCACTTTGGACACCAGTGCTGTGTGACTCCGCGATGTATCGCAACTTGTACGATATTCTCGTAACGTATTAATGAGTTTTACTTTAGGAGTACAACGGTTGTGTATTGAGCATACCTAATAGCTGCAAATAATTGTGAACAAAAAAAAAGTCAGCAACAACGTTAATACTTCCGATTTATAAAAAGTAAGAAAAAACACATGGGATGTTATATGTATAAGCTTACAAGTTAGTTTTTTTTCATTAGGCAGTATGTAATAAGGCTAATAATTTTATTAATTGCAACAATCAACAACTACCCATTGTATTTTTTTGTTAGTGTGATCCTTCTAATGACTGTACCAACATTACTTTGCTCATAGGTACCAAACATAGTCATAAATACAAATCAAATTGAAAAGAATAAATAAAAAAACTTGCAAATATCATCATATCATTTAAATACTAATAATGGCTCTACAAACGGAGAGACTCTACAAAAGGAGAGACTTTTTAATAAACTCTATAATTTTTCCATCGATAAGTATCAAATATATAACATTTTAGTTGACAAAAAACTCATCATTATCAGATTAACGTCACAAACACATACTAATAGGAGACCCTTTTCACTTCACTTCACACACAAACCAAAGGTAAATAAATATTAAAATCGGCTCTACATATTTACACGGACATACAGACGCGTGTTCCATTCATGTTAATTTACGAAGCGATAAAACTCTGACATTAACGAAATAGTTAGTTACAAAACTTAGTTATTTCGTGTGTTCCGTGGGGCATTCTCGGCGGGGGTCGATTATATTAGCAATATTTAAATATAATTAGTAAATATTTATGGGTGGAACTCGTTTGTATGGTGTATGCTAATATCACGTTAGACTTGATTATGTCTATGGAATAGGAAAGTGGAAGGAAGTGGAAGTTAAGGTTTAAGCGCGTGTCATAATTAGGAGATAACGATCAATTTTATCGTTTAATGTTATCAAAATTTATTAAATTTGATATCACATTTTATGATTAACAATAATATTCATTTCTGCTGTTTTTTTTGCACTTATGGCAAATCAGACATTTCATAAATATTGTAATATTAGCGATTGTTTCTAAACATGAATGAATGGTTAGATGGATGTTTTTTTGTTATTCTTTCATGCTTACACGTCTGAACCTGCGTAAAAAGAGGTTAATCTTCTTCAGTAATAACCGACATGAATGCAGGCGAAGCCGCGGGAAAAAGCTAGTAACTATTAATGTTTCAACAATTTCAAACTATTACGATAAAGAGCGACAAGATTCAGAAAACAAATAAATAAGTTTAGCCACTGGTTCCGTTTAACAATAGTGTAGAGGCACTTCCTTCTATTTGTCTGTATTCCGTGATTACTTCGCTTAGAAGTATCAAGCTGTTTACAAATACGAGCTGTGTGTGTAGACAGCTAACATGCATATTGCATGCAGCTAATTCGCTTAGTAGCCAAGATAATTGATAAATGCCTTTATCAAAACCCTCGTAAAATGTGTAGGCAGAAATGACGTTCTAACGTGAATGAATTATCTATTTAATTATGTTTTTACGATTTAAGCTGCATGACTTATGACAAATATTTGAGAATTGTAAGTATTCAACTCATTAAAGTTAACCTAAGACGTAAAATTTGCGATAAAATTTGATGCAATACAAGTAACAAATATTGGTTTAATAGTACAGTTAGGAGAATAACCAGATATCTACATATTAAAGAGATATATAACGGTTTACTCACGCGTATTTATCGGGATAGCCCAACCGGCGGCGGGGTCAGCTCATGATTAAGGACGCCGGTTGGGTCCGAAACTAGTCGGGCTATCCCGATAAATATCCCGAAAGATATCGACATGTTTTATTCTTTATCAACAATTAATTAGAATTCATTAACAGTTTTGCCGTTAAAACATAATTTTATGACAAGATTACAACCCCACTATAAACGTTGGTGATTTTTTTTTCACCAAGGCAAGCTGTCATCTTACCACTTCAGGGCTAAAGCACAGTATACATACATACAGTAAATTAAACCAGCCGTTTCTGAAAAATAAATGCCTACAACCGCGCGGTACGTAACAGCGATAGGGCTGCCCACCTACAATATTTTAATTACATCAACAACACACCGTCCGTTCATCACTGCGACACGCTCGCGACTATTTCAAACGGCACCACTGTCTGATATCGTAAGCATAACGCGCCTGTTCATATAAAGCCTTCATACTGCACATATTCATACTATAGCTAAAGTTGCTAACAAATCAATTTTATTTCCCATAGTAACAATCATTGCATTTCCCACTTCCCATGGGAAATGGTAGTTATATATGAAACACTCACGAACTTGCTAAGTGAATCGCTTGCACGTTAGACGTCAATAGGTCTTGTTAAACATGATTGCGTAGTAAATATAATATTAATATATACTAGAGTTATTACTGTTTTAAAAGCTCGTTATACACTGCATGAAAGTTTATGTAATTCGATTTTAGTTTTCTTTTGACTGTTATCAAAATACGTGTGTCATGCACGGATCGAATTTTTACGCATTGGTAATTTATTTTTGTGGTATCCTATTAGGGCAATTTTATTTCTATCAGTATCGCGGGGTTTTCACAGACATTCAATTGACATGCACAAAGATACCCAGATAGGCCTTAGTGCATCGCACAAATTCTTGTCCTACGCGGGGATCGAACTCGCGACACGTCGCGCACAGTGGTAATTGGTGTGGTGACCTATACCACTCGGCTATCCGTGCAGCTTATTCTTGTTTCGAGATGTTTTCGTTAGACGAATGGAAGTATATGAAAGGGTTTAGAAACAGGTACTTGCTTAAACTTACCTCTGAATACGTAAATCACTATTAATTAAAGATGTTACCTTCAAAAATATCCTTAATTAACTACTTTCCCACGCTGCACGTGCGTTTCGTTCAAAAAGTATTTCTTCAAATCGTTTTTGCGAATAATTATAGAAAGTTAAATCATTGATCGATGCGTATTCAAATAACATATCCCCAACATAGTTCTGTTAGGCTTAACCGAAAAATGTGGTTAACTTCACGTTAATATAGCGAGATGGAAAAATGAACCTTATTTTCTAGACAGTAAGATACATTTGATATCTTGGTATGTGAGTAAAAAATGTAATGAAAACATATTTTATACGTAAATGATTTATCTAACACGCTAATCCGAAATCAAGTTCATTTGTTTTTTTTTTATCAGTTCGCAAATCAGGAAAGTATAAATTCCTTTTGAGGTCAAATGGATACTTAGAAGGTAAAACCATTATTTAGATTTCTGCTTTATTTGCATAAACGATTGTAAAATTAATTTGTCGTATTTTAATGGCTTTCTTAACACCGAAACTACTGGTGACTCTATTTTTAGTTGTCCTGTTATTTGGTTAAACTAAGTTATTTATACATTTACGTCATAATAATATAAAAACAACGATATTAATTATAGACACAAGATAATATTGGATACTTTTGACAGTTTATGTTCGAAGCGTTACAAATGTTCTGTATTAAGAAATGATTTCATTAAATAAAAATAGATGTCTGATGAAAAATTTATAGTATTTTCTTTAACTGTTAAAAATATTAAGTAATAGTCATAGTACGAGTAGCTATCAACAACAAGACTAGATTATAATTACCTATTGTAACCTACTAGCCCGTAATAGCCCACTATTGGGTAAATCCCCTTTACTAGATTATACTTTAAACTTACTTAAGGCAGACACTCTTTAAGTGTAAGTTAGATAACACAACATGTTTTTGTAAATCAGGATTTGAGTTCGGAAGATAGGTATTGTAAAGGCAATTATTTAGGTACATTGTGCCCTTTTCTGGGTATTACATGCTTACAACTTTTTCTGCACTTAAGTAAAACTATGATCCGTTTTAAACTCTATTATACTTTTTCGTTATTATTTGGTAACAAGACTATTTCTTAAACAGCCGAATTCTATTTTCTCAGAAAATTTGTAGTAAAAATATTTCCAAATATTTCACCAAAATCCATAAATACAGATATACATTTAATAAGCAATCAGCGAACACTTTTATAGCCACAATAACATATCCATTATATATTCATCTTATTAAATATCTTATTAGTTAAATAAATTAGTTGTGAATGTAAATTTTAGCACAGTTTCTGAACGCACAGATTAATTTACTTCGTGATGGTTCCGTGGCTTATTGGATTTATTCGGCGGAGCTATACGGATGTTTACGATGCTTTTGAACGAAATTAAAATATTAGATTAAATATTCAAACCATATACCGAGATAAGCGCATCACTGACCTGATATTCGAATTTCGAAAGTATTTAATTTTTAACCGCGGACTTTGCTTTTCATTTGTTTTTATTGCCAGCTTTCCCCTATTAGCTGTGGTGTTGCTAGTAGAAAAACTCATCGATTCGAATCTCTCGATTTATTTGATATCCTTTTCGTGATTTGTGAGGTGTGATAATTACTGTATTTAGAAGGCCGGTTTGTCTAGTTTTTTATTGCAGATGGCTGTGTGGAATATTAGTCGTGTGATAGACTGGTGGTGTGCAGTTATGAAAAAGGAATCTCTAAAAAGTTGATTTTGAATAAGGTCAAACTAAATACTTGTTTCGTTGACTGCATGAACTAAACGAAGAGGGTAAACCCAGATACACTTTAGTTTCACCTAAGACAAGATACATGCATATGTTTGCCTTCAAAAATCTACCAAATAATAATGATGTAAACAGCCATGTCGGTCCAATTCATGTGCAAAAGACTGCTCATATATAAGGTTCAAAATTGATTTTCTTATTACATTTGACATCCTTCCTCACATCCATAAGGTCACCGCTCTACTTTGAGCCTACTAAGTTGACTATCTTCATCATCAAAGTATCTTTACAACATACTCCACTAGCATCCATTTTCTTTTATAACTTGCAACATTTTCCCGCTACGGCTGTTTAAATAAAAGCAAGTTGTTGCAGTACCGTTTTAAGCATAAGACAAGTCATTTTGATCCGTTATGAATGCATTTTTGACATAACTTTGAAATGTGTCAAAACTTGCTTTAAATCATGGAAGATTGAGTGAGAAGTGATTTGTCTTCGAGATCCGACGATTTTAGCTACGCATACCAATTTCTATGTACGAAAGAACACCTATGTATAAGTTTGTAAAGCAATAGTTCCTGGGAAGATAAAATTGTGGGATAATGAAAATATTTGTGTCCTATATTTGCTACAAGCAAGCCTTTTCTAGAAGTATTTGCGTTATATATTTTAAACTACGAACTTAACAAAATACTATTTGTATCTTATTTTATGAAGTATCAACTAAGTATGACTTATCTTTCTTAAAATTCCTTAGTTTGGGGTCCTACTACCAAAAGTAACACTCTTAAAAGTAATACTATATCAGTGTGGAAGCTTAGTAGACCTCTTGTCATTACAGACATTTTCATGATAGTATAAATAGCAAAAAGGTTGCCTTAAAGACGCAATAACCTGCATAATAGTTATATTAACGCTTCAGAAGTACTTCTATGTGATTGCATAAATAGTCCAGTAGTAATGTGGCATGCAATATAACATGAATGGTATTGACAACTTAATGGTAGAGTCGCGAAACGATAACACTTTTATGTATTAATTTATTTTCGTGATTTGACGAGTGCATTTTTATGATCGTACTCAATTCATGATTATATAAATGTGTGGTTGTAATTGAGCAATATAAGTAGTTAAGTTATAATAAAGTGTAAAACCTAGTTACTGATTCTGATTTCAGTAAATATTACCGAGTGGCTGTTTTTTGTGTTTTTCTCCACCGTGTATTATTTGTATTTTGGAATTATTATTAACAAAAAATGTATTGTGTACCTTAATTGATTACTATTCTACAAATAATACCTCTTTATCAATTCTACCTATAAAGATCACATATTGAGTTACAAACCATAACATTTTATCAAAAAGCGATTCGACAAATGGTCATTCTTGTCTAAACGCGCGGCCATTGACATAAACAGACTACCAGGTGTCGTAAACCACAGATTATGCTTAACTTGTCATTTCGACTATCAGGGCTACCTAATAGCTCATCTTTTATTCATACGTTACGGCCCAATGTAAGGGACTCTACACACAGTTGAAATCGCTTGTCGTATAAGTTCGAGTTTTGAATAAGAGTTTTATTGTTTTTTACTGTTGTATGGTTATGGCGTGATATATGCTATTAAAGATATCATAAATAACCGTTAAAACAATGTAGAGTTACCCAGATTTAAGTGGTCTGTTGTAAATAAATGACTTGTTATTTAATAAGATGCATTATATTACACAAAAATTACTAATTGACTTGTTAATATTACTTTATAAGCAAGCTATATCAGCCCTTTATTCAGCTTCATAGTGTATCTTATTAAGTCATATGTACGACTTTTAATAAAGCTTTTATTGCTTAAGTCGCAACGAAAACGCAGCTCTAGTGTGAAAGGCTTTTACAGAAGGGCTTAATTATCACTTTGTCACAATTTAGCTGCCGAAGCATGAACTCTGTCACGTTGGGCATTTCGAATCAATTTATTCGACACGCCTTTAATTTTCACACATTTATCAAATTCAAAAGAAACGTGGGTGTATTGTTAACAGATATGTTTGATTAATAAGCCTAATGTTTTAATAAATTTCGGAAGAACTTTATACCAAATAAATATCCATACCTATTTACATCCAATACTTGTTAGTTTATATGACAGTTTGCCGTTTTAGAACTAAATTATTGCCTCACGAATGGTAGATAGAAATTAAAAACTCAAATACTAGCACAATAAAATGAAGCTCGTTAGTTCTTTCATAAATAATTACTAAAATAACTTTAATACCTAGTTAGCTCCTATCTAGTTTCGATTTAATTAAATATTGAACTTTTTATGAACACTAAATGAAAATGCCTTCACGTTTTGATGTGGTGTCTACTTTAGACACTCCCTGTTTTGACTATCTCTCGCTAAATGATTTATAACCTATTACCATTCATTATTAATTACAGACAGTGATTTAATTAGACATGTATTTATAAGCTTCTTTAGAATTAATAACAGATGAAGTCATGTGATTTTTTATTGATTTGATACTGGAAAGTTTTTTATTTGAGTGTCTATTTTTTGAGATAGACATTTATGGTTAAACGGTTATACCATAAATGTCTAGCCGTGATATTAGGATATTCGCATGCAAAATAAATGCGGTTTTGCCTGAATCTGATTGAGTAATAATTTCGATTATAGTCTATGTGTAATAAAGTACATAATATATTGTATATTGAATGCTAAAATTATGTATTAGTCATTCTAGAAAATATTTATGGAGCTTTTTCTGTCCATATTTTTTGCTAAATCAGACTTTTATTCAAATCCCTAGGTACGTTATGTATATTTTAATTGGAGATAAGGAAATTAAATAAGTTATAGATATTATTATCATGATGACCAATGTCCGTAACCAGTAAATTTAGACGATGACACGACGTCATTCAATAAAGTTACAAACATTTTTTACGCCTACAGCGTCATTAGCAACGAATGATGATAAATAAAAAATATATTAATTTATTTATGCTACAGTAAACGTTTATTTAATTAGTACAACAGTTTATGGACCGTTACACAAATAATTACGTTATTTCTACAAATTATTGATAAGTGGTGTGCCTGTTAAGAGCATAAACGACTTAATTTTTACCGTTTTAAGCATTTTCTATTTAGTATACTAACGAAGAATGCCTATATTTTTTGTGGTATATTGAATGCTAATCTGACAGTTAACTAATCGTCCCGTCTACTCTGTTAATAGAATCTAAGCTTAAATATGTTTATTGTGGGACTTTAGCATACTTTGCAATGATAAGTCAATCGTAAATTACTTTTTATTAAAGTGTTAGGTTTTCTGTTATTTTTTACAACATTTATTTTATATTTAGCTAAGATTAGACTAGTGTTAGCATTTTTTAAGCCAAGATTGGGTTAATAAGACGTTTTGTATACAGTATTTATCTAAATGTCTAAGAATTGATTTTGTTATGATAAAAAACTTTTTGCAGACGAAAAAAAGAGTCGATTTTTTATTTGAAATATTACCGTAGGAATAAAAAAACATATATTTACAAATCCGTAGTCATTTTATTATGTATTATGTTTATGAGTTCGGATTTTTTTTTTGGGCAAATCTAACTAGAAAGCATTTTGGCAGCAATGGGATTCGAACACACGCCTCCGAAGATACTGGTACCACCAGCGCCTTAGACCGCCCAACCACGCTACTAATTGAATAAATCTTACCCTTTTTTTTGGTATTATTATTTATTTATTGTTCAAAAGGTACATAATAAGTTTTATAATGTCCAATAATGCGGTGGAAATCCTGGACATGGACTTCCTCCACCGTGGGAGAGGGGTCACGATTAAAAGTGCAGGACTGCTTCTCCGTTCCTTATTGCCAAGGGCCAGGTGGGGACGCTTTCGGAAACTACCGCGAATATAAATCTTACCTAACCTAACCCTTAAGTATAGAGTTTCTTAAACTTTGCATACAAAACCAGATGTGTATGTAGAGCAAAACAGTATAAGTAAGGTTTAAATAATCGTTACACTTACTTTCATCGTTACATCACGTTAACTGGATCAAGTTCTCTTAACTGGTCCATCGAGTTAACAAGTTTTACGAATGTATGAATTAATATTACATTCCCTACGTAATATGTATGTAATTGTTGGGTTTTGTATGGTCAGAAAAAATCATTTAACAAATTTTGATTTTAAACAGCCAGTTTTTTTGTGAGATGTTGAAAATTGATGTTTAATGCGTTTAAATGTAATGCAATAAACATGACATTTTAAATGCACTTAAAATGTCATGTTTATTTTGCTACCTAGTAACACATCAGGAATTTATTCAATAAGATTCTACGTAGTCGCTTTAAAAGTAAAGCAGACAGGCTTACCTTCAGATCTCAGAATAAGGAATTTGCTATAGTAGAAGACTATCACCGTACTACACGGTGTAGTGCGGCGTCTATCTTTCATTTCAATAAACCAGTTTGAAAAGATCCCCTTCCATGGATCAAATCGACTTTTTTTCTGACTGTGCGCATTAGCGCAAATAGTAAAGTAAAAAAGGGCCTTTTTACAGCCAGTTGTATAGTATCGGTTTATTGAGTATCGTTTATAGCTTACGACTATTGGTTTTATTTAATGGTTTTCATTGCTGCGTTTACGATAGGCTTTCATCGTTTTGTATAATGTGCTATAAAATTGTTTAAGTGCTAAACTACAAGTTGTTTGTCCCATTATGCGACCTGCAATGATAAAATTGGTTAAAATATTTTTATTATATCAAGTAACTAAAAAATATTAATACGTTTTTATTTGGCTTCTTTATACCATATTTACTATCATGAGGAGTAAAAGTGCATATATTAAAAGTAATAAGACCTAAAACCGTTTTGCATATACAAAGTTGTACTTAACGCTATTATTTTAATTGACAAGACTCGAAACTCAAATTCAAAGAGATTCCGTTAAACAATAGAATGGGCGTCATATTAAATGGCACAACCAAAGACCTGTGCGTAATACTCATCTCAAAATCTACAGATTTGGTATTACTCACAAAAATAATTGTATGATCATATTAGGTCATATATAAAACAATAGTTTGGGTCAAGTGATGAACTAAGCGTATTATCTAATACAATACCATATTCACGATCCCACTTCGTTTTTCGTCATGAAAATTCGGAGATTATACGTATTATGCAAGACTTACGGTTTTACTACTAGCTTCTATAATTTCTTATAAAACAGTTTGATTTTTTATCTGAGAGAGTATTTGTAGAGATTTTATTAAACTTCGCTGCGCAAAGCCGTTGAAAATGAACCGTTTGGGGTGTGTGTTGAGGCACTATGTTCAAAGATTTCATTCGGAAAAGATAAAGGAACTCTTGTTGACTTGGGCATGACGGGCCTGTTGGTCTAGTGGTTACCGACCTTGACTGCTAAACCGGAGGTCGAGGGTTCGATTCCCGCTCAAGACAAATGTTTGTATCCTGAGCACAGCAAATATAAGTGTCGCACTAGTTAGTATAAGTAACTGCGCATAATCAGCAAAAAAGACTGAAACCTAAAAGAATACGTAACATGGAAACTAGCAAGGAAATAAATAAAATACATATTTATATACAATTTTATTCGCCATATAAGATTAGAAACTCTATCATATAATCACATCACGTCATACGTAAAGCTTGGATACTTTTATAACTTAAGCGTAGTTCAATAAAATAAATTAGAATTACATAAGACATTTATTTCCGTATATTTTTTTCTTAATTAATGAAAATTCTGCCTGAAGGCGCTTTTTATGGCTAAGTTCGGAACTAATGAAAGAAATATGAAAAACTGTCACATTTGACAGATAGTTGAGTTGATTCTTGTTGCGAATATGCACACCAACGCCCTTATTCGAATGTCATTCACGTGCCAAAAGATCCTTGTAGCGATTTAGTCGTAATTTCGAGATCGTAATAAAGCCCAGTCTGTTTCAATTTCATCTCTGGATGCTAAACTGTTACATGTTACTCCTTCAGTACCAAGTCCATCCCAAGGCTGTCTGTAAGAGATCGCTCTTAGTGATAAGACCGCTCATTGTGGCACCATATAACTTTTACTTTTGTCAAATCTCTTTTTCATGTGGCGTGCAATAAAGGATATTCTATCTATCTATTTATCTATCTATCTAAATTTACTAAATAGCCAGTTAAGTTAATTATCGGAATGGAGAATGTAATTAAAGAAATTGGAAATATTTTTTACATAATTGACCCTGTAGGTAGGTACATAGGTACAAATTTTTATCAGCCCAATAAGGCTACAAGGTAAACGATTACCAAATGAAAGTAAACTCAACTTAAAATTTAATTTTAAACAAAAATATAATTACAGTATTACAAATGATTGGTATAAAATATGTTGAAATCATTCAGCTTACAAATAATTGAGAGCAATCGCCCAACAAGGAGTTTGTTTCCAAAAAAGTTCTTAATCCTGTTGTAATATGATGTAATGAACTTAAAAGATATGGCAATAATAATGTGAAAGTCGTAGCAATTTTTTGAAGCACTAGATTTTTAACAGCTCAAATAACCTGGGAAGTAGAGTCACACGTACAAAACGACCGGAATTTCACACATGTGTAATGTCTGATTTCTTGAAAAAATATTATTTCTAATTCCTCACAGTAGTCGAATGTAAAATATGTCATTTAGTCGTTTGTTTTTTAAATATTAGTCTTAAAAAGCAAACAAGAAACTTACTTTTTTTGCTATGTCAAAACTAACTATAGCTATCTTTGACAAAGTCAAAAATAGAGCCAGAATTTTGTCTCAGTCCGAAAAAATGCTTGCATGTTTAATGCAAAACATTAAATTGCATAATAGTCATTAAAAAAACAATGAATATTAAGACAAACTTCAAAATATTCAGAATGTCGAAAAATAGTATTTAAATTTTGACATTTTGAAAAAAAAATCAAGTCTGAAGGATAAATTAAGAATTCTAAAAAATAAAGTTTAAATTAAGTAATCTAGCGTTGACAAAAGCAATTTTTATTATAATTAAGAGCTCATCCTTCCGTAGTAATTGCGTCACAATGCATAATTAATTTTGTTCTATATTTGCTTCCGATGTGTCACTTAGAGAAAGTGTGTCAAATTGATTTAATGACATGATAGTGGATTTGACTATATTACTGCTCTACTTTAATTTCATGTTAGTATTTAAATTTTGTTCTAGAATTTTATCTAGTTTATAAGTACGTTTTTTTTTAAGATTTTTTAGTGTATAATTCCAATATTGAAATCTGTTACTAACGGCCCGTAAATGAGCTAATGGGGTGATCGACATTCTTAACTTCTCTATATTATGAATAAGTTTAGTAAGAATAAAATATTGGTCGATAATCATTGGTGGACAGTTAGAGTTAAAGAATAAGAGAGTGAGATTATTATTTTTGGATAGTTAGAGCTTATGCACACCTACTTATTCCCATATATTCTCAGTTCCTAAAGGGTTAATCACCATGAATATTTCTTAATCAAGAATATGTCAGGCGTCTTCAATTCATCACATATTTTAAGACCACACACCACATATTTTTTACTTTCAATCACCTACAAATACTTTTAAATGTAAGACATAATCAAATACAATGCAGCATTTACTTAATTCTTTCATTACAAAGGTACAATCGAGTACAAAAATCTTAATCTCTCGCCCGAGCGGTTCCACAACAATAGCACAAAACTGTGTCTTGATTACAATCACTAACAATTAAACGGAATGGCAATTGACAGACACTTCGTAGTACCACATGAATGTATAAATTAACATCACACTATAAAAAAGTAATCAATCGGTATAGCCTTAACGGTTTCCTCCATATTTCTAAAACGTTAAGAAGATAATGATTTTTATTATTCGGATTGACTTATGATCCGACCTTTTAGAGCTGCCGTTACACGTTCCGTTTCGTTTATGACTGTACATAAATGTCAAATGTATCTTGACCTCCCAAAAGTTAGGCATTTTGACGCGCAAGCAAGACACACATACAAAAGTGAAAGAGTGGAAGCGAGATGGGTATATACAGTTGCATTATAGTGAATCTTTAAAGAGGTCAAGCTACATTGGTGGTACGATACCACGAAATTTAATTCCCCAGGTGTTTAGAAAACATAACTCAAACATTTTTCTATTATTTGATTGGTCTAAAAATATCGTGTTTTATTGTGATGGCATATGTTCGCGTGATAGATTATGGCTATCATCGTTTTCTATTGCCCGTTTAGCGTCTATGAGCGATTGTTTGAATATTAATATGTTCTTAAGTATCGGTAGCTTTGAGGCTACTGTTATTTTTAGATACGATCGTTATAGTGATGTTTTTGACTCGTTAACCACCAGAAAAAATGTAGAGTTCATGAACTTTGGAACAGCTTTTGTAATAAAGATTTTGTGAAAGATACATCTACACGGTTATCCGTAATAACTACTTATTATAATATTTCACCTTTAAATTTAAGGAATTTGATATTCGATTTAAAAACGAAATTTAAGAAAATACGGGACTTAGAATTTAATTCAAGATAATCCGAAAAAATATTTGTTTAAAATAACGGACATCAAATCCGTTTATTCTATTTTATTGCAAAAAAGAACATATTTTTGTAATATTTATTGTTTTTAGCTCACCGTTTAGTCTAGACTTTTGTCGCTAGAAAGTTGTTTCCCATAATCTCTTTAATTTATATAAACTCATTCTAAAACTAGCGATAAACTTATTCCCAACCTCACAGCTGATAATATATTCAAAACAGATCTATAACATAGAATTTTTTAGTTCAATACTAATTATAAAGAGTCAAAACATTACCGTTTTCCCCTTGTAATGCTTAAGGCATAAAACGTGATTTATCGTCCAATCACTCATTTGATTAGCTCTACTAATTTAAAAGTAGGTGTAACAGTTCCCTACGCTTCCGAAAGTAAAATGATGTATTCTTAATTTTATCGATATCCATAATTAATATGGGAACTTGGTTTAACCATAAGCCGTCTATAACAACTTTTCATACAATCGACACGTCATTTAAATGTTAAATTTTGTAACAGAATGTGCATTATTGATTCTGAGGTCGGCCCGATAGACTGATCATTAAGAAGTCCCATATGTCATATAAACCGGTAGACTCTTGTTTTTTTCCTATATTAAACTTAGCTATAACTAGCAGCACCCTGCGGCGTTACCCGCAGTACATCTCATTGATTAATTAACCCATGGGAACTCTACATTTTTAGTGAAGGTAGCTTATATGTTAATCATCATCATTATCATCTGTAAAGTTTTCGCATTTCTGCACAACTTAACGGTAGAATTTTTTTTGGCTAATGAATTAGCTGCCGACTATGTGTGTATATGAAATATAGTTAAGCTGTTTGTTTCTTTTTTAAATAAATAAATAATGTTGCTTCAGAAGCACTCTGGTTTAGTAGGTAGAAGTATGAAATACTCCTTTGACACCCCTAAGGGTAAGAAAGTTCATTCGAATTCCCATCGGGGCACAAAAAAGGGCGCCAACTAGCTTCTCGAAAAGCTAAAAGAGCTGGAATGTGAAAATGTAAGAAACATACCTACAAACACACATAAACTTTCGACTCTACAATATATCTATAATTTTACGTATCATGTTTCTATATAGGTACAGTAACGGACCGACTTGATTATTGATTGTCTCATGACCTCAACTCATTTAAAAAAGCTTTTTTAACCAATGACATCTAATTCTATGAGAACCGTTGTTAATGAGTATTTTATTGATGTTCCATCGTTAATCTGTACGTAATTAGTTGTAATGTGTGACTGTTGGGCACAGGTGTACGGAACCATGCTTTTTAAATTGATTGATTATACTAAGTTGTCAAAATTGCTTATCGACAATATTAATAGGTAAAGTGTGGTTTTTTGGATGTGTAAAGGTAATGAACTTTTTTTCAAATGTAGGTAGGTAGGTACTTAGTTATATCAATATTTTAACTTAAATTGCACTTTACAAAGTATCCTGTCTAACTATCTATGTGGTTTCGTGGTTTTCAGAAATGAGTATCATTAGATTCAGCAGAAACTATTTTCTTCATAGTTTTAATCTTACATGTATAACAAGACATCATAAAATATACCTACATCGGCAACTTGAATAATAAAAGACATTCACAAACCACTAATCCATCTTAAAACAACAAAAGTATTATTCTAATAAGCCCATCAATTCTATTCCAAACGACAAAAAGTAGCATAACATTGTCAAAGAACCATTTATCAAAGAACAAAATACCTAATAACAAATGAACGTCGGCAATCCCTAAAACCATTGTATAAATCAGCCATCATTCAGATATGCTAATTTTCGGAAGTTAAAACGCCGTCATCAAACAATAAAACGCATAAACACGCCATCTGTCAAAGCCTACCGACCGACAATCGAATACTTTGTCAAAAAGAATCGAGCTGTCGAATACGCTTGGTGCCGCCCTAGGCGTTAACCTGTGACCCTCCATATATTTAGTAGGAGACAATTCACACCTACACGTCGATAAAATCGATAATTCGTGAACAACTCTATCAATTTGGTGATCAAGTAGTAGGAGGCTGTTTTTTGATTGAATGATGGGATTTTAATACGTGGCTACGGTAAATGGTCGATGATTTGGCCCTTTGTAGTGTGCCGTTATGGTATTAAGAATGACTTTGGTGAATTTTATTGAGAACTCCTTTTTGGGTTAATCGGTTCTTAGGCTGTATTTGTGTATCAGGCTGTATTTTTTATGTTCGATACGGTTTTTTGTATTTTAGACCTTTGTTGTTTTTCTTAGGTCTTGCGGTAACTAAGTTTTAGCAAAGCTTTACTTGTGCAGTTTCCTAGACAAAAGAGATACCCAATAAAAAAAATAAGTTTCTGTTTCCGTAACAGTGCTTTCAGCTCTATTTCTAGACTCTACATTGATAGTTATGCAATATTTTTTCCTTGTCTTATCGATTTAGATATAATATGCAAACTGTACATGTATCTAGTTCTAAATTATAGTTACTAAAGTTGTTTAATGGGTTTTCCTATGGCCTATGACCGCGAATCTCTACCTATTAATGTAGGTTTTTCCGAAAGTTCTTTTAATGACTCTCCTTAGAAAAGAAACACGGTTTGGGTTACCTTAGTGATCGTAAATTAGTAGATACAGTTACAAGGCGCCTGCGATTGTCCGTTATAATAAATTATTGACATGTTACGCGCAACATACGACTGTACAAACACATTTAACATCTTCTGTGACGAATATCAAATTAAGGATTTCTCATTTAAATATTCATTGGATGTTGCCAATGGAAAGTTCTACACACTCGTGTAAAACTATCTATTTTGCCTACGATGCAGACTGGTAAAAGTGGATTTTTAGCGAAAACTGTAATTTCGGTGTCATGTAACTGGTTTTATTTAATTTCCGAGTTCATATGAATAATTAATATTTCAAAGCAACGATTTCGAAACAGTTTAATATTCAGTCGTGATATTTTCTCTCAGTTCATATTTATGTTAAACATTAATCATGAATATTTTAGTTTAAATTATTTCTAGTTTTTATTTATGAAGGTCGTGTTTTTATGTTGATCTAGTACAAAATAATAAAATGTTTTTCTCTTCTTTTCAGATAGTCATGAAATCAGCATTGCAGGGAATGGGCGGTGGTGAACAGATTGAGAACAGCGCCATCTGGCGAACTACATCAAAATGACAAACAAAGCGTACTTCCGTATCGGTTCCGCGATCGAGCGCGAGATGGCGCGACTGGTGATCTTAATGTTAGCTGCGAGTGTGGCCGGCGCTACTAGCTCCGTTGAAGCAGATGCGCTTGCAAACATCACAAGATCCGCAACTGGAGATTATTTCTCGTTAAAAGGTAATAAATATAAGATTCAAGACTAACTGAGACTATTAATAATTATATGTGGAACAAATTTTAATGACCTAGAAAGGCTACTAAATTAGAATTTTAAGACAAGATATGAACTTAAACTGACAACATATACCTACCAACTTAGTTCTTTTACTACTTATAATATCACAATATTTTAGTAAACCACTATTGTATTGGGTCTGCCTGTAAAGATAGTGTGAGTATTTATAATAATAAATAAAAAAACAATGTTTTTAACTAGTTTCACCTACAAAATGATCTCTACATTTCTAGGTTCAGGGGAATGCGGGCCCACGCGTTGCATGGAGGTGTCTCACGGCACGGCGCTGGCTTCTATCGGCACCGATGACACTGGTTGTCGCTGCCAGTGCCGCCGGGACACTCCAGCCTTCAGAGAAGACCAGAATGTCTGCACCAACCATATTGATGGTGAGTTTTGTATGAAAAAGGAGAGTAAGGATAAAATTAACGAGAAACAATAAGAATATGATAAAAAACTACATGTGAAAAATAGGTCAGAGCAATAAATCTAAGCAATAAAATTAAATAAGATGTGTTCTAAATACTAGGGTATAATACTTAGGTTGATGCCCTTAGTTAAAATGTAATGTGTAAATGAACAAGAGTATTTTAGAATGCAATTAGCAACAGGAAATAAATCATTTTGTGGATCAAAGGCTAGATGTGTGTGACATAAAATTATAACCACAATCTTATGAGCATTCATTACACAGACAATGACGGGTCAGAGAATTTGATCTGGGAGGTGTTCGCTGAGTTGTCTTGAGTACATTTTAGTTGTACAGACACGAAACAAACTTAAGTCAACTAACATGATTTTTAAATGAAATGTAGAGTTGTTTTTAAAACAACCGATGACGTTTTAATATCACGAAAAACCCCCAATTGATATCCCAATCTACGATACGATAAATTCACTGTAATCTTTCTAAAATACCCATTTAATGTTTTTTTCTCTTCTATTTTCAGAATGTCTGATGGCAAGTTTTGGTCGAGGCGCAACGAAACCACAGATTCCATTTGTTTTTCTTCCACTCAAAGGACAAATAATTTATCCATCAAAAGAAATAATATTCACTGGTAAGTACCCGCAAAAATATAATCCACTCAAAATTATTCAAGTTGAAAAATAAATGCAAAAAGATATTCCGATACCGGGAATCGAACCCGAGCCTCCTGGGTGAGAGCCAGGTATCCTAGCCACTAGACCATATCGGATGTTATACAGTGAGTCGAAATAGTTATATCAATGATACAGTATTAATTATCATACAACATTTATTTTAATCTTGACATTTTAACAACGTGATAATGGCGTAGATATTTTTACAACAACTCTATCGATATCACAATTTTGTTATTTAAATTAATCCAGTCAATGTAATGACTCACAACCTTGGAATTCGATTTGTAAAGGTCTTAATGTTTAATCTTAGTATAACATGGAATTACAAATATTGAATGTGTTATGAATATAATCTAGATTTTCTTGCCTTGTGAAATAAGTGATTGTTTATTTCACAACGCAAGAAAATCTAGATTTTATTCATTCATTTTATATTAAAATTGAATCAAACTCTTTCGAAGGTTTCTTTTTGTACTTAAACATACCGTTTTACATCTTAGTAAATATTAATTAGCTTGTTTTTCTAATTGTTTTGAATTATACGGGGTGACGGCTAACATCATTACCGTATTTCGAGTACATTGAAATATTAATAAAATGTAGAGTCACACAAAACCACCGATTCAATACTGCAAACTCTATACTTCTAGTAAAACATTTTGTTTATACTTTTAACCCTCTTATGTTTCTAAGCGAGATTAATTTAGTACCATTGTAATTAGCGGGTAGCATACGCGCGGAGCGATCCGTGCTGGTGGTCTGCTTGACTCTAAAACCAGCCTTACGGATACTCCACAGCTTTAATGTTTCAATAGAGCGACCTGAAATATCTACGATAAATCGACTTATCATCATATCTTTCTGCTTTTATCCCAATTTACATAAGGTCGACGCAACACGTTTTTCTCTTCTATTCTCTCTACTACCAAACGTCACTGTATTCGATAAAATTGACTCTCCACTTAACATATTATGGTGTTATAAACATTATTTCTATCATTTGTTTGTTTTGTTAGTAACTAAAAGGATTGTAAGAGTCTTAAATTGGCTCCACGGCACAGGGAATCCTAGTGTGGGGTCTAGGGCTCATTTTGGAAAAGTATAACTTTCTGGAACACTAAAGTTATTTTTATTTATTATTATTTAGATGTGGAAGACGCAATATGTGCGGTAACAAGCGCCCAGTATCTGACGGCGTCTGGATGGGTGACGCTACGAGACGTGGTCGACAACGACGTGCCTTTCGGACTCTACCGGGATGAGGGCAGCACATTTCTACAGGTAAGCAGTAGATATATCGATAGTACTTTGTTTTTTAATTAAAGAAGGTTTTTTTATAAATGCTTGCTGGGATGTGGTCGTTAATGATGTGCTTTTTGGATTCTACTGAGATATATGCAGCTTTTTTCTGTAGGTAAGAAGGAAAATTTACTTTGCCTATACTGAGTGAATTTCATAAAGTAGCTTTACATATTGTTAGTTATAAGATGTTGTTTTTAAGTTCTATAAAATTTGTAAGTTAGTTATGCTATCGTTTTAGGTTATATAATCCTGTAAAGAAAGATGTAAAAGGTGATGAATCAATAAATAGATAAATATTTAAATAGGTATCACATAATTCGTGCCTGGAATGTGTTCGTTATTAATTTTTATTAATATTATAGTTAGGTACCATTGTTAGCTTTATCTGCCTACCCGATAATGTTCAAACACCGTGAATGATGATGTATGCAGAGCGATAGAGTTATTCTCTAAAGTGTAGAACTAGACAGCAATGAACTAATATTGAATAAAAACACATTATGCATCAATTTAATTCACTAAATAATACCGTAAATGTTGTTATGTGTATTAAACGCACAATTCTTCTTCCGCGTTAAGTTCCAATGACTTAATTAATTAATTAATTTATAAACCCACTGCCAGTTTTATTATTATCTTAAATTATGTTGTCAACTCTCCGTTAACAGAGAATAGTTAGTATAAATTAGTTTTAGTACGACTATACTGTAAAGCTATAAAAGTAGAGCAATTAAAAGTTGTGAGACAAAACCGTTAATTCAATAATTACCATTGTAGGTACTTAATATTATACCTAGAGATAAAAAAATGAAGTAAGAAAATCCCTTAGTAATTTTCATTAACTTGGTCATCAGTTTGTCAAATAAACCTTTTACAAAGTATGGCAAGAATATTAATACCTACAATTCAATTCCAAAACGGTTGTATACCACCCAAGTAGATCATTACCAATATTGGTCCAAAACATCCTTATTATCAAAATAAGGCAATTATTTTCACATCTTATTGGTAACGTTATCAGACGTAATTAAACGACCTCCTAAGCGGGACTAATTTAAATTTCGAATCATAAAAAAAGTTACGCAAGTGCATTCACGAAGATCGCTATCGGACTTTGAACAATATGATGTGGAGCAGGCTTTATACACAGATAAAGAGATCGTAATACAAGATATACTCTAAGAAAATTTCATTTTAAACTTTTTTTTGGTAACTATTCAGCTGAATTGGTGAAACGGGCCTCCTTAGATGCTTATCATATTTTGACACTCTCCTTTATTTAAGTGAATGAGAAGAAAGCTGAAAACTTTACTGTTTTAATCTTAATTCGTTGTTCAATTTAGATAATACAACCCCTGAAAATATCGGTAAAGTGGTTTAGAGATCGATTTTATTAAAACATTGAAGATTTTCTTATCGATGCCATTTGAAATGTTAAAGCGGGTAGTGAATATGATAGTAGTTTGCCAGTAAGAGTCCTGGAGAAGGTGGCGAAAGTCCATGACGATTTCCCAGAGTAAAAAAAAACATAATTATTCAGTAAAATTTATTATGTAATCATGAGTACAGGAATGAAAAGAAAATCGTGGTACTCGAACCACATATCTACCTCTTAGAGCTCTTACCTACAACTTAAAATCTCTTAATATCTACCTACATCTTAATAAATTAACTTACCAGCCACTTCTAGCAACAAAGACATACTAAGGACAGTAGTACGTTATACACAACGAGTTAAAACGACACGCATTGCACTCATAAAATGTTTATCGTGGACAAAAACCGGTCCTTTTGATAGTAGGCACTGACTTGACCTTTATGTTAATCTTGTTAATGTTGGAAGCCGAATAGGATTATGTTCACACCTTTACGTGATAGTAAAGGTGAAGAGTATATTAAGAGCTCTGGAAAGTGAAGATGACAAATTAAATTACGCCAGTTGTTTCGTTGTGGAAAGATTTAGTTGTCGATTTAGAAGTCATATTTATTGAAAAAAGAGACACCACAGGTTCCTTCATAGAGTAAAACAATATAGGTACTGGTTCGTAGTTATTTTTATTGTTTATTTTAACAAAAGATACTCATATACTATTTCATATACAATAGACATACAATATATTATTTTTTTTCAATTAGTCCTTTTTAAACTTTTTTCTTAAATTACTTTTTTTTTAAATAGACATTTTTTACCACAAAAAAAAACAAAGAACAAATCAATCCTTGCGTGTCAAACTAAAAACAAATAAATTCTACTACAAAATCCTCCAAAAAAATTAAACATTCAATTATCTTACACACTGAAGTCGCTAATAAAATATCTACAAATTCTCTTTTCTTACTAAGTTCCTTTATAAATAGAAATAAAAGCAATCGTATAAATAAAACAGACGTCTACATCTGCCATACACAATCTGACAAGCGATGCATCATGGTACAGTCGTCGTGTGAGGTTTTCAAATATAACGTTTATTTTCCTGAAATACTAGTTGCTTGCGTTACGGCTACTTGCTCGAGATAAAATGACCGCATGAGATATCTGGGCAGCTAAAATGTTGAATTGAGGTGAATTATACTGCGATCTATAAACTCTAGTTGAAGTTTCAATGAATAAATACCTTTATGCAATGCAGTGTCAAAATTTTATTAATTGTTCTCCAAAATATCTTTCAAATCTAGGATTTTAATTACAATATAATATTTACAACGGAACACAGACACAGTTAAAAAAATACCTAAGAAGAGTTGATGTTTAATTTAAGTGGTCTCCAGCACATATTCTACCTAGTGTATAGAATTCGCTTAAAGGCGCTTTGCAGATAGATCATTATATGATTCATCTAAAGTATCATCTTAGCGCTTCTTGTGTCACTTCATAGTTAAGATACTATCATTTATGTTGAGGAACTGTCTACGTACTCAGAATTGACAGATATGTATTGCTGCCATTTTTCCTAGTATTCGCTAGATCCTGTTAGGATACTGTAGGGTCATTGTGACCTAGATGTTTTATTCGGAGAAGACCTAACTTCTGCAGGTTACCTAGACGCTCTGCATTTTATCAAATGTAGCGAATTTATCTGACGACCGGAAAAATCGCAGATTAACAAGTAGGTAGGCACTATAAAAATAGTTTTTTTGGACCAGATCAGTGACTTTTAATATTTCTTGATTGTTTGCATTTACGTCAATGAAGTTCCAAATTACGATATAATAAATAAACATGCCAACCGTAATATGAGACGGCACGAGCCGCTTCTGATATCAGAATCAATATTTTTAATGTTGACACTGAATAAATAGTCCTCGTATAAAAATGTAAATTGAATTAATCCAGTTTCATCGTCCAAACTTTATTGCTTTGAAGAGGATAATAATATTAAAACGTACAACGAAACAAAAGAACAACGTTTTTCGACAAAAACAGAAGTATTGACAGAACTGTGTTTACACTTGACTCCGGCCGTCGAAGTGTTTTCCTTAATTTTTAACAGCGTTATTAAAAATGAAGAAGATTATTGCGTTAACGACAATTGCGAATCAACGTCATTAACCATGATATAAAAATAATTTAATTTCTTGATATAAATCGGGTCGGCAACGGGACATGCTCGTATCGTCGCGGTGATGTTATCTGGAGCTCACAATTCTACTTATTTTTGTGCGGTCTCGACAAACGTTACAGTTTGTTGGATCCATCAATCGAGCAAATGTCTGCGTCGGACGGGCGCGTGTTGAAATGCAACACGGTCCCGATGCAATCCCAGATTAACACGAAGGCGTCAAAGGGGCAATTTGTATAATACGTCCAAATACTTCGCATTTAGATTTCTTCACGGTGATAAAGTTATAAGATGGATTTGCATTTACATTTTATTTTGCAGGTAAACTTTGAGTAGGCTCGATATTATGTTAACAAATGTTCACAAAAGTTTCCGGCCGATCCTAACTTTTTTTATTCTTTAATCTTTATTTATCAAGTGATTTGTAACCAAAACTTATGCCTGCTTAGTGACAAATGCTGCAACGAATTGCACCTGATAACTGTAGATATAATCTGCTTAAAATTGCGGTTCGAGAGTATGAGGTGCTAAGCTTAGCGCAATTTTTTATGTCTTTAGGTGGCATTATAACATTTTTGGGCAAAAATCTTAAATTATTTTAAAATGTGGGATTTATTTGACAGTGGCGTGGATCAGCGGTTCTGCATGCACGGCTTGAAGGCCGTCTGGTGGCTGCTCACGTGCTGTGCTCAGCATCGTCCTCATCCCACCTTACTGCTAGCTGTGCAGCATTCCGAGTCGCAGGAGCTACTCAAAACGCTTTACTAGGTAAGCCACACACATTAGCAAAACGTAAACAATCTCCAACCAATTTACATATACAGTCCTATTTACAATAATTGTAATTTATCCTACAGATGTACGTTCAATACCGTTCCACGCTGGTGAAATAGTACCTTCAGAATCAGCATCCCAATCTCAGGGTCTCAGCGTATTAGAGTCTTTGGCAATTGGTGTGTGCGTGCTTTTACTAATCTTCGTCTACGCCGCTGGAATCATATTCTACGTTAACTACAAGCAGAGGCAGAAGAGAAAAGATAAGGATCCTGAACAGAATCACTCGAATACCTTGTCAACTGATAACGGGTCTATGGAATCGAGAATCGATATGAGTAATGTGGTAAGAACTTAATCGATTGAAATATGTTACGTAATAATCGTTTCTGGATTTGTTACTTATATTGCGGTTGTTTCAGATGATGAAAAGTAATCCGTTGCTACAACTTAACGGTATGGGTGGAGACTTTATGAATGATGCCGGGTTTTCTGATGCAAGTGAACACACTGAAGACACTGTTGATTCTTCATCAAATAATCATCCGTCCCATAAGGTAAACATTTACAGAGGCAAATAAAAAAACATCTTGTCTGTTTTTTGTTTTAGGGACACATTATTAATAAGTGATTTTAGTTCCAGAAATTGAATTCAAATGTAATATCAGCCATGGTTCACTCTCGACGGAAGAAAACTCTTAGGCCATCATTAAGAAACGGCAACGACAATGACCGATCACATGAGCGTTTCCAGAGACGCTCTGCCTCCCCCGACACTTTGGAGAGAGCACCGCATTCCGAACTCTCCATCATAGATTGTACTGCAGAAAATAATTACAATTATAACTCAAACAGACAACTACCATCCTCAAATGGAGATACGCATTACAGAAAAAAATTGTACTTCAATCCAGTGTTCTTTGAAACTGAACATCTCAAAGTAAGTAATGTTATAACAGCTCATAAATAAATCTAATCGATGTACGTTCAATATTTACATCTTAACTTTGTATTTCAGAATCCACCTCCCGCGGCTATCGAGTTTTTAATTAAGATTCGAGAAGTTATGACCGTTGCTAAAGAAAAAATGACATCAAAACGATTTATACCAATGTTATCCGATATTCCTGAAGAGGATATGTACCATGCAATAGATCTTGGTTGGGACATACCTTGCGCTCGACGCGGTCGCAGATTTAGTGCAATAAGTCTTAAACAAGAAAATAGTCGAAAGACCGCCGTCTGCGGAGGATGTCCAGGTTGTGATAGTAACTCGACTCGAACACATAAGATTGCCCTCACAAGATCTAACTCTTGTAAAACTTGCGTTAGTGAAGATTACAAACAGAGGATTGTAAGGAAATGGTTGGATGAGGTGCCAATACATACAGCTAACTCTAAGCAACTGAAGTCGGTAGCAAAAGTAAGTGGAACACTACGATCAATCGATTTAAAGAAGAAAGATGAAGTACATTCTATACCTCCTGAGCCTATGAGAGAAGAGGTGAAAACACTTAAAATGGCTGAAAATAAACCTAAAATTATCGAAAAGAAATTAAAGGTGACAGAAATTAAACCAAAAATTGCAGAAGCTATTATTAAGGACAATATTCGCGAACTAGGTAATAAGGAAAATGTTACAAAAGAGCTCAATCTTGAAGAAATGAAAATAATTAGTAAACCAATCAATCCAAAGGAAATTGAAATTATAAGAGTAAACACTGTCCCGGACATTAATGGTTTGAGTAACGTGCTGGATATTAATAATACAGAAAAGGTATCTAAACCTGGTATTCCATCACCTCCTCAAGAAAAGAAGAGTCCTTCTAGTCACACATCGCGTCGAATTAGAAAGAAACTTCCTCCACCGCCACCACCACCAGTAAAACAACCAGAATCACCTAAATCCGAAGAAGAAGAGCCTCCTATACCACCTGAGGTCAAAGTTAAAATGGAAGCAGTTATACGTGAACTGAACACCTGTAAACGAGTAGACCCTACAGAAATTGAAGAAATGAAGATAGAAACAATTACGCCTATCGCACCCAAAATAGTTATACCAGTATTAGCAGCAGATTCACACTACCATAGCGATGATAATACTCTATCAATGCGAAAGAAGAAACCAATGTATAGCAGTCAGGATAATTTCATGGAGTTTGATAGTTTGGAACGCAATATGATGAGAAGGCGAAGGTTTTCGGTGGCTTGTGGTCCCGAATTATTCCAGAATGACTCATTTGAGCAGAGCCAGGACCTGAAAGGCACCAGAGAAAGGTTGACTAGTAGTTGGCTCAATGTTAAAATGGCCGTTGATCAAGCAAATGATAATCGGGTTACATCTGCCAGGAGTGAAGTTTTTATAAATAATGCGGAACCCCTGTACAATAACGTAGATCATTTCTCTACTCCGGGTCCGTTAACTATACAAGTTCGTGGCTCTCCTGTAGAAAATAGGCGCAATGTTACTACGGATGAGTCTGAGTTTGATCCGGATACTCTTGACCGACGCGAAACAAAGAAACGTGTCGAAAAGATTCTGTTAAAATCTGCGGGAAGCTTTAAATATAAATCGACATCTTCGGAAAGTGAATCATGTAGAAAATCGCCAATAGCTATTACGACGAGAAAGATTGGCAACCTGAGACAGATTTACGAAGCTAAAGCTAAAGCGCAAGAGGAAGAGATGAAAATTTACAGTAGGCGAGGCAGCATCACATTTGGTCAAGACTTATCAGCTTTCATGAGATCCGGAAAAGCACCGGATTTGATAAGACACATTGAAGGACAGAAAGACCCGAAACCACCAATAGCGCCTAAACAACGTAGAGGGTCAGATGCCTCCATTAAATTCTCTACACCCATTAGAGAAAGCCCACCCGGAGATAGACGCAGGATGTTGGAGGAGAGGGACCGATTCCCGCAATACACGAGAGTCGACTTGAATGCCAGACGGTCCGGTCGTCGATCAGCTCGAACCAGGTCTAGACGTACTGATATAAGAAAATTATACAGGACCGAGGACTCTGGATACATGAGCACAGACTCAAATGAATCAAAACGTAGAGCAAGATACTTGTTGCAGTTGCGACCTGTAAAGTCTATGCTACAAGAACCAGCGTCATTACCAGCTATCAGACCACTTGTTGCAAAGACACCGGTCTTACAATTACAAATAGAGTCGGACACAGATGATTTGGAATCATTGTGTGACGGCAGAAGCGAATCTGGAGGAGAGAGTGTCGAGACAGATTCTGTATTCTTCGGCAACTTTGACGATTCAAAAGAAATGTTCGCAGAATTGGGATTGAATGCGTTTGAGCCTCAAAAGACAATGCAAAGTCACGAACAAATCGACTCAGGGTTTATGGGAGAGACAAATATAATTTTAAGTGGAGACAGTGACTCGGAGCATAGAAGTGTCATATCTATAATGACTGGACATGACGGGAGAGCTTCCGCGTCATCAATCAGCAAATTAGAAGACGCCCCTTACTTACATACCATAGAGTGTTAGGTTAGGTTATTAATATTGTGTACATAGCTAACAAGTAAATTAACAAATACTCTTAAAATAATATAAGAAATGTAAATGTACCATGTAACAAAACCTCTATAGATAGCGAATTCTAAATTTAATATTAAAGTACCTTAATGTAGAGATAGACTATTTTAGTTAGCGTATGACGAATTGAAATAAGGTTATAAGTAGAAGAATAGGTATTGGAAATGTAAATTGTGGATATTAACGAGATTTGTATAAGTAAGTTGATAGTCACCGATTTATACCTCAAACTGTGCTTCAGTATTCTAATTGAAACTTTACTGCACTTGACTTTAATTCTTTGGGACGTTATTTATTAAATGTTTTTATAACCAGCCCACCATAGATGTTCGTGCCTAAATGTTTTAATTTATCTTTTTTTATAATTACATAATTTCGTGTTAATCGTAATTCTTATGCCATTTTGTGCTCAATTTAAATTTGATAAGGTTTTAGTTGTTATTTGTATAATATATGTACGTAAATGTTACGAGTTTGTAAATTTTATAGCCGGCCGGTTGTGCAATTAAATTTTTATTAGTATTTCGGGAAATAAATGGATTGGAGTTATTATTATGGTGCATGGTATGTGTAAGAGGCTCAATAATTTATTGAAAACTTATTTTAAGTGTAATTATTAAATGTTATAACAAGATAATTTGCAATATAAATGTAATCTGTAGATAATGTAGCTAGTTAATATCGGAACTGTTTCGTGTTAAGATAATATTTTCAGACTTTGTTAACAAAGTATTTTTAGAAAATATTTTTGTATGAATAATATATTATGTTGTGTTATACTTCCATTGTTTTATTCACATCTACATTACACAAATAAAAGTATTAAAAACTCCTTCGAGGTCTTGATAAAACGCTTTCTTTTTTTTTATTTGTTTTCGAACGCTGATGATACTAAATTCAAATTTGATGCGGCAAATAGCCGTACGTTAAAATTATCACCGACATCTGTTAGCAGTCAAGCAAGCGTCGGTTAAATAAAACGCGAAATTTTAAACTCCTACGCATCTTAAATAACAATCAATCGAAGTCAATGCAATATCTTTGATCACAACGAATTAATTTATGTTTTTCAATTTGTGAAACCACATTTCATCGAAATAAATCGGTATGCATTAACTGACGTATTGATTTTTTAATGTCTATTGTAACATTTTGAAGAGACTTAATTTACCTGTAAACCAAGAATTTTTTTAATCTAAAATTGTCAATTTCCTTGAGATTTATAATTATTCGCTATTTACATTTTAATATTACCTACCTTTTAATAGAATACTATAAATAAACAAATTATTTTGCGACTGATGTAAAAATTCAAAATAACTTAATGTAGAGTAACTTCCTAGTTTAAAACAGAATCATCAGTTGTATAGAAAAAACAAGAGGTTTCAATGAGTATAGACGATAGCCAATATTTTTTTATAGCACTACTACCTACATGTTTTAGAAAAACCTTGCTATATTTATATTTTTTTGCCATATTTTAATCAAAAATATTCTACAAATATTATAAAAACCCAGATGTTGTTTATTTTAATATTAATAGTTATTATTCGAATAAGAACATTTTAAGTAGATTCCAGAGGATTAAATGAAGACTATTATAATCTGTGATAATATAAATATTTATATGACCTGGACGCAGATAGTAAGATAATGCGAGATTATAATAATATGCATCGTTGTTTGCCAAAAATATCCAACGGCCCATTAGCTCAGTTGGTTAGAGCGTCGTGCTAATAACGCGAAGGTCGCGGGTTCGATCCCCTCATGGGCCACAAAATACATATTTTTTAGTTGATTTTTACATTCTTGCTCTTGAAAAAGAAATAATGTGTTGAAAAAGGCGTCTTCCTGTTATAATTCCTTTGTTTGTGCCCTTTTTTATTATTAGTCAAAGTATCTTAAACTCTGAATATACAATTTTTTGCTTAATAGAGCACTCGGCTCAATTTACCTTTTACCTTACTGCTAATTTTTTGGCTGCCTTTTTAATAAGTGACATACTTTTATTCAAATAAAAAATGTAGGTACCTAATATGTGTAAAAATCGTTAAGGTGCCTATAACAATGCCGATTTAAGAAATTCTTTCAAAAACGGTTCAAAAAAGTATTTGTGGCCCATGAGGGGATCGAACCCGCGACCTTCGCGTTATTAGCACGACGCTCTAACCAACTGAGCTAATGGGCCGATGACACTTATAAGCGAAACTTTAGATAAAGAGTTACATTATCATTTACTCGATATTACACGCGAATGGTAAGCTTCAATGAAAGGAAAAAATATTATGAAAAAGATATGTAAAGTTATAAGATTTAATTCAAGCGATAGCCAATGCGTGAATACGCTAAATATTTATGTTTTAAATTGAAGGCCAAAGAAAAGACGGGTGGATGGATTATATAAAGAATGATATGAATAAAATAGGAAAAATGATATTTGACGCATGATAGGGGAGAAAGAAAGAGAAATAAACGTGTTGCACCGACCCCAAGTAAATGAAGTATGGGCAGGAAGATGATGATGATTGACCAAAAACTTAAAATATTACCCTTAACAACGCAGCTGATTAAGCTTAAACCATTATAATAATATAGAAACGAAAAAATAGCTGCATTTTTTGCGTTGTTTCGTTGTTCGAACTTAAACCATAGGTAGATATTTAATATGATGAACGAAAAATTCGCTGCATTTATTTTTCGCGTGCAAGAGCAATTAAAAAAAATATCATGCTGTTCTTAAACTACTTGTATATAGATTAATGTACGGATTTTACAAATATCTAACCGATCGAATAGTCATTATAAGGAGATCTCGAAACAACATATTTACGCCACATTTTCCTCATTTCGAAATCGTAAAGTCTTTCGGAATAAACTAATTGACATTAATACCGTTTCTCCTTAAATTCAATGAAGCTATTCCAAAGTTTAACTGTAATTTATATTAATTAATAAATATAAATATTTCTCAACATTCAACGCCATCTTGTCTCAAATTAAGTAAGTATACGAGAGTGACAGCTGTTATGAATACCTACTAGACAACTGATAAACATACTTATATTTCTAAATACATACATATTATAGATCAATTACAACCAGACGATCGTGCTCATCACACGAACATTTATTTTGGGTGGGAATTGAACCCACAACCTCGGGTATAGCAGTCAGGGCCATTAACCACTAGACCAACAGGCCCGTCAATTACAATAACAACAACAGACTTAATGAACCCAGAATTCCAAAGTACTAGGCAACGGCATGCAAAAAATAGTAGTGATTTAAAAACAAAAAGATTCTCAAAAGGGTTAGACATCTACATAAACCTACTGTAGCATGTTATTGAACTAAGCGGATTACTAACAAAACTAACGTACATTGAATTTCAAATACTTATCTAAGTTTCTTGTATTCAATAAAAGTGGCCAAATTGGTTTCCCAACACATTTTTTTGCGATTTATTATTATATTATAGGCAGTTCTGAAATTTTCAATATTTCAATTAAAAATAAACTGTAGTTACCGACCATACATAGTGACATCCTTATATAGTGCAAAGATGCTCTCATACGTCAATAAATACGAAAGTAAAGGAGGTCGGTCTCTCATCAAAATTCAATGAGTTGTAGACGAGATGATGGATATAATATCTCTATTGTACCATCATAAGTGTGGGAATATGGGACCTATTCACAACGTAATGTAACAACTTAATCAAAGTTTTTACTGAGCTGTCGTCTTTTGTTTTTTTGATACGGCCTATCATCACGTTTTGAAGTAGGATTGTTTCTGATGTGGAAGTAAGACAATGCAGTTCAGTGCGTATTGCGATGTCTTTCTACGCAGCATTTGACAAAATACTGCTTCTTATATACGCGATTTAGGTACTTTGCTTTTTATATTGACGGCGTGCAGGTAATATATTTTAAGTTAGTTAACTGTTTTTTTTCTGTGCAAAAGCGCCTGAAAGTTTTAATTAGCTACTTAATATTTCGATGTCGCGTCGGTTTTGGGCCACTTAATATTTAAACGCAGCGGTAGTCACGGTTAAACAATGCATATTTATGAGTATTTTCTAATGAATTATACACTACTGTGTAAGTGTCAGCCAAAATAAGTTATTGTGTGTAATGTAAAAATAATTATAAAGTAGATCGAGGCATCTGACCCGAGAACCTACCAATAACTCTAAAAGTAAGACAGTAGCAGTTGTGGAAGCGAGACGTAACTCTATGTCGTGTATAGCTCTGTCTCGCTTCAATCACATTGTCTCAGATTAAGTGACCACGGTACACGTATTATGATTTAATTCGTGCTTAACCCGAAACGAACAGGTGCGATATAATCGTATCCGTAACCCCATAATTACAATACATTGTGATAGACTATCTAAACAAAACGCTACTTGTTAATAGCGATTAATTTTAGATTTGCAGAATACAGGTCAATAACGAAAGAGGTTTTAATTGAGATGAGAGCTTGACCCTGATTTCTTTATTTAAAATATCGGTTTGACATTTCGGTATTTGTATTGTAAGATATTTTTGCTATCGAGTATTCTTATATCTACTTGAATTACGTCTGTAAGCCGATAATAGAATTTATTATCTTAAAAACATATTTTGAACATAATCTGGGTGGTATATAACGTGTTCTTGTATTTCGCACAAAAGTTTCAACGGCCCATTAGCTCAGTTGGTTAGAGCGTCGTGCTAATAACGCGAAGGTCGCGGGTTCGATCCCCTCATGGGCCACATACTCTTTTTGTATTATACGGAAAGCCCCTGTTTATTATTTCTTTAGAAAAAGTGATCTGAGGGCATGTTAAACCTATTTACATTATTTATTAGTATTGTTTCCACCAGTTCCATTATTAACATGACACAGGGTAAATTTTTTGATTAAAATAATCCAATATTTTCCATGAAATTGTTTGACAGAATTAAAAAAATATATATATATTTCTGTGATGTAATACTAGAAAATAACGTGACATATTTTAGGTGCTTTGGAATGTTTTCAGCTATTAGGGGCCAGCGCAATTTCAATGTATGTCTGTCGCTATGAATATTTAATAGTATAGTAAGCACTGTAAAATAATTTGTTAATTAAAGAGCTTCTTGACCACTAAACAGAACAAGACAGTAATTACGATAGTCAAATCTTCCCTACTTATATTAATTGGTCGTATCAAAATGATACTTCAAGCCTAGCCTAGCCAATTTTATTATACTTGGTCTGTGGCCATGCCACTCTCGAATCTAGATAATATCTCGATTTGTGAGGCTACTTAAGTTTTGTAACTGTACTTAAAGTTGTCAAAGCATTGTATGTAATATCTTCATTCATCATTAGCTTTAAAACGTTATCTATGCTAAATGTGCCATTAAAGAGCTTTCTACTGATGGGTTTGCAGTCGTCTAATATCAATCATAAACCTTGGTCACTGCCATTCAAGCAATAAATTAGTTTGACTAATAAATAAATAAATATTCTTGAACATTTCCACAACGCCATCCAGTCTTAAATTAAGTAGGTATACGACAGTAACCTGTATTTTGAGAACTAGACAACTGATAAGCATACTAAAATATTTTCTAAATACATACATACTATAGATAAATTACACACAAACATTTGTCCTGGTTGGAAATCGAACCCACGACCTCTAGTATAGCAGTCAGAGCCACTAACCACTAGACCAACTGCAGGCCAGTTGATTTTTAGGTGGTTGCAATAGTATCAATTACCTAACTAGCCTGTTGGTTTACTGGTTTTTGGACTTGCCTGCTATACCAGATATCGGTGGTTCGATCCCCACCCAGGATGAATTGTTATGTAGTGACCACGATCATTTATTCGGTGTCAGGGTGTAAATTATCTATAATAAATTTAGAAGTGTAGTATGATCATCAGTTGTCTAATAGGTACTCATAATACAAGCTCTGCTTAGTTTTAGACTAGATGGCGCTGTACGAAAGTCGTAGAATATTTATTTTATTATAAAGATACGTTAATAGGATGTTATTAAAGTGCGCAAATTTCAGAAGAAAATTTTGTTTCTTAGACGTAGTTTCATGTAAACGTTTACGTCTTCTAAAGGCATACGAAAGTGTGCCTTGCAGTGGCTTGTAGTGGAGATGGCGCCACTGTGATGCGCGTACCGTGAAAAAAGAAATATATTTATAGTACATAGGAATAATAACATAATAATTCAAAATAACCATTTATTATTCATGTTATCACTTATCAGTTTTTTAAGTGTCTTAATCTGGTTTCATAATTCAGCGTAGAGTATTCATCGGCCCATTAGCTCAGTTGGTTAGAGCGTCGTGCTAATAACGCGAAGGTCGCGGGTTCGATCCCCTCATGGGCCACAAAATATTTTTACAAATTAATATACCTATAATATTTTTCTATAGAAAGTATGACTTTATAGCGGCCATATTTATTTATTGTGTCTGAGGAATCTTTGCGTCGTGCGTACGTGCGAGTGCGTAAGTGCGAGACTTAATATAATGGCATTAAATAAATTCCCCAACTAATAACATATTTAAATATTTTAATTAAAATACATAAATAACACGGATTGCCTTTGCCCAGCTGTGGGACACTACAGGCTAGGTAAAAAAAACATTGATTAAAATGAATACTTCCAATGATATCTAATCTACCTTCGTCCTGAAACAATATCCATATTTCGATACGTTAAGTAGACTCATACAAACGCACAGTCACGAGTAAATACATGTATATGTTATGGACCAAGTGATTAATGCGGGCAGTATACATAATGCCCCGGGCACTATGAATAATGCCCAGCATCATCGGGCTAAGTGATTAATTACTATCTTAACTTCATTATTATCATATCGCTCGGTCATTATTATATTGCTAAATGATAGTTTTCACCTCAATAAATATAGATTTTGACAAATAAAAAAAAAAAAACCTAACCTCACCTAATTTAGGTTAGGTTAGATTTTTTTTTTATTTCTTCCATCATTACGACCGCAATCAACATCGGAACCCGAACTCTTACGGTGTCCCCAATTGCAGCCATGGTTTATTTAGCGCTTGATACAACTTAAATATAACATTAGTATCAAATTGCCCAACTATCATTTAGCAATATAATAATGACCGAGCGATATGATAATAATGAAATTAAGATAGTAATTAATCACTTAGCCCGATGATGCTGGGCATTATTCATAGTGCCCGGGCATTATGTATACAGCCTAATTTATCACTTGGTCCATAACATATACACGACCAAATAATTGAAGTTTCAATCCTAGTCAAATGATTTATGAAATCGTGAAATTTCCTTTCAAATTAAACATTTTATGTTCAGCTTAAAATATCAGGAAAAATCCATAACAGCTTCAGAAATTTCGCATAAGAAATCTACTGCAACTATTTAGTCGTGTATACATGTTTTTGCTCGTGACTGTACCGAAATACTTACATGTTACTGTCAGTAGAAGTTCATACCGTTTCCCTCACTTGTAAAATATTTGACTACCATTTAAATACCTCAATGTGTAGCGGAATTTGTTCTACGTGTTGACTGACTTCACAGTCTGACACTGTTTCGCGAAATACTCGTTTAAATATATAATTAACTGGCGTCGACTGTCTTCAATATATATGCTGAAGGAAATTACTGTAGTTTATACTAAAAAGCCATCGTACTGGGTAAACTAATAAATCAAGTCAAATGTTAAGCTGCCATTTTTACGTTTCTATCACTTATCAAATCGTTAGTCAAGAAAGAAACTAACAATTTTATAGTAATAATAATTTTGAAACCAACAATATCACATTGGGGTAATGTTTCAAAATTGGGAGTGTGCTACAATCACCTGAAGTTAAAAATTAGACACACTTGTAATTGACATTAATTAGATGTTTACACTAAAACTGTCTTAAGACAAAACGGATTTGATTAAATTTTCCATTTTAAAAGTCAGTTAAACTAAACAAATAAAAATTTGCCTGTGGCAGAAATCGGAACTAAAAATATACAGAGCAAAATTATTAGCTTGTGAAGCAAAGACACCGCTACTAGCGCCAATTCCGCCGGCATAGATAAATTTGTAGTACTGTAACTGTTACAAAAAGTTTACATAGTTGTGGAAAGGACAATATTAGCTTGTCGCCATGGTTTGTTCCCTACTGTTCCTTGGAGAATTTACCGAGGAAAGGCAATATAAGCATGCCATGATGCTATCTTACTATTTAAAGCACTTGTTCCTAAGGGTGCGTCCACATCTGGCGAATGTGCACCTCGCGAGCCGTTTGCAAGCTGCGCGTGTGCATTTTTGTTCATGCGCCGCTTACACAAGGCGTACCAAACCATAGCCGGCTCGCGAGATGCACATTCGCCAGATGTGGACGCACCCTAAGGTGTTACTGGTATGTGCTGTAAAGAAGGTCCTCATGATGCCATGGCATCACAATAGGTGGTCTGAAGGTTATGATGCTATGTGATGAAGGTTGAAGATATGCAAGCCGCGTATGAATTATACGCGGCTAAGTCAATCAAGTCATGTAATTTTATGAAGCTCGCGCCTAATAGCAAAGGTACTTAATCCTTAAAAATAGAAAAGGTTGCAATAAAAACACCAATTAATGAAACATATACAGCAAAACGACAGACTTTCCACTATATAGGCTAAAACAAATGAAAACTATTTTAAAACCGGTTTTCTTCAACAAACAAATCAATTCATGCCTATTGAATAATAAGGAACCACTCGATACTTACTTACTCGATAACATAATCGATTCTATAACAATTTATGTCAATTTATGAAGTTCTATGTAATGCGCACCTCTTTATGTGAGTAAATATTGAAAAATTATTTAAATTGTTAGCTTATCTACATTTATTGGATCAATACAATAAAATAACGAAGATGTAGGTTAGGGCGTTGCTTGAGATAAGCTCAACATGTCTTAATAGTAGGTACTGTCTCAGTTATTCAAATGTTTTTTTTCTAGCGTCTATTTAGATAGCTTCAGAGATACTGGGATCTGTCAACTAGACAAAAAACAAACGTAAGCAACGTTTACTAAGGGCATCGTTTATATTTTTGTTTGAAAGTTGGTTATAAGGAACTGTAAGTAATAATAATATATTTTACGGCTATAACTGACTTTTCCGCGCGCGACAGCTAATGTTCCATAACATTGTTTTACTAACAGGAGGAGATTTTATCTTTTTTAGTTTTCAAAACAAGCTAAAAGTGGAATTTACAACGAGGTTTTAGCCGCAATTTGCATAATTCAATTTCCATATAGGTATTACATTTTGTACTTATACTATCTTCAGTTAAGTATGATCGACAATACAGCCTACATTGTAGACATATAACATAGTTTTCCGACTATGTAACAGCACACAGCAATATCATAAACGGACACCTCCGCATTTTACAACTTTCCGTAGAAAATATTTATTTTACAAACTCCGCAGAATTTCAATTTGTTTAAAGAGAAATATGTTATAACGTACAGAATATGTACCGTACCTAGGAATAAATTACATCTTCTTCAACCTACAAAATTATACACAAAAAGCAACCTTATGTTCATAGACATAAGCACTATTCGTGTGAAAAAACTGATGTATAGTCTGTGGTAAAATAAAATCATCTAATTCCGTTGGATATGCAACTTATCTCGTCGAGTGGCTTGTAAACAAGGAGGTCAGATATAAATAGAAAGAGAAAAAACAACTGTGAACGTGTATAGCTATTTCGACACATTCTGCAAGTGGTAGCGTGGCCGAGCGGTCTAAGGCGCTGGTTTAAGGCACCAGTCTCTTCGGAGGCGTGGGTTCGAATCCCACCGCTGCCAAAATTCTTTTTTGTTTTTGTCTACCGTTTAGATTTTAGTATTTTACTTTGGTTTTGAAAAATTGATGATTTTTTTTTGTTATCTTTACTTATTTTATAATTGTAGATAATGTTCATCAGTTTCATGCAATAAGCATCATATTTATTTGTTATGTTTGATTACTTACTTGTTACTTTAAAATCATTTTGCCATTACATTGAATATAATATTGTAATTTAATGCTTAATTGCAAACACCCGTGAAAATTGCTTTAAATTGACAAATCAATACGTCATTCCAATGTAAGGCCGATCTTGTGAGGTCAATGACCCATTTCCATTCATAACATTCTCACAATTAGATTTTCCTATTTCATTAATATACATTATTTCCTTGTTTTTTTTTTTCAAATTAAAATGGTTTGATTTTGTAGAAACTTACTAATACGGTCTTTTGAACTGAAATAAACATTTAGATACTAATTATACACTGTTGTAGAATTTCGAAGCAAAAAAAAAAGGTAGACGAGGTGTCACTTATTTCCACACTAATCGCCTCGGTAGTTGATTTCCATAGCGCTAATAACATCGTTTGAAAGCTGACAGTTGTAACAAGTATCTGAAATCTCGTCACAATACTAAATGCAAGCGTACCAGTAAAATTGATTCAACGGGCATCAATCATCATTTAATAGTGTTTAATTCCGAATCAAAAGTTAAATCATTTGAACCATTCAAATCGATCGAATCAACCGCCATTTTCCTTTTCGAACGTCGAACAGTTGCAATTCAATATGCAGTTATTGGTTACAGCTAGGCTATTAATAAAATTGAATTAATAATATATTCCCGCACACTTTATAGAAAAAAATCATTAAATTAATTTTATTTCTTTTTATTTTTATGGCCTTTTAGAATCTTTCAATATTTTCTTTTTTTTTAACAAATATTTTAGTCGTTTATGGTGGACTGGAATGCAGTAGGTAATTTATTTTCTTTTTAAAGCTATCGTCAATGTTTAGCAATGCTTTGGTTAGTTGTAATAGGTGTGTGGTCCAATTAAGTGTAATTTGAATTAATTTCTGGATATTTTTGTAACACATAAAAGTTTATGTCTTTTACATCTACAATGATCACGCTGTTGGTTTGATTGCGATATTGGGACATTTTCACGATTCACTTATACGTTTTTCTTGAGAGTTAAGCGAAACAAAATTAAAGTATTGTAAAACATAGGTACCTCTTGTTGTAGGTCGAAATGGTTTAGAAGCACGAACAAATTGGCACTGATCTATACCTACTTTGCAATGACCGTGACACAGTTACAAATACTAAAACAGAAATCCTATGTATCTGGTCTGGATTGGTGTGCGTAACATTCTATTTATTTAAATTTCCGCAAATAATATTGGTCATATCGACACCAAATAAGTCATTTATTAGGTAAATACTGAAATAATGTAGAGCTTCCTTCCATCGACATTGACATTTAATAGACAGGTAAGTTAGTTTAAACTATTAGATAATTGCTTATTATTTACTCTTGCACTTACAATTTGTTGCAATCAAATTCCATGTCACGTTTTTCAACGTAACTCAATCGGATCGAAGCGGTTTCGCAAAAAAAATGTCCGTATATTTTACTTAACACCTAAAACAACCATATTATGAATACGATATGCTTTAAAGCAGTAAATAATTCGTATATTTTGCAGCTACAATACACTCAAAAATGTACAATACTCAAAATACTTTTTTATGTATTCTTAAAACTTCACGTAAGAGGAATAAACTAATAGGCGTGTGTAACAGCGGTGCAATACCACATGTCTCAGATGAGTCGCACAGGTGCTCTCTAGTCTGCATCCGACCGGCATTTACCCGACACCCGCGGTACCGGCAAGTCAACTTGCACGCGCACTCGCCCGACACACACGTGTTCAAGTCGCGAAAAAAACTATCAAGAAAAAAAAAACAAACAAAAAGGTATTCAAATAAAATTCCCGCGAATAAAACAAATGAATAAAGATTAAAGAATAATGCACGCGATGAAATTGTTATTCGAAATTCGAAATTAAAAAAAGAAAGTAACAAGTGGTCTATGGTTAACCATAAACAGTGGACTTATCAATGTGAACATATTTTAATTTGATTTATTATCATCTGTTAAGATCGCAATGAACTATTGTTCCTGCATTTTAGTGTTCACACGTTCTTCGCGGCGAACGAAGCGATAGGTAAGCCACTGACTTTGATATATATTTAATTAATTAATTAACTTAGTATCTCACATTGATTTATACACCTAATTAGTGTTTTTAGTATTGACATAGATGCATACATTTTAATGTAAAGAAAGTGTCTGTTTTAGAATTTTAACGTTTTGTCGGTGATTTGCATTTGCGAAAGTAGTGCTAGTAAGCCTAGATGCGGAGAAATTTCTGTTCAACCAAAAATCACGCATAACATTACATTTTTACTAATCCGATTAATACATATACGGCCGATAGAAATTTTGTCTTAATTGAGTAATCAGGAAATAGAGAAAGTGTTAAGAACCTTTAAATTAAATTCAAGAGCACATAAGAGCGTGTAATGCATATAATTACACTTATACAGTACATTGTACAGGTATGGCTTCCGATAAAATTGTTCCGGTGGTTTCCCACATGCTGTAAAAAGGCGCTCTCAATAATTACTCCGCAGATAATTGACGTACACACACAACAATACATTTTGACGAAGTATTTTCACGTTGCTTAGATATTAATTAGCTATTCTTATACTTTCTAAGCGTATAAACGTTTATCGGTATTGTTGAGATTGAAAAAGTTATGTGCTTGTTTAGAATAAGTGATGATAAAAGCTTATGTTTTTGGTTGTATTTTAGAAAATGCATGTTAATAAATTGTATGTAACAATAATAGCTGTAAAAAAAATATACAAAATTTCATTAGCTACAGTAAAAAGTATAAGCTAGAAACTTAAAACAGTTTGATAAAGTCAAAATATAATATTAGAAGCAAAAACTTGCAGTATTAAATCAGCACGGTAATAAATTAGAAACACATTAAAATCAACTCGAAAAACGTGTTTACATTTACAAGTGAAGCTAATCAAATAATAAAAGTGTGTTAAAAATATTCCAATCAAAGAAATGCCATAAATTTAAAATTTAAAAAGTTCTTTTTTTGCAGTCTAGATGGCCAGTATTTCAAAGGCTTACTCATCCGTGCGTTTTTTTGTTTGGGTTTATATGACGTTTTTATCTACATTTAACGCGGCTTTCTTTGGGTAAACTATTTTCCGAAATTAGTCCAGTAGTACATGCTTCATTGATCTATTAACGTCAATATAATCAAATTATACTTACAAAGTGATATGAAACGGGCCGTTTATTAATAGGCGAAAACTGATAATTTTGGTAGTTTCGCCATCTAATTTAAGGAAAGGAGAGAAAAATAACAATCAGCGTATTTTAAAGATTAGAATATGAAGATATATGTTTTCTGAACAGTTTTTTATTAGGTCCTCATTTATTCCGAATAACCTCTTTACAGCGTCACAATCTTTACTTCTTTATAATATTAGTCTTTATAATACTCGTAGATTGTGAGGCCCGGCGCGCGCCGCTCTGTCTAACCTTAATCTGATTCGTCCGACATCGTCATTTAATTATGATAATATCTAATTTAACTTGACTATCATTTAACTTTCTTGTCTGATGGCTCCAGTACGATAAGATCGGAGTTTGTAGTGAAGGAAATGGTGATAGATGATGCGTCAGTAATGTGACAGTTTGTGCAAAAGGAAGGATAAAAATCTTGCGCGAAAGTTCATTTTTAGATGCCATTAAATGTTTATTTGTCGCCATATTGGTACTTAAACAGACAAAAGTTTTAAGACGACTTATAATTAAGTTATATTTAAGTTATGGTCGGTTCAGAGGGAAGCCGACGCAAAGAAATAATTGATTGTAATACCTAAGTACCGATTTTGTAAAAACCGTAAAGAAAAACAGCAGCATTGATGTCCAATATCGCTATGCATTTACCAAAGAAAATAAATTTACGTCATAATTGTGTAATAAAAGCTCGTGTGTAATATAAAACTTATTAATAGTAGCAAGCATAAATAGCCTATAAAAAGCTAATAATCTATCAGTCCCTGTAATCAAGTAACATTTTTACAAGTGTAAGCGTCAATAGAGAACTCTAAATGTATGGACTTGACATTTTGTACGGTAAGTCACTTGACTTTTACCTGTCATCTCCATACATTCAAGCTTCTTATACCAAAGCTAAAGCTAAGTTTGCGACTTCAATCTTTGAATCCCATCCAATATACAAAAACCGGCCAAGTGTGAGTTGGACTCGCGCACGAAGGGTTCCGTGCTAGCAGCTATACACAGATAAATTTGAAACGTCTACAGGTGTTACCGTTTTTAATATTAAACAAAAAAATACGAAAAATCACGTTTTACTGTCTTTAGACTCCCCTTTAACATTTTTGTTTTATGTTATTATTTGTTATAGCGGCAAAGGAAATACATCATTTGTAAAATTTTCAGTTTTCTGACTATTACGGTTTATGGGATGTAACAGCTTGGAGACAGACAGACAAGCGGAGGCTTAGTAATAGGGTTCCGGTTTACCCTTTGGGTAAAGAACCCTAAAAAACAGCCTGCAAGTTTGCAAGCGGTAGTAAATTGGTCATTTACTATATTGATGACTTAAAACTGTTTAGAGGTTTAATATTTTTTAGGGCCTAAGTTTTCGAACGAGGTAATCTCAAGCGAAGTGCCAGTACCAGTGTGGGCACTACGTAGGGGGGCTATTATTCTAAATTGGACACCTATAGGTGACTACCACTATCTGTTTAAGTAAGGTAATTGCAATTCGTAGAGAGGAGACACCGCTAAATGCCTTTTACTTTGTCTGAGGGTCTACCACCATGCCAAAACGTTGATACGACTTTGAATATACCGCTTAAAGTAATGTTTAGCAGCTTTGGAATCGTGTGATATAGTTTAAAGCGACGTTACTTTCAAAAACGGCAATGTCGCGCTTCCACATTTACAAAAGTATTACTTTACGGGGTAGCGAAAGGTCCTTAGACGACAATAAATCCCTTAGAATTATTATCATTTTTAACAGACATCACGGACTCATCATCATTATCATCTTCCTGCCCTTATCCCATTTCACTTGGGGTCGGCGCAACACGGACTCATAAAACATATTCACTTTTAACGTTAACGTCTAAATGTGAATCCAATCAAGAATATTATTTTGCTCTACTAATAGCCTGAGTGTAACATTTCATAAGGTCAAGTACACTATTATTAAAACGGCAAGGTTCTAATTGACAGCCTCATCCGGGTTGTCAAAGGTTAATTAACAAATTATTTGGACTAATATGTTAAAGATCATCCGATTGTTCCGATTAAAAAGGTTAGGAGATAATTTATTGATCCCTATATTATATTAATCAACGCTATCATAGCTTAGTGGTAAGACCGCAGAACTGGCACGTCAAAGGTTTCAGGTTCGATCCTCAGGCGCGTAGTCCGATTGCCGTCCCACCGGGCTATGAGGGTAAAGGAATGAGTACACCTGTGTTTGCGCACAGGTTTGTGTACTATATTATGTCCCGTGTAGCTAGCTGACGTCATAGGAGCATTAGCCACCGTGGCTAAAATCGGTTCGAACTCTATTATTTTTAATTAAAGACAAGAACAAACGTCTAAGTAGGAAATTAATCGATAATATCAATTTACTAAACGATCATTTCTTTAAATACCTATACAATTAAATTCGAGGAGATATTAAGAAGGTGTTAGATTAATTATATTTTTATACCGAATTTAGAAAACCCGCTTAAATCGATTTATAAATAGACAGAAACGTCTTTAACGAATTCACAAAATTTCTCTTAATTATACCCATAGGTCACCAAAAACATTAGTAGCGAAACCACAAATGCATTTATCATCAAACACAAATAAACACAGATGTTTCAACTTACTTATTAGGCGATCAAAAACAGCTATAGACGTTGCATATTAATTTAAAAGAAATAATAATAGTTATTTATTTGAATATCATCACCAATAATCATGTCTTGGGTGCGCTGCATTTACTAAGTTTAATGACCGCGGCAAAAACCTATTTTATTAGGGATAAGACTAATATAGTCATAATGAGACAGCTATAATAACATACTACATTCCAGATAATGAATCTGATATTCTTAAGGCTGATTTCACAGCTGTTTGGGACCCGGACGGGCCGACCGTATAGTCACGAGCAAAACATGTGTACACGACCAAATAAATAAAGTTAAGTCCTAGTCAAATGATTTATGAATACGTGAAATTCTCTTTTAAATTAAACATTTTATGTTTAGTTTACAATATCAGGAATATTTCGGAAATTTCGCGTAAGAAATCTACTCAACTGTTTAGTCGTTTATAGATATTATTTGCGTGTGACTGTACACAGGAGATCCGGATGGGTAGCGTCCGAATTGGCCTGTCAGTAGACAAGTCACATTTTTCGCTAGCGCCGATTGAATCGCTGCAATGTAATGTACTGACAAATCTAAGTATACGCTGACGAATAGCGATTTCTATTCTATCGCAATGTCTAAGTCCTCTGAGATAATTATTCAATAAATGGTGTGCGGCATCATCCTGGAGCGGATCACGTCCGGATTTATACGGACGTCCACGTCTTGTGGAACAATGCTCTCGTCTCTAGCGTCTAAGATTCGGGAGTCAAGACGTACGGCATCTCCCGACAACTGTGAAACCAGCCTTAAAGATCTCCTATCGATATCGTATCGTTAAGTCCACCCATCGTTATAATTTAATTATAAAGTTTCGTTAACAAGCAAGGGACCGAAAAAATATGAAAGACGTAAATACAACGGTATTCTATTCAAAGAGGTTCTTAATGACATTATTAATATCTATTCAAAGTGCCTATAGTTCAATAAGGAGTTTTTATTAGTATTTTTTGAGTCTCTTAATACTTTTTACGTTTCTGGTGTCGAGTGCGTAGTTTGCTATTCAATTTATTTGTGACAAAGGTTAACTAAGTTCAACATCTAGTAGAGCAGGTTGTAGATATTGATTTAGATTATTTTTGCATATTATTTTTACTCTAAAATCAATTGTATTTTTTCTTAGGTAAATGAATATCCGGACGTGAAAAATGTGCTGATATTAGTAATAAAGAACATTTAAGTCTAGGTATAGATTTAATGAAGTATCAATAAATATTAATGGTTATTATAATTATATTATTAGGTACTTTCTTTACATTAAATAAGCGTGTTTTATAAAGTCGCTTCCCACAGTTAATTACTTTCAATAATAATAAAATATTTATTTCCTAAAATCTGAAGATTTCTGTGCAAATTATCCTCAATTACCAGTTTTACAACGAAAGTCAAGGATCCCATTTATCATAATGCATCCGAAATAAAAATTTATGTTGGCATAGAAAATTTGTATCTATACAGCTTAGATTAAAAAACAACTGGCATAAAAATAATCTATTACTTTTAACAACAACTCTTTCTTACATAATAGTTGGGATCAAAGTTATAGTTAAATAATGAATTAAATCTACGAAACTTAGAACGCCGATACGGCCTAAGTTTCGTACATAGATTGTCAATGTCATTAATCAATTTTCATTAAAAAATGGAGTAAAACTATTCCAATTTAATCAAGGCCTGAAGTCATCCTGTCTTTTTGACCAAGTGATATCTGCATTCCTCAGTGACGCTAGAATCTATGATGACAGAAACAAGCAGCGTGACTTATTGGAACGAACTGTCAATTTCATACATTTCAGCGGTTTCTATCGTCAACAATAATAGAAACACACGCCTAAGAGGACTGTTTGCTTATTTGAAATTAATAGACTGTCGGAATACGAACCTCAAGGAGCTTCTTGGCCTACCACTAGCTAATAGTAATAATAAAGTAACTTGCAGCTATTAAAGCGAGATGGCGCACTACACGACATAGAGCACCATCTCTCTTTCACAACTGTAACAATTGGACTGGCATGTATATTTTATAAAATTCTCTAATAATAAATAAAGAGAAAAAAAAACTGTTACAATTTTATCGTATTGGGAAATTATGACGTGGTGTTAGGTTAGGCCACCTGCTTCATTTGAAGCAAGTTAGCGTGTGATATACAATAGTTACGTCGTTCAGTTACGGAGAACTATGCAGTCACACACGATTGCTTGCGCATGCGCACCCACTGTAACTATCTAATGCGTTTGTAGTCGTATTCTTTGTATTTTTATGTAATTTAATATTAATTATAGCTGTGATTGCGCTCTGTATGAGCATTTTTAGTGAACTGCAACAACATATTATTATGGTATCTAATAATAGTTTATTTGCTGCCAGCCGCATTGGATATTTTTTGCCAGTATTTTAGCCAGACATACCTTATTTGGGTGTTGATGCCAATACTTAATGTTTTATTTTTAATTTTTATTATCTTTATTTATATGTATACCTTACAACTTTTTGATTTATTACTTCTTTTTTTTAATAGGTTTTTGATGATTTTTTATTACCTACTTGGTATCATGTATCATTGTAACAGGTGTTAGATATTAAAACGATTATACTAAATGCAATCAATAAAATCCTCTTTTGGATTGAACGTAGAATAACACGAATACTATTTTTTAGCACAAATCTTCAAGCTCTTAAAACTAGATTCCTGAACGGATGTTCGTTGCTAAACCTAGGGTCACATAAAATAAAATGTTTAATGTTTACGCAACGTTGTGTAAACGCATATAAATCGTCGGATTATACCAATCTGCTGATGAAATCAGTGTTCTAGATGTCTTTGAAGTCCATTATACATCATTGCCAAGGACGGTAGTAAAAGTTCATCTTAGAATATTTTAAGACTATATTTTGCTTTGATGTACATATGTAATTTTGGCTTTAATTTATAGTTGTCACAGACGCAAAAGTTTTTGAAGTAATTTAGATGCTTAGATACGGAAATTTTGAGGGTATGGGATACCTATAATTGTCATTATTTCAACCATAAGACGTCCACTGCTAGGCACAGGCCTCCCCCATAAATTTAATGAAACAATCACTCAATCCGAGCAAGCAAAAAACAGGAATTGTTAAACAAACCTCAATAATAGGTTTAATATAATATTGCACCACTTATAAAAATTGTTTATAAGTAAAGTTTTAATTATATTATTACAAGAATAGATGATGAAGAAGATGTTATTCACGCCTCACTTCTTCCGATACACACTTTCGCGGAAAAAAAGTACATTCTAGACAACAAACACACGCCTAGAATACTAATTAACACTAATACTTACTGTAATCTAAAACGAACAAAATAAAAAAAGATAATTTTAAATGGAATATTTATTGCACTAAGTGATTCAGATTTTTATCGATATTTTTTCTGTAGAATTGATCTATGTAACTCTGCTTTTGCGTGCAATAGTTATAGTTTCGTATAATCACACTGGCTTAATCAAAGGAGTACAGGGAAATACTAACCATAAGATGGCTTAATATTTTTTTATTTGTGTAATTGGTTTTATACTTTTTATCAGTATATATTTTTTTAAATAATGATTTCTATTGTAACTTATCCTCTTTTCTTGTCCGCTAATTGTGCCGGTATCCATTCCAAAAAATTCTCAAAGCCAATTCAATGATGTCCAAAGCAAACAAGCGGCATATCAAACGAATTCATCAGCATCCTTAATACAGTTAATAGCGAAAAAAAGAAAATCATACGTGGGTATGAACATTATTTACTAACTGTAAATATATATCTGTACCGCCTCTGTGCGGTATGAAAGGCGGGTACCAGTTGGCTTGGCCAATGTGGCCGGCATAACGGACCGAGGTGGTTCGACCCCCACCAGGCCACAGCTACCAACATTACCATACGATAAACTGTACTTAGGTACACTCAGAACAAAGGTTGTACCTAAATATTACAAGCATGAACACTGACACAAATGCTGTAATTGCTTGAAACGTAACTTTGTTATTCAATGTCCATTTGTTTAGATTGTACATTGCATTTGGCTTGTTTTGATTGCACGTTATTAAACGGATGCCCTTAAGACAATACGGATCCGGGAAGTAACGGACGATTGCCGGTCAGTTTTCTAAACGTTTTGAATCGCCAAAGGTGTGTTCGCTGTTTTCTTATTATGTAAGTAGCTAGAACTCTACTACTAAATCTAACTGTAGATAACAAACGCATATAAAAAAAGTTTCAAAAAGGAATTAAACTATTAAATCAGATGTTATAAAATCTCAAGAAAAAAAAAACAATAAAAAAGAATAACTCAAATTTGAAAACTGTAACAAAACAATTGAACGTAATAACTCCCCTTCAAAATTCGAATACCCATCAATTACGCTTGTGACAAATGAATTTAGACAGATCGCGCGTGAGCATCCGTTACGTCGCCGCGTCGGGGGCCTATTATGGTCAATTCGGTAACGGCACCGTGTCGAGCGGGTAACGGACGATACTTTATCATCACGCGATATTCTGAAACCGCTCTGAATGGTGATTTACTTTATACTTACTGTTTTGCATACGGTTTTAAAATCTTCGGGCTATTGCGTCTCAACGCTTCAATTTAAATAATAATTTTTTGATGCGAGTTTTTTACGTAATATTCATGCACCGTAATCTTTTAAGTTTTTTTATTGTTTTGAGTATTTTAATAATAATAAATTACGCATTATATGTTACGTAATTAGTCATAATAGATAAAAATGTTTATAACTCTCTTTTACATTCATAATTAATGAAAGAAAAGTGCGTTACGCACTATGGAAAAGATAAATATAAATAAATTGTATAAAATTAACTTTACTTTTTGCAGCTTTATTTAAACAATTCTGTCAGGTCTGTTTCATACTTTTTTGATACTTTAAAAAGTTTAGTAATCGTCTGAAATCATAACACTCAAAGTTATCATAACATGAACACAATTTCAAGTTGCTTTTTGTCACAAGGCTAGATGTTTAGTGCCTGCAGAAATAACTCCTTAAGAAAAATAATTAAAAAAGTTGAATAGCAAATGCACTTTAAAAACTAAAGTGCTCACGAGAAACTCACTGGCCACATACACGGCGGCACGCGTCACTTATTTGACATAAACTTGTCAAACTCATGTCAAATAAAAGAAAAGAACACTTGAATATTTTTGAAAATAGAAACAACTTGACGCTCTTAAGATCTTGTTGTCTATTGACTGTGTATTTGAATATATGGATGAGTGTGTGAGTGTTACTTATGAATGTATGTGTAGCATGACGTAATAAATAAGAAATAAGGAAGTTAGAAGTTCTAGGCACGTTATCTTCGTAAAATAAAAAAAAAAAAGTTTTAAAAAATATCAAGGACTATATGGTCACCACGTTTGGCAATTATTAGATTCAATTTCAAGGTTTTTTTAAAGAGGAATGCAGTTAGCCTGAGTATGGGGATTGACTTTTTCACTAAACTTGACTACTTTGGTGTCTAGCGGGCCTAAAGTCCTAGACAGTGTTAAATCACATTAAATTTATAATGAGAGAAATCTTCAAATGTTTAGGAATGACGAATGTTACTTTAACACTCATTAACGCACAAAGATTATAACTTTACGGATAGCTATAGTCAAGAAAGTCCAAGAGGAAGAAAGACTAGAAGAAATTTAATTTAAAGAAATATTTTATTTTTGTAAGTTGATATTTTTCATATTTTTAAACGACAAAAAGGCGAATCCTTATTGTCATTGTATCTACAGTTTAGAATTTCAGTTAGTTCCCTATACTGGGAAATATTCCTTGGGAACCTCTTAATATTTCCTCATTCCACAACACAAAGTGGGCAACAATATCAATAGCAACAAAACCTTTAAACATACAAAACCATATTACCTTCAATACAAATAGAAATTAGTTACTTACACTAAAACGTCGTTAATTATTACGTTTCAAACATGTAAATGACTATAAAATACGTAATAAGCTTTATGAATGGCCTGGTCGTAAGGAAAGGGCGAAATCGCTTAAGAAATGTGTTCACTGAACAACTAACGGTGCGCAACATGCTACGCGCAACGCCTTCTGCAACCGTTGCACAAACACAAAGCAAGACTTACGATGAGTTGATCGTTTTTTTTAGTTTTTTAGGCCACAAATGTCATGTACACGAATACACGACACGCAACACGTTGCAGTACACGTTGCGATGTGTGTGTCATGTTTTCAGAGAAGCAAAATTATGCAAGGCGCGTGCGACGATCCCATATAACTCCGCCGGTGTTGCGAGCATAATCGTAAACGTGATCGCACATTAGAGTTGCCAGTTAAATAGCATGCGAAACAATATTTCTTTAATGGCTAGTTATGATAGATTAGTAAGTTTGTTTATTCATAAGCATGTTAGGTGGCATTAAGAAGATATTGCTCATTAATTTAATATCTGTTTCATGCTACCGTCGTAACTACACGTTTATTTTTGTTGTCAATGCTTTATGCCATAAACTTGTAATTGTAAATATATTTTAATAAGAGTTGGACCTTAACGTTTCTGTTTTTATGAAAATCGTCCATAAAGTTAGAGAGGTGAAGTTTGAAATGACATTCTCCTCCTTCTTTTCAGTGAAAAGGGAATTAACGCAATATTATTATTCGGTGACGTTTTAACCGTATTACTTTAATATTTCTGTTTCAGAGTATATTTTTTGCCTCACTTTTAACAGCTAACAAGTAAAATACACCAACTAAAGCAGTGATCTCATTACAAAATTCCGTACTCAGTAGAAATGGAAATGAGTTGGAATAAGAACGTGCAGCTAGACAAATCACGGTCTAGTTGTTACTAGCTAAGTAAAAGTCGGGGCGGCAGACAACACGCCTTGACAATGCGCAGTTCGCATACTTAATGCGATAATAATTGGATCGTTTGCCTCAATATTGGGAACTGGATTATGTTGTGCCGTGATTCTTATGGTATCCGACAGCTGTTTCGTCGTTGTTGGAAACGAAATGCCACTATTCGTAATTTAGTGCCCTGTCTCACTTCCACAATAGCATGGTTTAAGAGTTCTTAATATAGGCACTGATATTGATGTAGATGGGTACAAGACTCATGGATATCTAAGTAAACGCGTTGTCAGCCAGCTTTAAAATGTGAGTCAGTTTAAGTTGTTTTATAATTGGTCAAAATACATTAAAGTAGTCAGTTAGAAAAAATATTTTATCTTTTTTTACTTGTTTTGTACGTAGCACGTACCACACTCGATCAGGGTGTCTAAGTTACTTAATTATATGCAATTTTATTTTTCTCTATAACGTAAGGTAATTAATGTTATTATTTATCTACCCAGAACGTGCAGCATCGTATGACCTTCAAACCAATATAGCGACACTTTCAAATCACCTAGCATAATCCACTTTATCTTAGCGTTTAAGAATAAAGATTAGCAGATGTTAAAAACTAGTACAAATTCATTATTGTAATTATTATTCTACATTAGATATAAAAACTTATTAATTATTCTGACTAAAAATACCTCGATCGCGTGGAAAGGGGAATTCCGGCAAAAAAAAACTGAACATCAATATAAATACTTTCCAAACCTTTTTTCTACATTTTAGAAGGATTACAATTGAAATAAGAGCCTTTGACCATACAATTGTTGCCTCAAATACGGTAGAATTCAGTAAATAAATCTTTTATTTATCGAGTACTTAAACTTCGTGCAGACGTTCCGTTTTGACGTCAATCATTGCTTTGCAAATAACCAACGTTTTAGAACAAGTCGCATGTTTGGGAAAAACACTTGAGAATCATATTCAGATCACGGTTTGCTGTGATTTGAATGATAAAAACTGGTGATTAGAGGATAAATAGACATGCACATAGGAAGTAAGTATTCAGAAGATTTTAGGAAAGATTGAACTTTTTGTCTATGAAAAATATGTTAATGACCGACATCATTTCGAATTAGTATTATTTCGAGTCTTGTTGTAATTTAACATTAACATGAATGTTAACAGTTTCTTAATTCTGTATGTTGATGGCATTTGCAACTAAAGTAGTCTAGATATGTATCTAGACCAAAAGCTTTTGCTCGTGAATCATTTGTCATCAACCGGACAATTCGGAGACACATTAATCTTAAATAAACAAATTAATACTGTATTCTAATCAAACAAAAATACAACACAAATATTTTTTGACCAAGATGATTAAAATCCATTTCATGGCCAAAATTTCAAAACACATTCAAACAAGTTTAGATAAATACAAAATGTTTTCGAGTGCAGGCAATGGATTGAAATGATAACGAAATATATGCTTGCTTAGTTTCACGACAGTGACACGGGGACTTGACCGAAAGGTGAATTCATATCGCAAGGAAATACAGTAATACTATTACTCCTGGTTTCTCAAATGCTGATCTACACATTTGTTAAACGTCAGTCAAAGGATTGGTTGTAAGCTTTTGGTAAACCAATGACAAACGTGGTCAGTTGATTTGACGGCAAATTCAATTGAACAGCCTTTCAGAAACACTATTTATTGTATTATACATATTAACTTTTGCTAGTATCTAATATTTTGTGCCCTTTTCGTCTCTTTGTCGTTCTTTCAACTGAACAGCCTTCAATATAATTAAACTGTTGATTAGCCCCATATAAATTTTCAGCGGAGACATTAACTTCTAAGGAAGATATTTGACAGCAAAACAAACAACGGAGCGCATAAATCAGAGGTTTATGCATCTATTACATTTCTCTTAATGAGACTGATTCATAATGTTGTCAAATATTAATCATTTACATAAAAAAGGAGTATCATGGTTTCAAAGTCCAAAATGCAAAAACCAATAAAAATATTTCTATTTTTGACATTTTAATTTAGAAAGTAGAATTTCGTGTTTTGATTTTTTCTATTCAATCTTATCTAGATTGTGTCTAGTATTTTTGATTTTGTATTAGTATCCTACATCGCCTAATTATCAGTCTTTGACTTCTGATAGACTATGCATGAGAAAGTATTTAGTATAGGAGTATTACAACGCCAAAAATCTCATTGTAAGTACCTTGAAATCCACAATTCTGCGTGGATTACCTACTGTGTGATTTATACACTTCTGTTTTTCTTGCACCTGTATACTTCAACTAGTTAAATCTTTCTACGTCATCTTTTAATAAAAAAACCTTGTGATTTTTAACGACTGCAAGAATCGTAAAATACGAATAATGAGGAGGGCCACCGCCGGCGTAGTGTGATGGTCTAGTCCAAAACTACCAGGTTTACTTGGCCAGCAATGACAAAATACAAATTGGGAGACGGAACGGGCAGTCAACAGTGGAGCTTTGTGCGTTTTAAAATCTTGCAATTTATACTTCTGTTCTTCCTGTGTGTGTCAAGTATACACCCTCATTATTACGCGGTGAGCATGCTTATTACAGAATATTAGCTGGCATACGTTGCCCTTTGCATTAGGTTGTGGTTTTTTTAATTTACTCAACTGTGGGAATCTGTTTAGTGTTTCGTCTTGATTGAGTAACTGCACGGTTGAGTATGTCATAATTAGTGTTTGTATATGTATAAATTACTAGCTTATTTTATTTTAAATTAATTTTACCATAACCATAACCATACAACCAACCATAACCATGTAACCATACCGAGGCACGACTTTTGGAAAAATGAAGATTTGCTGTTCTTAAACTTGTTTCATATTGTTCTACTCTCTAAATCAGACTTCACCATTCGTATTATCGTCTATAAGCATATAAAGATAACTTTATTCACTTACTCTAACGATACCATTTGAATTTAATTCTCCTCATATAGCACAACGCTAGCACTCACATTGAACCTTAACGAACCAATTACGAGGTGCACGAACCCTCACAACAAAACACTCCGTAAACAAAAACCGTGTTAAATATTCCATAAGCTACATTTTTAGAATTAATATCTATCAGTCATCCATTTCCGTAAAAAACGAGGAAGAACAAGTGTGGGCAGTTAGCTTCGCGCTCTGATGCCGCTCAGCCTACCATATCGCACGTCATAACTCCAGTTCTTAGCGAAAATCATCTCTAAATACTTGAGCCATAGTGCACTGGGTACAAACTCATTGGCCTCGAGTAATTGCCCCTTAAGTGAATGAACGGGCATCGCCATCATATCGTACTCGCGTTACTTCTTCACCTCTAAGTACATTAAAGTATTAATGTGGAGAGGTGAATACGTAATGCTGGACATGAATATGGATGGATATAGGGGAAGAGGACGACCAAAGAGACGATGGATGGATTGTGTGAAAGATGATAATTTGGCTGCAAAGAGATGACGTCAGATAGGAACGTGTGGAAGAAGACGTGCTACGCTGACCCCAAATAATAATTGGGATAAGGGCAGGGGAATGATGATGTGAAGATATTGTCTTTTCCTTGATTTGTTCTATTATAAATTATTACTTTGAAACTGTAGTACTGATAAATAAAACCATTTTGACTTACTGCGGTAGAGTCGGTGATTAGTAAAGGATGTCATGGGATTCTGGCTTAATAATGCAAGGTTAAGAAATATTTGTATTTCGTCTGTTTTACTTCTCAAATGAAGAAGAGAACAAATGAATTATTATAGTAATGGTCAGCTACTAGTCAATTGAATGTAGGTATTTGTGAGCAACATTGTTTAAACACAGATTAAATGATACTTGATAAAGGAGTTTTTTAGTTTCTTAGTTATTAAAACGGACGTACTCCAGACAGCTAACAGTGTCTTAAGAGTTAACAGTCACCGTTAAATGTTCTTCAGTCTTTGTCAAGTGAATGCTAAACAAATAGGCATTTACTATAATTATTTACTAAAGTGTCGTTCTTGAATCTGTAAGATAACATTGCCAATATTTAAAAACTAAGGACAAAAAATGTATTTTTAATCGCATTAGCTAAACCAAGTGCTAAAATACACAACTGTGATGACCAACGCCGGCTTTTTTTTTCTAGATTAAAAAAGATCATTGCGTAGCGGTGTGATGGGCATGTAATATTTATTATAAACTAGTTGTTGCCCGCGACTTCTCACGCGCGAATGTTGGTAGAGGTGTAAAAACATTACCCCCCTCTGCCTCTGCAGTTGGTTAAAAAGCCTATGTGTTAATCCAGGGTGTAGGTTACCTATTAATAATCTCCATACCAAATTTTATCGAGTTTGATCCAGATGCTTGAGTCTTGAGTAACAATCATCTATTCATCCAATCTTACAAACTTTGGCATTTATATTATTACTTGAATTAATAAATTGCTCTACACCCGTCGATCATACTGCGCTCTATACCATTTTAATTCTTTACTAAATAATATTTGTAGAGCAGTCATAACTTAATATATTCACACAATTAACATAACGGTTCTCCAGGGCCACGTTTTAGTTCAAAAGCGATCGTGCAAAGTGGTATTACTTTGGTTTACAAGGTTTAAACACATTAAGCCCATCTGGTTCAGGTGAACAACAAATAAATAAACATGTGTGTTGAGTGTTAAGCCCAAGTTAAGCCGGAGTTCCATTGCGAAAGAGAAATGAGAGAGAAATAGTCGACGCGACCTACAACAGTCAGATAAAATCTGTATAGACGAGACAAGAGTTTTGAAAATTATCTTTTCTATCACTTCAGCCAGCGTGATGTAGATGACTCGTTCTGGATTATGTGAACTCGCTGAATAATATCGGTTGAAAACTTATAAGGAACGGAGGGTGCTCTATAATGACCGTTATGAATTAATTAATATATTACGTGATCAATTGATCATTGTAATTGTGTGCGTCCTAACTACGCAATTTTTAATAGCTAAATAATCTTCTATAAATTCTTCCATAGTAGAACAATTCTGTGAAATTATTACTTGTCGAAATTTTCCTCGCATCACTTCCTTGGTTGAAATTTTCAACTTTAAAAGAATTGAAACGGTTTCTGTTCAGAACCAATATGGATGTTATTAGCCGACGTGGTTTTTTGATTATTTTATCCGCAAAAACCTTTCGAACTCTTCTTCGTTTACGTTTACGTTTCTCTACGTTTTTTTTTTTGCTTCTAGTTGTACAGTATCCAGACTATGGTAGACCATATCCGCGCCGCTGGCCGTGTAAGTTAGGCTTTAGTTAGACCACCCTGCCGTAATGTGCGTGACAGTATTTCCGATTCTCTCTGCCCGTTAAAAGCAACTGCTCTTACTTGTCAGCTTAGAATTTCGCATTTTGTAGTTTAACGCTCTTGTCGCGTTCGCCTTTTATTTTTCATTGAATTCTTGAGATTTTCTGCTGTTGTTTCGCATTGTAGGTACTTGGAATAGGACTATGAACTCGAATATAATATAATAATAACTAGAATTATTTATTTGTTATTTACAACACTAATGTAGAGACTCCAGGTGATGCAGTAACAACACTTAGTAGTATTCATAATTCCATGTAACTTCATTCGATTTAATAGATAAAATTCTCAATGTACAGTCACAAGTGAATACAGGAATATACGACCAAACAATCGAAGTTTAAAACGTAGTCAAATGATTTATGACATAGTGAAATTTTCTTTCAAATCAAACATTTTATGTTTAGCTTACAATATCAGGAATATTCCATAAGAGCTTCTGAAATTCCGCATAAAAATCTGTTGCATATGTTAGGTCGTGTATACATGTTTTTACTCGTGACTCTACATAAATACAAATATACTGTCGTAGAGCTTAGAGATCAGTTATTTCACCTACCGTTTACGACCATTAATTAGCATTAAGCATGCGTATTTACGGTAAATTAATACTCGTCACATAGCGTGTAGTCATTGAATGGGCGGAGCGACGAACACGCCCTCTGTTGACTTGTATGATTCAATTTGAGCAAACTACATTGAACTGGCATAGGCCTCAACTTTAATAAAACTGTCACGCAGTTTTTAACTTTAAAATACCGTGAAACTGCTATTAAACCGATAATATTTTTTTATATTGCAAACAAATAAGTTATTTAAATAAGTATATTTAAATAAGGACATCGATCGGCTGTGTAATATGAGCACTAATTCTATTAATATAATACTCATAACGGCATAATTAATATGCAGATAACGAATTCAGAACAACATTCTTCACTTCGCTTCTATTTTCATAATTTTATTAATCGTTTAAACTTTCATCATCATTAGCTTATCGCAGTCCACTGCTGGACATAGGTCTCTCAGACAAGTGCAATTAAAACTATACATTTTCTATATTCACATGTTTCAGAAACAACATTTTTTAAGTCAAAGATACCCTCTACTCAATGTTAAGGGGTATAAAGACTGCACATGGGAAAAAATCACTTAAGATGAATATTGACATAACTTTTTTTTCTTTTCAGGGTGATCACCAACCTCTGCAGGATGACTGTATAAGGTAAGTCTAAAATAATGACAATACAAAGTTTAAAACATAATCGTTTCCCAACAAAGCATTGCACCGGTACAAAGCCGGGACGAGGCGCTAGTTAAACATAAAATTGATCGTATTTAAACATCACCTTGCATTACAATGCTTCAGATTGCAATAATAATGAGATGGAACGCGGCCGTCGCCGCGTCGCGTCGCGAGCATTTAACACGCTTCGGTGATAGCTTAGATACGTTTTAAGATAAGATAGTGATATGTCTCAAAGATGTTGTTATATTGGAATGAGCTAAATCAATTAATTTAATTCGTAAAATGTAGGCGATGGTTTCTTTTAAAGGTAAACCTTACAAGAAGACTGGAAGGAAGCTTTTATGCTCTTATACATTGTAATAGAAATAGCAAATTATACCTAGACTCTAGTACAGTAGTTTTGTTTTTGTTGTGGAGAGCGGGGTTACCTAGTAAAAGCACACTGCTTACCTAAAATGAGACCCCTATGTAAAATAAATTATAGTAATTGTCAGGTATAAAATAAAGAATTATTATGTTGCGCTCCTAGACGAAAATACGAACAAATAAATCTTTAGTGAGTACTTGCATAATGTTAACACTGGAAAACTACCCTTTAATTTTGGTATTCAAGCAAACTGTTATATTGGGAATAGGAAACATAATATTGCAGGCATGGAAGTTCAGTAGGTTATAAACTAAAAATAGAAATAAGTGCAGCACACTTACGAGAGGTTCTTATTCGTATAGACAATATTAAAAAAGTATGTCAACGTCTCTGATAAGACACGCTTCATTAAAACCAACAATTTTTAGCCGAAATGCAAATGCCTGAGAAAGTTATAAAAACACTAATTCCATATCCACCTAACCTTGGCATTTGAATACTTTATTTTACTTAAAATACAAAAACTTTCAGTCGCCTTGTTCTAAATAATACACATTATACTTTCAAATTTATACAAAGATATTAAAACTATACAATGTTATTGGCGTATTATAATATAACGTGCCAGTATCATTAACTTTCATGGAGGTGGCGCTAACAAGGAAAATAAAATGCGGTACTATGTAAACAAAATACTGTAGTCCTTTAGCTTTGAAGCTCACATAGTTACAAACTACAGTTACTCTACCTTAACTGCTAAACAAAAAGTTAAACCTCTCACAATATTCTCTAACACAGCAATAGTCTGTAATATACATAAAATACAAAAATAATAATAAATTAGTTAAAGTAATAGTAAAACAGTCTCACAGCTGGGCATAGTTCTCTTCCCATATAGAAAAGGTTTGAGCTTTCATATTCCAATATTTGGAATCCAGGTTTCTTCATTATATTTTTCCTTCACCGTTTGTCAGAAGTGTCTTAGAATAATTAAGAAAGTACAGAGCTATGGAAAAGTTACATTGGTTCTTGCCTGCGCTGGTGATAGAACCTGTACCTTGTGCATACAAATTCATACATAGACCCGCAAGGTCACCACGAGTACCACGAAATAAAACTATATTTAACGTTAACATAACTTTATTTAATTACGTTGTATAAATATATAAACTAAAACAACCCCTCTCTTTTTGTAGAGTCTATTCTAGTGACTTTATCGCCGTGTTAAACGCTTGGTGCGTTCGTATCTTGTCCCGATGTCGCCTCGATATGATAGCATAATAATACGCTCAGTTAACACTGAATGTCCAATACTAAACACTTTATTAAAGATATGATTTAATAAACTTGTGATCCTAATAATCTTACTAAGCCTACATAATTTAACGAGCCATTAAAAATACGTAACTTGTGAAAATGCTTTTAAGTTAATACGAGATTTATATTTATAGACATGTCAAATTATTTTTACCTTCTCTCATCATCCTGTCATTATAATTATACTAATAGATCGAATTTAACTTATCTGCTCTACTTTACGTCTCTCCTTTTTTAATTTAATTCTAAAGAAAAAGACGCCAATATCATACACCTAGATCGTCTATCAGGCTAATATCTATCAACAATCTAACTGCATAAAGCCTATTCAAACTTAGACTATCTCATACAGAGTGACTTGCATTCCCTTGTCTATGATTTCCGAACAATAAGGCAAGGATCACACGGGAGGTATCTAATGAAGGTGTCTGTCAGTCTTTACAGTGTGTCCTAAGCCTAACGTTAGAATTCTCCAAGCTTTGTGCTAGGCTTTTCATTAATAATATGCAATTAGCTTTTAATGTTAGTATAATATGCATAAATATTATTGACGTTGCTATGACTAAGGTAGATTAAGTTACAATGGTCGACTTAACTGTTACAATTCTGTCTGATGTATGAATAGGAGTTGATACTTGATCTATAGTTGATCTATAAATATGAAAATTTTGAGATTATCAGTTAAGCAATTTAAAATCTTCCTTCTTTTGTAGGGTTCCATATCTCGAGAGGAAAAAACGGAACTCAACCAACTTTGTAGTTCACCCGACCGTCTGTCTATCAAGACCCTGTTTTTCAGGAACATGTGGAATTATCAAGCTCGCTTTTTTTTCCAAATTTGTTTTTTTTATAAGTACCTTGTTAGTAAGGAATCAACAGTGTTGGGAATCAGATTTGCACTTGACCGGTTTTTACTTCTTTAATTAAAAAAAAGGTTTTTGGTCCTCCATCCTACTAACGTCATACATCAGGAGTACCTACGACACACCATTGTCCCACAAGTATGATTTATAAACTCAACTTATCCTCCAATTTCACTGTAACTTCTCTAACAATAAATCTACCTTATTTGTAAGATGTCCAGTTCCCTACGGCGTACTATAAGGGCCATTCATCAAAACATGACGGCAAGTGGTGCTTAAACACTTGATGTATATACGGTAGCGATACCCTTATGATTCATTACATCAGTGCTTGTATTACGAGCTCTTAAAACAGTACACTTGCTACTGTGGAAGTAAGAGCGCAATACAATGTGTGGAACTGCGTCTCGTTCCCACAAGGGTGAACAGGCTTAGAGGCCTCTCACTATCTCTTATACTAAGACCGCTACTGTTGTAGAAGTGGGATAGCGCACTACTCGAAGAAAAGCGGCGTCTCTCTTTAACTACAGCTAGCTACTGTCTGTCCTTTAAGATGTATTGGCAGGCTTTCTGTTTTGCGTGTAGGTAACAATTACTCATTATCTGGCCCTGCTTACTGGCACCTAATTATGACTATCGGGTATACCGTTCGTCCTATATTTTCTTGTAATGACTTTAGCGCTGTGTATTATCGTGATACGATCGACCAGTGTTATCTCATAAATGGACTGTTTTATGGCATCTACCTATTTTCAGGTATATTGTTGTTAAATGAATGCTTAATAAAAAAATAACAAAAAAAAACCGACTTCAAATAACGGTCCAGCAAACGTAACCGAATATCTCATCAGAACAAACATCTAATTATGTTTATTTTAGTTTCAGTATTGCGTTTTTTGTAAAACGTTGTAAGTGCCCTTGAACATTTTTTTTTCGAAATAATTTTTAAAACCTTTGTAATGAGTACAGGCGTAATAATATGTTGGGTGATGGTGTGAACAATGCTTCAATATGCTATAGTTGCGGTTAATCTGCTGTCATTTATTGAAGAGTTCCCCCAATCTCTACAAGATCCCATCATCAGATATTGAAATGGTGATAATGGGACCACACGGGAAACACAAGCTTTCAAATAAAAAAAAAATCATGAAAATCGGTTCACCCAGTCGCAAGTTACTAGGTTACAAACATAAAAAAAAACATTCGAATTGAGAACCTCCTCCTTTTTTTTTGAAGTCGGTTAAAAAGACTTCAGAATGATCAATCAGTTTCGCTGGTGGTAGATGTATTTCTGCTGTCATCTTGAACGTTGTTTGATCCTATTTTAGTAAAAGGATCCTATTTTGTTCATACCATATTCCTGTCTTGCCAATACAATCCTATCTTAAAAAACATCGCTAGCTATTTGGGCTACTTACGGTAGGTACAATATACCTAAATAATTATCTTACAAAGTTACACCTTCTGCGTAAATGCGGATTTGCGATGCTTGATTGATTGATGTAAAAAGAGAAGAGGATATCGAACAAAAACATTGATGTCAAATGGTAAAACAAATAGATGATAAACAGACGCTACAAACTGACGTACCAACATCAGAATAATTTACAAAATCCATTCGTTAGTCAAACAGATTGCATTACAGGCGGACTGTTAAATCGATCGAAAGTCAATACAGACTGGACAGGTTTGCGGCAAACAGACACCGGTCATCAGGCCACAAGGAACCGGATAGAATAAATACATTAAACATTATGTGCAATGTCTATAAATCAGAATATTAGCGAAATTTTGTAGGCAGGTAATAGAAAGTTTTGACTATAAACTCTATGGTAGTAGAGGTCAAGTTTAATATCGCTTTATGCAGTTTTTGTATGAAAATTTACACTAATATTACAAAATAAATCAAACTGTCTACGGCGCTAAGATATTTACATACAAAACACATGCAATCGTATAAAGAACAGACATAAACTTAATTCACTTATAAGTTTGTTTGCTTGTGGTGTAATTGAAGTTGAACTTACAATCAACACTTATCCTGCGGTTTGACGCATAAGTTACAATGATCGATAGTTTTTCTTTTCTTGCCCCGCGTAGCAAGAATTTGTGAGATCCACAAAGGCTTGTTCTGAGTCTGGGTGTCTTTGTGCATGTGAATTGAATGCCTGTGAAACCCCTTGCGATAAATTATCCTTAGTGTGGGAGTCGCTTTAAAAAAATATAACTTTTGTTCTCGATCTGGTTTCATACGGTGATTAGTTCTATCTCACTTTTACAGTCCTTATAAATATTCAGCTGTTTCCGAAAGCCGACCCTGACCCATTTTAAGCCTACGCTAGATTACCAGATCAACCTTTGATAAATCACCACAGTTTACTGATGGTATAACGATCAATATCGGCAGTTTGTCATACATTCTCACTTGACAACGCAGAGATTGGAATCGTGTCTCATTTAAATTCTTAGCATACATTGATATTGCATATCGGAATGGGATCGCTTGTCATTTTCCGTTGTCGTAACGTATTATGAGGGAAATTGGTTGTAACAAGTATGTACATTTATAATCGTCTAGTAGAAATAGTTGGGTGTTTATGAATTCTTTGGATGTTTATGTTTAATCGAGTTAGTTCTTAAGTTATGTTCATATAGATTACTGATTTCTCAAGATAAAGTTACAAGAAAAAAACTTCATCTAAGAATTGAATTAAATTAATCATTAATAACTAACACGACTGCTCATTTAACTAGAAAAGTGTAATTTTCTGAAACAGTACAGTATTTTTATTCACAAAAATAAACACATACTTTCAACCGTCAAATCTAATGCCAAACCCGGAATAAAACTGGCAGATAGACACAAACTCTTTCTATAAAAAATTAACATCTTTATTAATAACAAACAGACAACATTACAATGTTCATTGAACACACACAAAGCAATCAACTCGAAACTAACACTTATGTTACTTCCCTTGTGCCTTGCGCTTGTAAACTTGTTCCTAACTAGAAATAATGCAAAGGAAACATCTAATAACCCTGTTGGTGTACGGTCAGCAACATAAGCCCACACAAAGCTCTAAAAACAATAAAGTACTATTGTACCTATTGTTTGTAAATATATCATTTGTATCTCTCTCTGTAAATTGTGTATAGATAAATAAAAAATTGAAATGAAATAACTTAGTATGTGGACTGGGAAAATTATGTAGTTTAAACACCAGAGATTTACAAAAAAACACAGAGAGACTATCAGCCTGTATAAATACTTCATAAAATTAATATAATTGCAGTTGTGGCTACATGACAGTGCAATACATGGCGTTCAACGACATCTATCTTTCACAACTGCAATAATATTACATTAAAAGCTCGTGGTAGGTTATCACCACATTATAGATATCTTAAAATGTTTTTAGAAAATCGTAAATCTTTGTTTGCTTTGCCGACCGTACCACGTTGTAGCAGAGCATTATTTTAATAAGCCATGCGTGCCGCCAGATTCTTTGTAACGTGCTAATCAGCCTGTGAATAATTAGTGGAGATGTTACCGAGGGACAGGTGCTTATCTCACTTTTAATAAGTGATAGTTTAGACAGGTTAAAAACAATTTAAAGGACGGAAATATGTAGTTCAAAGTTCGACGGAAATTACTGTTATTTTTCTTTTAAGACATGACTCTCGCAATAAGGAAATTAATCCTTGTATCACAGGGGGTTTCACTAACATTCAATTCACATCACACAGAGACACCCAGATTCAGAAAACGCTGGGTTTGCTTGGCAACTTGGGCTTAAAATATTGAGCCAAAGACTTAGTTCGATCCTTAGAAATAAGATTAAGATTCTTTATTTGCAGAGACTCGGTATTAAAGGTGTTTTGGGTAACATAAAGTACATGCATATCTCACCGCTTAATCGGTATGCAAATCTTAGAAGATTTTTCTACTTGCTATGGGTATACCGTACAACAATGTTTGTCTAAGAGTCTTAATCTCTATAGATTAAGATTCTTTAACAAACAATGTTGTACCGATTTAAAATAACGGTTAATGTTACAAGTTGATGAGTTGCTTTTATAGAGTCATGAAACGTTATTACACATTAAATATTGCAGTTTATCACAGACACGGTTGGGCACTTTACATACTATGTATCTTAAGAAAATATTGAATATAATTGTGGTAGATTGGAAGTGAGTCACAGGACTACTTAAGGAAAATGGGAGAAGTATAATTAAAACATCAGAAAGACTTCGCTGCGTCAGCTCGTTATTAAGGAGTTTGGGTAGGCCGCGTAAGCAATTGGTCAGAAGATTTCTGAAACATTTTCAAGAGTGACGATAAATACGTTAAAAATCTAAAAGATTTTCAGTGTAGCATACAAACAATATGCGTACATTGTTTCTGAATGGAAACTATTTTTCTTTCTCTCCTTTTAACTTTTATTAAAGCCATTGCTGGTCCCAAAACGGCTAATCGTTTCGAATCATCTGAACCATATTTACAGGAGTCGCAAGTTAATACAGTGTACGTGGCGTTACTGTTATACCCATCTAAATATAATTAATAAGCTGTTCAGCAAGTTTGTTAGCAAATGACTTAAAGATATTTATTGACCATAAATAGTAAATAAGGGGTTTACGAGGTCTATAAAGCAACTGCACTGTCCTACGGATGAGCGGGTGCCTCACTACGGAACAAACGAACCATGTTAATGTATGGTAAATTATTAGTTAGGGATGCGGCTAATGGAAAGCGATTAGGACATGAAATGATGGCTGGCTAGTGGCTACTGATTGTAAAGTTTTAGTTCAGTTTTGTAGTGTCTTAGATATAGATCTCACGAGCATAAAATCCGTCCACAGATCTTATAAATGTCTAATTTATCTATATAATGAATGCATTTAGAAATATTTAAGTATGTTTATTACTTGTCTAGTAGTCATAATGCAAGCTCTGTTTAGTTTGAGACTAGATGGGGTTGTGTGGAAGTCGTAAAATCAAACTTGTATACAAGTTTGATGAAAACGCAACTGACCAATCACTAATGTGAAGACGAATTGACGTGATGGTCGTCCTTCTATGAAGTAAAGGGACTTATAAACATCAAGAAAATTTCAGCTAACACATCAGTAATGTAAGTCTATTGATTGGTTCAAGAGGGGTGAACCATGACGGCCGATACGCGCCGTCGGGGGATCGAACTCGAGATCTTTGACTTGGCAGTAATACAATCTTAACACTAGGCTACCACAGCATCAAATATCCTTATATAAGGTATACCTGACAGTATACTATACTCCAACATTACCAATGAAAGCTAAAAGCTTATACAATTTGTGGAATAGGTCGCTACATTTACTAAATAAACAGCTAAAACTACGGAACTAAATGAAGTTATTTCCATACACTACACATAATTTATTATTCACATAGAGTTGTAAATTGCTTGTATTACAACCGACCGTTAACGATGAAATACAATTGAATTACTGCGATGGTAATTACTCAACAATGACCCTTAAATACATGCACACCTTAAGATTTACTTGAACTCTTGCGAGTAAGGGTTTGGCTTCCAGTAAAATATTTAGCACGGTTCGAGGCATGGAGCTTAGGAAAGTAGAAGGAAGTGCACTTAGGCTATGCGCGTGTATAAGGTTTAATTCAATTCCGACAAATGTTTGTGTCATGAGCACGATCATTTGTTCTGTGAAAAGCGTATAAGTATGTTTATCAGTTGTCTAGTACTCATAGTACAAGCTCTGCTTAGTTTAAGACTAGATGGCGTTGTGTGAAAGTCATATAAAAAAAGAGTGATCAATGGCGTGCCCCAAATGTTGTGCCATGTGTCATTAGTGAAGCGTGCCATTGGTTCGCGATCTGGTCTTGGCAGTTTTCTTAATATGTCTCGTATTCGAAAGACGCCAAATAGCGACAAAAATTAAATATCAGATAAGAAAGTTTGCAATACTGGCTCCAGTACGACAGAGGCTCTTCCTTCCTCTAGTCTGTTCCACAGTGCATAGAACTTTGGCATTACTTAGGTATTTACAGTCGTTCCCATGGAAACAAAGCACATATTACTGTAAGCAACTACGAGTTGGAACATTGTTAATAACTTTGAAATATAGTCACGACACTAACTAACCTAACTATGTAATTATTTACAGTCTAAGTTTTCTAGGTCTTATTTAATGATTTTATTCAATGAGGCACATCAAGATTCATTCGATTCAAAGTTATTTTAGTTAGTGTCCATTATATTCCCATAAAGATAAAATTTTTGACTTTTTAGTCAGTAATAAACTTTTAATTAACGTCCCAACAGTGAGTATTTATTATTTAATGAATAGAACAGTACTAATATTAGCTAAGTCACTAGATATCTTCGCTCGATGATTTCAAAGTAATTCATCTATTTGCATTTAAACACAAGTGGCACTTCATATTCCAATATCCACAAATCGAGTAATCAATTCCGATTCGACGCTTTGTTTTTTGTTTAAAAGGTCTTTGATACTCGATAGACGAAGTATACGGGGAAACCCACTCAAATATCTGCCTTTGAGGAAGGCCTTTTGAGGAGTTACGAGAAATATCCGAAAAAAACGAGGTTCTATCTTTAAAATGTACTAATAAGTTATATTGTTGTTTAATTGAAAGATCTCTACAGAATATTATCTAGTATTTTTAAAAAATACTGACGTTTGCTCGTTTTTTTTTAGATCCAAAGTCCATCCTTCGTAAGCAGATTACAGTTTAACAAGCGCTAGTTGTAGATCAGACCGTTCACTTTGTTACATTTGAACTGTTGCAAAAGTAACCAAATTTTATTTGGTTTTCAGCGATTTTATCAGCGGTAGTGCCTATAAAAATGTCAATTGTCAAACCCAGTACTTTCTAAAAGCTATATAATATAATAGCATTTAAAATTTCGATGCAAATTTGTTATCCAATCTACAGCATTAGAAATAGTCAAGAATCACAATTACCAAGATACGAGTATCTCCGGATCCACTACACACCACATTCCTCAATACTTTTTTCAGCAAAGCGTCTCAAATCGTTTAAGGCTTACTTCCATTAAGTACAGCTGACCATTACGTGAAGGTAATGTCAGTACATAAAGGCTGTATCCAACCGCAAATGGCGGTATTACCGCGCACGGGCTGCGTACGCGATCGATGTCATACACATCGTTCAGCGAGCCCACAATCATTGCGCAGGCGCGTGGACGTAATAGAATGTGTGAGGAATCTCCGGTTCCCTATGAAGATGTTCAATTTAATTCGTTATTTAACTGTTATTCAATCAGTAACTTAATTAAAAAGTGTCTAGTAATGAATTATCCCTTAGACTAAACATAGTATTACAAATGACGTACCTACTCTTAAGTTAAACAGTTCAAAGTGGTCGGGGTCGAGTTGGAAAAAGGAATTTGAAATTTTATGAGGAATCAGTAGTAATAAGTAATCACGATGAAATTGCAAACACTTTCAATCATACATAAGCTATAAACATCAAAAAGCAAATGAAAGAAACAGCAATTCCAATCGATAAAAAGCTTCGCATTTTTGCTAGTGATGCGTTTGATGTGGTCGGCGCGACGACGCGGCGTGTGCCCGGCAAGTATGCGGTATGCGGCTTTTTACACCACCCATCTGCCGCAGACAATTATGACGAACATAGAACCCTGTCACACTAAACCGTAAGGCGGGAAAGGAAATGGCTACTACAGTAGCATCGTTTACATACATCGAACTGTTATTACATACTTGTCTCATATTTCCTTAGCAATCACTGGGCTGAGGACAAGGGGTAATTTTGTGTTCTATTTTAGTATTGATAAATCTACTTCTAGGTTTTATGTAGACTTTATAGGTACTGCTGAGATGATACAAGGAAAAGGAAAGCGTAGTCAAGGAAACAATTAAATAACTACAGAGAAAAAGAAATAGTAAGAAAGACGTCCAAAGAAAGAAAGCCAAAAGACCATGACTTGTCAAAAGGGCCAATGTATTTGCACCACCTGTCAATGATGCCACATTTGTAAGACAAGTCACAGACGCTGGTACACAGGCCGACCATGAATCAGCAAGTATCTAAGCCTCACAAGATCAGTCCAAAGCCGATGAGGGCCAAACAAAAAAATGGAGGTCAAAAGTCATCCCACAAGGCAACGCGACCAACTTTCTTGGAATAATTGTTCTCCAATAATGAAATCACAGTAATGGATCTTTGATTACAGTTAGATTAACGAGAACGTTGCTACAAACCTTCCTATTCCTACCAAGTCTTGTAGTTCATGTATTTTGCTATTTATCCATAAGTACTTTTTGCTGGTTTTCATTAAAGATTTCTATTATGAAGATTCCCTCGATGGTTTATTGATTAATGACACTTTCTTGTAAGCCACAGCGCACATTGTTTGATGTGCTTCCCGTGAGTGTCGACGTAACAACAATCCGTTTACGAGTATATTGTTTTTTGCTTTACACGTTTTACGTGTAATTTCTCAATTAGACATATCGAATCATAAATATTAAGGGTTCATCAATTGATTGTCAGCATCATTAAGTTTATAGCTACATACTTAAGCACACCTAATGTTATGAGATAATTTATTACTTGCATTGGGTAAATTATTTGTGTACTTACAGATTCTATGAATACATTTTATTGTGTTTCATTCATTTGAACTTTACAATGTTCTGCGACGAGCTTTCATCACATAAATTTTAACGTAGTCGGTTAATAGGTTCATAATCATTTCAATTCAGTTTTACGAGCTATCAAATATATATTGGACTATTGTTTGATAAGCGTACTCCTAAACTTTGTTGAATCAGCTTAACAGAGGCTGGCGTATTAAGATAACTTAAACGTACGAGTACCTAACGTTTGATGCTAGCGCCTTGTCAAACGCAATTACGGTTTGATCAAGTACTTTGCGACAAATGCAGGAATTGCAGTAAATTGCAACTAAAACGCAATTGGCTCACACGAATGCCTGGACACCATATGTCGTCTACATTACCTATGATTGTGGCATTTGAGGCAATATGAAACGAATGCGCAGCTTTCTCTGCTAACGTTTTACGAAGCGTCGGCGTCGCGTCGTATACTTCTTTAATGGAAACGAGAATACTTTCTCAGTACGTGTTTGCATTGCTCGCCTTTTTACGACTTGACTCGGGACAAAATAAAGCGATGATAGCGTATTTATATCGTGTTTTGCAACCACGCTTCATATTAACTTGTTGCCCACACGAGTCGAAATTTACTCCAAATCTGTCAAGTAACGTCGAAAGTTGCTGTTTTTAAATCGTCGAAAATCACTAATGAAGCAATGTATTAGATGTTTATAAGAATTGATACTGTTTTCTATTTAACAGTCGATGATAAATGAAATTATAGAGCTCTGAGATGACTAGACGCTACTGTCAGTTAAATTAAATTGTCAGTGCTCGGAATTCATTTGTAAAGGCTCGTATGTTCAGAGGATTTTTTGTCGAACATGCTCATCAAAAGATTACAGCCGAATAGACTCGAATAGGTATTGTAACTGTTACTTTTTCCTTTGTAATCTCACATACAGTAGCCCAATCATGTTTGGGAACAGTTCCATTTTGGGAGCACCCTATTTTAAAAGCAGTAAGGTGCATTTTTGTGGTTTAGAATGGTGTGTGGCTCACCGTACATCTATATTGGTAGTTTATGAATAAAGCCTGAACCACAAACTGTTCTGAAGACCGTTAAATACGTGTCAAGTGGTTAGTGTCGAGGAAGATGAAGTGAATATCGATGCTTCGGTGAAATTATCACGATATTTTGTAAATGATTGGATTAGCTAGTATGTAATAAAATAATAGTAACAGTAATTGTGGTTTAGCAATTTTTTTAGCTGAAATATGGATTGAGGAAAAGTATAAAAGCGGCCAAGTGCGACAGACAGACATAACTAATCTATCAGGGTTCCGTTTTTGCCAATTGGCTACGGAGCCCTAAAAAGTATACCTAATGATAGTTTATTACTTGAATTTAATGTATTATACCATTAATAGACAAGGATTCCAAGAGAAACCAATTTTAAAAGCTTTTTTTGTCCCAATATCTTCTCATTGCAGATTGACTGGAATATTGTCCAATTGTCACAAAATCACACGGTAATGAAATTCACAATCCATTGAGACGTTTTTCCCTACATCACATACAGTTTCTATAGCATTCCAGCCTCACAACGACCATAAAGCCGTCTGGATCACAAAAGCAATTATTGTATTATCGGCTTAACTCTGAACGAGGCACATTGTTGTTCTATCACCTCTTAACAAGGTTTGACAATATTGTTCAATGAACAATGGCAAGCGATGATGCCTTAAGATAGCGAATAAAGGTGAAATGACCAAAGGTGAAGGTCATATATTTTCTTTCATATTCTTCGAATTTCAACAAAACAAGATTGCTGTCGATAAGGCTCAGATTCGTCTGATATTCGCACTTATTTAAAAGGTACTTTTAACTAGAGATTGTTAAGATTTATATCTGTTTGTCCGTTGTTAGCCTCGCATAGGACACGGCTAGCCATATACAGACGTTTTGAATTATTTACTCTTTGATTTCGCTATTCGTATAGGAATGAGCATGACGATACATATATACATACAAAGTTAAATTATTCAATTTTATTCTGAAATTAAAGTGGTATAATATGGAAAAGCTTTTCTTGAAAGAGGTCTTAGGGCTCCCACACATAAACACGTTACGACGTCGCGTCGTACAACGATGCGGCGTCGTTTCACGATACGACGTCGTGTCGTGGAAATCTACGATGAGCATCGTAAAAAAACACGACATCGTAACGTAATGTGCCACGCACGATATACGGCACGATGCTGTCGATACAGTGAGGTGGTGTTTTAGTTCGTTCCGAAAAATGGACCGCACTAGACGCATTCTGCGGGACGCTGCTCGACTAGGGTAATTAAATGATCGACTTCAATAACATCCGTCATCTTTGAATTTTGAATAACAACTGCGCAGGATTGCATCGTGAAACGACGCCGCATCGTTGTACGTTGCGTCGTCGTAACGTGTTTATGTGTTTGAGCCCTTAGGTCTTTGCATCCAGATAAGTATTAGGAATTTGTATTCAAAGTAATAGCAATAGAATATAGCAAGAAAGTTTTCCAACACTCAGTTGCTAAAAGTATTGAAGAATCTTAAGTTGACTTTATAACAACTGATAGGAACACACTTAGGTACTAACCTTTTATAAAAGATATCGAAACTTAAAGTAACAAATTAACAATGAAACATTCAAGTATCGAATGGACAACATTTGGTTAATAGCCATTGCCCCTGTAAGTTGCACCTTTTAAATATATATTTTTTTATCCAAATATTTGGTTAAAAAAGGTAAACTAATAATACTAATGATACTAATTTCCACCTATAGCCAGTACTTGAGCTATCCTACGCAAACATTGGTTAACCACGCGATTAAGGCTACACCTCTCCATTCCTATCACAACATTTTTTACAACACTTGAATGATACACAAAGCACTTCCGCGTGTCTTTAAACATGACAATGTTATACATTTGGAAGAATGGGCTTGAGAGCTCCTTCTCAAAACAAAGAACGATCGTTATTTCTCTTTTGTTAATCTTCAATGTAAAGAAACAATTAAAAATGGCATTTGTACTTAGGATTAATGATTGGAATAAAATTAAAGTTTCGGAACGATTCTCATTTGTTTTTGAGGATAAAGACGCCACTCTACAGCTTGAAGTGCGCTGTTCGTTTCAGCGCAATATCCATTTAAAGAGTTGGTGAAAGGACATATAAACGAAAGCCCGTGATTATTTTGATGATATTAATCTCTATGAAGCCATAAAAAAACCCATAAACTAACATTCCGGAGTTTTTCATTACTCATCTACGGAAACTCCTTATTTAACCCACGACGACGACAATTAGGTTCCTTAAACGAATAGACCATTACAAGAAAGAAATAAAAAATGTAATGTACCAAAGAACTGAGCCAGAATAGAAAGAATTCAGTAAAGAGACTAAACTCTTAGCTCGGGTTTTTCGAAATACGGTACTAAGGAAACTTCGTCAGCAGTCAGTCCATCCAAAGAGTATTTACTCTTTAAAAAACTGACGTCGAAATTGCCAGTACCGGCGCGAAAATCGGCAAAACAGTCTAGTGAGGAGACAAACCGTTTTTACCGCTTGCAACACAGTAAAACTACGACTAACACAATAATGAATGCGCTATTGTTTCTTCCCATTTTACTTTACACACTTGCTTGTACCGTTGTGACTATTCGATTAATGTTTCAGTATTTCGAAAAGATAGAATTAAGTTTTTGTGTTCCTCCATATTAGATACGAATTACGAATTGAGACATCATTAAATATGTCCATATATATCTACTAAAAATCCCTGATAATAAAATGTTATTAATAAAAATAAATAAATACCTTACTATACCTATTTGGTTGTTGTTTTATTACACCTATTACGAATGTGACACCAATTCTTAGGATCGTATTGCAATAATTGTACTCTCATCATAAGAAACAGATGGCCAAAGCCTTAAAAGTTGTAAAGCGGTGTCTCTTTTACACAAGAATTAAACAACAAACAATATTCAACGCGAATGCCACACATATCAATGTCATTGGTGCAGTAGATGATTTTTGTAAGGTATTATCTTAATAATATTATAAACGCGAAAGTTAGTAGAGTTAGTTGACACCTTGGGTTAACACGTATTTTTTTAACCGACTGCACCAGAGGGGGATTTTTTTTTGTAGTTATCTCAAACATTTGAGCGCAAAATCGAAGGTAACAGCTAGTTATAAAATCTCAATAATACAAAAATACTCCATTCCAATACCTACATTTATCCTTTACATTGAAGCATAAAACCATCAAACAAACATAATAATATGTTAATTAAGACTTTATTACAGGTAATCTATGTGTTCAGTATCAGTGGTTCATTAATTACTGCGGTATCTAAAAGATGCGTGATAAGTGGACATAAACAAGATGGCGTCAAAGCCCACAGCTGGTCATCAATCAGCCGTAATGGTGTTACGTGGATTACACCTCCCATTTGTTACTAGTCGAATGTTTTATTTGCACTCGACGGTGTATGAAGGTTTTATAAATGAAATTTGTAGCAAGTATAGTTTTAGTTTATCGGTGGTGAAGACAAAGATGTGAATTTACGAGTATTTATACGATTTTTCATAGATTCACCTGAATTCAACTTTTTTTCCTGTAGGTTTTTTGTTACAGTCCTGGATACAGAACGTTTCATATGTATTTCAATTGACTAAAATGATATTGTTTGCAAGTTAAAAAATAGTCATATTTACATTTTTGTTTTGAAAATTAAATAATGGTGTTGTGTGGTGTTACATAATGGTGTCTCTTTTGCAAATAAACCATCAACATAGGTACTTAAAGGTAAAGGTAAAAGGCAGCAACAATATTCAGTACATTCAGTATTGACGACTTGCTTAAGTTGTATTTATTTACCATTTTAGGTTATACATTTACCATTATACCCGACACTTCTCGTCATTTTTTTGTTAAAAATCTTAAAACGTATTAACGATGATAAATCGATAGTTTCTATTATAATAAACTCGTAGATACAACAAATTACACGCGCGCCTCCACCAACTGTCATGATCAATAAGAGATCTTTGATGCCGTCTCAATGGACCCTGATTGACGTCCAGCTAGTTCCCAACAACTACCGGCGTTTTAATTATATCTGTAAACTTTTAATTGCTTTATGTATACTTTTAACAAGTGTGAGTCTGACTCGCGCACGAAGGGTTCCGTACTATCATCTATAATATAAAAATTGACGACCTGTTACTGTTTTAATACTGAGCAAAAAAACACGAATAAACACGATTTTTATTTTTAGATCCCCTTAACTTACTCTTTTAATTTTTAGAATTAGATGTTATAGCGCCAACGGAAATACATAATTTGTGAAATTTCAGCTTTCTAGCTATTACGGTTTATGAGATACAGCTTGGAGACAGACAGCGGAGGCTAAGTAATAGGGTTCCGTCTTACCCTTTGGATAAGGAACCCTAAAAAAGATTTCATTGATTGATTTGATTCAGAAACGTCAGCGTCGCAGTCGTCGTGAACTTTTAATTTTTAAGTAATGTACTTGGTTGTAACTAATTATTTTTTATTAAGTCCACTTGTATTTGTGTGATTGATATTTTGTTAGATCATGTTTCTTTTCATTTGTGTTCAGTGAATGTTTTGATGGTATTACAAGCGGTTGTAATGAAAACATTTAATTAACTGCGCGGCGTTTATTTTGTTGATTTAGGCTGCAAGTAGGTTGTCCGTGTGGTGTCCGGATATAAAGAATAGCACCACCCCATTTCCTCCACTGGGTGTCGTAAAAGGCGACTAATGGACCTTAAGACCCAGTGCACTGTAACAAGCACCTTGGGTCACCCGAATGGTGGCGGGTAAACAACCAACAATCGCATTCCCAAAGAGGGTTAGTGTCAGGCAGGCGGCCGACTATAAAACCATAGCCAAAACTTTAAGCAACACGTCTAGAAGACGTGTTGCGCCGACCCCAAATAATAATAATTGGGATAAGGGCAGGGGAATGATGATTAGGCTGCAAGTATATGATTAGAAATACGAGTAATTAAAGCTGTAAACAACAACTCTTCGTAAAGTGTAATTTGATGGCTAATGTAATATAACATGACTTACTATGTAATTAAGCTTTAAATTCTATATTTTTTTTAAATATTTTTTTTTTTTAGAAACATTTGAAGTTGTACCTATCTGTATTGATTTAATATCATAACGGTTAACAACGGCGATATGTTACCATGATAAATATCTATTACTTGTAAACACGCTGATTAAATGATTCAGTTTCTTTTTTCGTTCTGGTATTTATTTTAGAATTTTTTAGTGTTTTAAACAACTGCTGGATATGGATGATTGATTATAAAGTTGAGAATTCACCGTATTATATTTTTTTATTTAAATACGTCGTCCTTCGTGGTCGCGGCAGACCGCGAAGGAGATGGCGGGATGAACTGGATGGCTTCCTTGCAAACTGGCAGGATATGGCACGGGACAGGGATAAATGGAAAGAATGGAGGGAGGCCTTTGCCCAGCAGTGGGACGAAATGGGCTAGAATAATAATAATAAATACGTCGTCATATGAACATAAATTTCGCGCTGTCTTGTAACCGCCGAAATAGCTCAGTTGGGAGAGCGTTAGACTGAAGATCTAAAGGTCCCCGGTTCAATCCCGGGTTTCGGCATGGACCGGCCCCTTCGGATTTTTTAGTAGATAAATTTATTTCGCTTTTAAGTTTGTAATTTTGTATTTTTTGTTTGGCAAAAATTCACAAAAATAAATATATTTCTAATTCAGTAATTTTTTTAATATAGTTTAAATAATCAATTTAAGTTACACTTATATTTTACTCACGAAATAATTAAAGATAAAGAAATCCATAGGAATTAAAACTCAATTTTCAGTTCAGGTATCTGTGTGCCATAATATTGAATACGCTTAACAAAAAAAAAACAAGGGGCCCTAGCGTTTGGTGACACAAAATCAATTTACAGGTAAAACAAAACATTAACACTCAATAGTTCAATACACTGCTAAAGGACTGCTTTATATAAAGATCTTGCGAAACTTTTTTTTGATACTTCCTGATGCGGACGATTTTTTATATCCTATTTAAAGTATTTAAATAGTTTATAAATATTTATTGTAAATAATATGTTTGTAAATATTTAAATTTTATTTTATGTATAACTAACGACCCGCCCCGGCTTCGCACGGGTGCAAACTGATACTAAATATAGTATAGAAAAACTGTGAACGTTGTATATATAAAAAAACAATACGGCCCGCTCCGGTTTTGCCGCAAAGGCTACGTCCTGCAATTTTAAATCTGTAATATCTTCATAATATATAAAATATTTATTTAAATCTTATGCTGTAACGGACCATGTAGGTCTATACTAATTCAACAATGTATTTAAGCTATTTAATTGGATAAGGATTATTGCTGTATTGGTTAAAATCGCTTCAAAAATTAGCCATTATTTTTCGCAAACGGTAAATGACAAAAAATGCAAAGTAGGAAAAAAATTATCGAAGAATTAGAATCCTCAAAAATTACAGTATTTCTCCACTATTTAACAGAAGTTACATAATATAGTAGAATACATAATTATAAACCTTCAAATCCGTTGTGTAGTTTTGGAGATTTAAGCGGTCGAAGGGACAAGAGGACAGAAAAAGCGACTTTGTTTTATACTTGTGAATTTGTTCTCAATTTTCTTAACACAAATGAAAGATTCACACAAAGTCTAAAAACACTTAGTAGGTACTTTAACACCTCAGACGTGTCTCCAGTTCTACACTGACCACTGGCGTACAGATTACCTAATCTATCATTGTTTCAGCACGCCACACCATATACTAACAGAGCGAACGTAAATTACTCAAGCCAGTGTCTCGATAATAGAGCGAATGCAAATTATCTCGCTCGATACAATCTTAGACGGCACTAGGTACTTAGGAGTCGGTAGGCCGGTGATTTAGATGTAGTCATTAGCAGTCTTAATTGGGATTCAACGGCAGCACGATTGATACGATACAACTAATTTTATTAGTTAGAGAAAATTTACTTGATTATTCAGCCAGGGTTTTTAATCGATTTCGTAACGATATCAGTTAAACTAAGTAAGAAGTGCTAATTCAAATTGATTATTTATGTGTAGCCCATAATTAATGTTATTGTAATGTAATTTATTAATTTGTTTTAATAATGGGCAATGTCGGCTATTGTAGTTGTTGTCTTTGTACGTAAAATGTAATTAATCATTTGGTTCATACAACAATGGGTTAATAAAATATTACAGCTTCATTAAGACTAACGGATTGTCGTATTAAATAGTCATTATCTAAAACCCGTTTATTTTATCCCTGGACTAAAGGTAAGTCAGTCAGGTCCACAAACGTCTTAAATTTATTGAAAACTTAACAGCGCCATTGACATCGGTATGATCAACTATTCCTTTGTCCATCTTAATTTCTAATTTGTATGCAACATCACGAAGTTGTCAATATTTGAGCTAAATGTAGGACTATAAACGAGTTTATTGACTGTTTTAATCAACAAACCGCAACAATATATAAGCCCTAGGTGTACCTAACTGTTCGATAATGAAAAGATAATGTAAGCGTAGACACGACCGATTACTTTTGAAAACATGCTAGTGAAATTTAAACAGGGGACCTAACACTACTTCTTGAAGTAGGACTGTTACAAATGTGGAAAAGAGACGGCGTAATACACAGCGTAGAGCATCATCTCTCTCTGTTGTGATGATGAAATTTACAAGATCACCCAATGCGCCAAGTGACCGCCAAAGGATCATGCATACCGAAAGGAAACAAAAGCAATTCAATTCAAAGGACTCGTTGAATTGAATCGCTTTTGTTTTTCAACTAGAAAATTGTACGTACAAACATTACTCATGTATAATTTTAATCTACGAAAACACGTGTTCGAACTGTTCGAACTAACTTTGGACTTAAGATAAATACCGGTGTTGACTATAAAACGACTCTAAGAAAATTTGTCAACTTTCAAAAACTAAATTTGAACTTACCCAAGTTATTTTTTGGGAGATATTATTTTCAGCTTAGAGTATCCTTAGAAAAAGTGTTTATTTTCATATGGAGAAACGTCATTTTAAATATAATTGGCATTTGCCGAAACACGAGATATAACAATAGTTGCCTATATTTGACACCATTTTTAGAATTTCGTCTTAAAAATTTGACGCCCTCCAATTCAGCCCGCATGCAAAATTCTCTCACTTGATTTTAACACGTTAAATTGTCACTATAACAAAACATGAGTCGTGTGGGGAGCATACGAATGTCGAACAAGTCCGAACAGCTGCGACGATTTGAACATGTTCAGTTTGTTGTTTGTTCCAATTAAGCCATGTGCAGGGGCTATAAGTCGAGACATGTCGGGACTAACACCTTGTTTGTGCTACCGAATGTCGAGCCTCTTTGTTTATTGCTATGCAGTTCCTACGCCTTGAGTTTGACGTATTGAGAATGAATGATGAACTTGCTGGATAGTACGTAAACTGGATTTAAAATTTAGCAATATTCAAGAGTAAATCATAATTTATAATCAACTATGTACCATGTATGCTTTAAAGTAGATTTTAACTATTAAAACGAATATAAACAAAAGTGCACCGTAAAAGACAGCTTTTATTAGTATAGGTTTTACAATATCTGCTGCTATCTAATAGCCCAAATGAACAAATTGTCTAACGAAAAATCATTTGAGTAACATACATTGTTTCAGTTGTTCGTTTCCATCATATATAGAGATATTTAACGATATTTAGAGATAACACAAAAGCTGTAGCTACCAATATTTCATCTTCAATTACATAACCGTTGACCAACTTCAATTCTTGTCAAGTGACCACCGTTTAACATTCCATACAAACAGATTTAACCAAAGCATTCGATTGAGTAAATACTAACAAATCAATTTCTTAAGATCATTTAAAGTAATTTACGCGTAACATTATCAACTTTGAGTCATTGTTGGTGTGTCATTATGGACAGATGGACAGTTTAAAGTCAATTTAATTTGGATGGTAATACATTTTTAGACGTGTCGAAATTCTGTATTGAAATGTCTTGTAATAGTAGTGTGAAATTGTGAACTGGAAATGGTTGTGGTTTCTTTCTTAATCCAATTAATTTGAACGTCTACAGTTTAGGAATTAAGGCATCACTTCATCCTAATTTATGGATACCTATATAGTTAGTTAGCAGTAGTATGCCATAATATATCTATAGCTTACAAGCTTTTTTTGATCTTGTGATGATGCCAGGGGCCGCAAATGATTTTTTAAAAACCCCGTTACCTACAAACCAACTTCAATTACTTAAAAATCCTTGTTATTACATAGTTACATAAGTTTAGTTATAAATATTTCTTGTTTAGTACAGTTTCTCTTCAATAAAGACTTCTTATTAGATATTTAATTTATTTCTTTTCAAATCAGCATTTTATAGCAACTTCCAAGTTCTAATACAAATAGGATAAAATTAACTGTATTGCATCGATTCACACCTATTCATGTAGTTTATGCTTCAAATCAATCTTAAGTCATTTAATGTGGCAATTAATGATCAATGCTTCTCTTTATGAAGCTTTCGCTTAACATTTACAGGCTGGTATTACTTAAAAATGAATATCTCAGCATAATATCAAGTCTATTAAAACGTAAAACGATCTATGGTGTAGTTATTTATGATTAGCAGTTACCCGCGACTTTTCCCGGCGAATGATGGTTGTAACTGCTAAAACATCACTTCTCTGACGCAGTCGGTTAAAAAGTAACAGACGTATTCACTGCTGAATCCATACTTAATTATCCTCACAATTAATGCTGCCGTTTAAGTTTTCATGAGTCAAAGACATCTATCCATACTAAGAAACTTTCGCATTAATATTAGTACGATTTCCACTTTGGCTTCAAAAATACTTTCTTCGGTACTTTACCAAGAAATACTTGTTCTCAAAATTATAGTGGTTACTATGGCTGGTAAAGTAAGGCACTGTGTTTGTTAAGCTCACAGTTTCTGCCCTCCGGGTGTGGTGCAGACAGTGCTATTATCTTCAAGCTATCGTGGTGGCAAGATAGGCAAGTCATTAGTTTCCTTCCTGAGTTACTCGTGTTATATATACGTCAGACCGACAGTTAACAGTTTTGTTTCCTTGGCTAAATATTAGATTAATGGCTAAAAGTGAACAAAGGTTTGCCGGAAGAAAACTCTTGAAGAATTAAGCTTGCCTATGTACATTGTGTTTCCGAACTGTATTTTTTATAATGTCAGTGTGAAAAAGGAGTATAAAGGATTTTTACCCATGTTAGATTTGTTTTCAGACACATTTTTTTAAATGTATTCATAAAATCAGCCATGCCGTTTTACGCTTTTTGAATATGAAAAACTGAAAGGCTGTAGTGGAAATGAGACAGTAGATAAATTGCACGTAAAAGTGTCTTAATTCTGCAAAGACACCGTTTTAAAACTCAGAGGCACTGCATCATCAAAACAAGTCTTTGTATTAAGTTACCTGCTAAACGCAAATTGATTATAGAAATCTATGTAACACATTTTATGTCATAGTTCATTCACCTGATTTTCGATGACATAAACCTGGTTACCTCATTTAATAATACTCTCGTAACACTATCTGCACATAACATTTAAAATGTGTAATCTGGATGTGGTAAAAGCGAAAGGAGTATTTAATCATTGTAAAGGCACATTAAGATAAAATTATGGCCATTTTTTATTTTGTAACAAGTCTATTTAATTTCGATTGAGATTTCTTTATGTCTGTGTATTGCTAAACTTGACATAAACATATTAAATCGAAGTTAACATTTCTATGAAATATATGACGCAGGTGCGGGATCTAAAGGTTAAGTGCTATTTAATTTAATAACGTAATTAGTGAAGTTCAGGTGGTCCTCACGAGACTGATTAATTTGATTATAAAGATGTTTTGATCTTAGTAAAAAATACCGGATATCTTAATTGAAAAAAAAAATACATCAGGTATGATATTACAATTTATATCAAAATGAAATTTAATGAAAATGTCTAAAGTGCGTATGTTTGAACGTCTCTTGACTAGCTCTATTGAAGTCGTATCATATTGTCACCGATGTTGAAATCTCTCTTTAGAGGACAGATACCTACCGTGAACTTTAAAGTTATATTATGACAGTTGTGGAAGCGTGACAACGCTTTACACGGCGTAGATCAGCCTCTCTTTCACATCTGCAATATTACTTCAGAAGATTGTAGCAGGCCTGCAAATATTGGTGTTACAAACTCAATCAGGCAGAGAAACCAAGCATGGCTCGCTCCATACTAAGTCCATTTGTACCTCGTAAAAAGCTTATATAGCCCTTTAATACCTAAGAAATATGAGTCATCAAATTAAACGATTATTTATTGCTTAAAATAGTAAGAATTTCCGAATACAGTTGTGGATCTAACACGTATAATTGGATAAAGTCCGCACGTGGCGTAACCCACGAAGAGTCGACACACAGTTTGATTCAATTAATTTGTAATTGTGATTGCGCGCGTATGAAATAAAACGATTGGTTTTGCTCTTGAATTTGTTACGTGTAGAATATTTCATAGTTATAGTAGAAGTTACATACATTTAAACAGAATTATGCAGTTAGCCTGTCTAGTTGTTACTGCTTGGCCACTCTATGCTATTTTGTCTTTAGTAAAGAAAATTACAGGTTACATAAACCTTTTTGGTACACTTTTAAACCACACATTTAAAGACACAAATTTCGAGAACTATTTCTTAATTTTGATTTTGCGTTCACATGGATTTTTTTATTTGGTAACAAATCATTATTTATCAAAAAAATCATTCCTTGGTTTTAATATTAACACGTACCTTCTGTCACTTTTGCCACTATTTCCCTTCGTAGACGAATAGGCACCTATCCATTCCACAAGACATCTTTAATAATTATTGCCCATACATAGAAAGTTATAAAATGATACCATGTAATAAACTCTTACTCATCAGTCTCCCATTTATGAGGTTGTATTACAACGCCGGTGGCCTGCCTTTTAACCTAAACTGCATCTAAAGGGCTTCTGAGATGATCCGACACGTTTTTCTCACATGTTGGAAATCATTTGAAGCCCGTTTAAAAGCCCATCAAACCCAATTATAAAATCAGTGCAAATTATCATGAGCTTCCAATACGAATTTGTTCGACAAAACTTTTTAAAACAGCTGCAACGATTGTCAGATAACAACAAGTTATATTGAGCCAAACCTTGCGATATTCTTATAAAATTGTGTGGACTGCTTTTAATTTGTATCATTTTTAGATTTACCTACGGGCTTACTTCTTTCAAAAGTTTTGCTAAAGTTTATTACTACACAAAAATGCTGAAAACATAAAATAAATTGAGGGTACGTTTCACAGTATCTTTATCTTCTAAAGTTCTAACAAAATCTACTGCAACACAATTCGTAAATTAATACTACCCGTGTAACCTACGTGTTGGTTCGATTCCCGGCGAGTATAATCGTCGGTGTCCAGATTACACACGCACCGCATCTCTACGTGATGACACCGGTTTGCGCACGCGCATAGTCCCTACCACCACCTCTTAAAGTAATATTATTGCATGTGTGGAAGAGAGACGCCGCTCTACACCGTGTAGTGCTCTGTCTCGCTCACACAACTGCAATATTACGTTGAGACGTGGTGGTAGGCCCCCAGATGTCCGCTCACAGATAAATACAAATCCCCGTTCAGTTATCAATGCGAAATTAGAAAGATGGCTGATGGAAAACGTTTTGTGTATACGTGCATAGAAAACTAATAGAAATTCTTTTAGTTATGGAAACTAGCGGACACCAGTGGTTTCTCCCGTGCAGAAGTAGCTACTGAGTAATAAAATTTTGCCTATTTCGCTTGCTATAATGTAAGCTTCACATCATTGGTGAAAGAATTTGTAAAATTCGATTTATTTATCAGGAGACACATTTCTTACTAGAAAATCACATAACCGAACAGTCAGTATGTATTACATTCTACGCATAAAAATATACCACATGTAACAAATAAGATTCTAAAAAGTGTTCCTTTAGAAAACCTAGTAACACTTATACACGCACGCATTATATTATTATACTAAACAACAAAAATATTCGCGTGAGTAGAGTCTAGTTACTTCACTAGTTTTTAACAGTTATCATGTCTCACGAAACAAAACATTTTACTCGAATGTCTTGCCAGTTATTGACTGACGTGTAGTGTGACTGCACAATATTGTCTAAGATATTTTGCATCTGACGGTTCACCATCTCTTAATGTTATTGCAGTAGCGGAAGAGAGACACCACTCTACGCCGTGTTTCTGGAATCTTTCTCGAGTCCATGGTGCCACTTTATTAAATATGATACTCCCACTATTTAGCAACTCTAATTGCAGCATCATCGGTGTGGATTAGATCCTCCAAAGTGCAGGTGTGCTTCAGTAGAGCAACTGCAATAATATCACTTCAAGACGAGTCGGTAGCCCCACCAAAATTGATTACCTATTTATTACATCTAATAAACATGAACCTTTGAATAAAACCTCTTTGGATGCCATTACCACGCTTATCGAATCGATTGCTGATGCTTGTTTGTTTTTATTATTATTACCGGGCTGAAGCATGCTACTGCATAAATGTGCAAATGACCGAATATGGCTTATAGTACTAATATAACTATAATAAACATTTTTAGGTAATGCTACCAAAAAGCGGTGGCGGGATGAACTAAACGTATGTACATCGTGAGGACTGGTTCGAAGCGGCCCAAGATAGAGAATCGTGGAAGGACTTGGGGGAGGCCTTTGCCCAGCAGCGGGACACTAGGCTAGGAGAAAAAAAGCTACTGAGAAACTACTTCTACTCTCCCATGAGGAAAGAGATCCATATAAAATAAATGATTACTACAAACTATTGCTTTAGGAAGTATACGTATTGACAAAATACTTCGCCGAAGCTACTAAAACCTAAAGATACCCACCCATAAGGTTTCTCGACGTTTCGGATACTTCGGACGGTATAGAATTGAATTATTTAATTAATAATTATGTTAATAGAAATTATAACAAACAAATGCAACAACTTTAATTGTAGAGTCGACGCACTTTTCCGTCTCTCAATTTGTACAATATTTCAACTTGTCCAGAAACGTGATATTAAAAATTTCTGTTGAACACATTTTCAAAAGTCGTAAAGAAACTGGTATTTAATGATTTCTTGTTCTACCGCGTACTAAGAAAAGATACATTTAAAACATTTTAACTCCACAATGTTGGTGGTAACAATACTAACAATAAAGAAATATTGTTATTGTTGTTCGAGACCCTTTTGATTAGATTTGGATCGTTGAATATTAATTACTCTATCACGTTGTTTTGACGAATGAAAACATAAAAGTAGAGATTAAAAGTGCTACTAGACATTAACTTGAAGTTGCCTTAAAGATTCACACCAAGTGTGGTCTATTCTCTTGTCTACGTAAAACAGAAATATAGGTATACGAAAAAGAAAATAAATTTGATTAATATCATCAGTCAAACATAGTTTATCAGGGTTTTTTACATCTTACAACTTAAAATCCTATTGGTACAGATAAAGTTTTCTTCCAATTCATTCTATTCGATTTCATGGTAATCCAACTGAAGAAACTCTACAAGATAAATAGCTTGTCAGTCAGTGAGCTCACCACACATATAGAGTCTACCACCATCTCTTAAAGTAAGACTGCTGCAATTGTAGGAGCGAGACAGAGCACTAAACAAGGTAAATCGGCGTCTCTTTTACACAGTTTCAATAGACTTATTTCAAGTAGTGATGGTAGACCTCCTATACAGCAAGCTACATAAATTATCACTTTCAAACAGTTTCGCCACTTGTCTAACTGTTGAACGCTAATCTCGATTGCCGCTACAGTGAAACGATCGGAACTAAATACCGATAAAGTTGATAAAAACAGACATTTATACTCTTCCAGTATTAATTTAATTAGAGTCGGATTATGGCATCACACTCGCGTGATGATTGAGATTCGCTTATGTAAAACATTTAGCAAAATAAGCCAATGCATTCCTAAAATATCTGAAGCTTGGATTCAATTAAAATCTACTAAAATAAAGGTTTCTTGTTTTAGTGAAAAATCTAAAAAAAATAAAAATACAAGGCAATAAACAAACTAAACACGAACGTTGTTTTTAAAATTGTATCAAAAACTACAATATTTATTAAAATTATAACTTATAAAACTAGTTTAAAAACTTAGAAAATACTAAAAACAAAATCATATCCTCAAAGAACGCAAGGGAAAGTTAAAACAACTGAACACCGCTACCAAAACACTATTTACACATCAAACTGGCTGAGAATTCCAAGAAAACTCCATAAGTCCATACTGTACAGGTCATGCTTCGTGCCCCTAAGGTCAACACTAACGATGGTTATTGTCCACTGGCTTGACAAACCGAACCGACAAGGCTTGAGATCAGCTGACAAAAAACAACTTCACACGTTAACGGGTACCTATGTCTGTGCTTTGTACCGCCAACGATGTGAGTACCAGAATTAAAATAAATTAGAAATTATAAGCAATATTATTTAGATTTTCTGTATTTTTTTAATGTTAACACGTTGATAGCCGAGCAACAAAATGTGTATTGTTTGTCGGTCACCGGTCACCCCCACGGCGTTAAAGGCTGAATTATGTGTTTACTGTCGCTTTTTGAAAATCTTCCAAATATGCGTTATCTAGTGTAAAATCAGTTGCAGGAAAACACATTTGAAATCTTATCAACAGCTTTTTAGGAAGGTGATAAAAGCTCAATAGTTATTTTATAATAATTCATTTTTGATTCACCAAAATTTTGTTTTACAAGATAACTTGAATATTCCATTCTACTTAAAAAATGTACAATTTTCATCAATGAAAAAAAATTTAATTAAGATCGAATAGTGTGAATAGACTACATTATTTACGAAATGTTTTTTTACCTATTACTTATTACATGCTTTTTTTTTGCAAAATACGCCTAATCACAAAGTAAATATTCAATTCACATTACATGTACAAGCAAGATTATATTCAATCAAAACTTTCTTGAAGCAATTCGCAATGTTGTATCGTCTGCCGACCGATATCTCCGAATCATAAACGGTTTATGTGGTCGTATATCTGGGAAGAATTACGTTTAAACTCGAGAAACGGTAGTTCACGGTCAATAAATATGTTAAAGATGTCTTAAATATTATTATTACTACTTAAAAAGAAAATTATAACATTGGAGCGGATCGTTTTCAAGACTTTATAAGTTAACATGTGTATATTTAGTCTGTTAATGTTGATTTATAAGTAGAGAGGGGTGAAATTAAGGGAAGCAATTTATGCATTAAAGCAATTCCGATTTAGAAGCGAAGAAAAAAAATGCCCCAAAATGAATAATCAACTTGAAAACTTACTTTACTATCTACAAAACAATAACTGGACGTTAAATGAAAAAAATGTTTTATACTAACAAGAAACATCTTCATAACAATCCCGAACAGGGAAGATTTCTTAGAATCTGCTCATAACATCAGTGGATGTAATAATAAGGACTGTAAATGTCCCAATAATGGGCAAAACACACTACCAAACAGTTTTAATATCAAACTTCAATATTATTTAAAGAGGAGGAGAAACAAAATAATTGACGATCAATAAAGTTGTCCTCCGTATTATTTACGCAAAGAACATTAAACCTTAGGGTACGGACACATTGTATCAATACCGTAACTGTACTCCATCGGTCCAAAACATAAATTGACTTGTCGATAAAATTAGAGCATTTAAACGGATATCACTTATATATGTCAAACTACACAACTTACAACGGAAACGTTGTGTGAAAACGTACAAGCCTTAAGCGTATTTAATTTCAAATGTTATGAGTTATTCGCGGTTATACCTTGAGGGTATTGCTCTAACAATGATACAAATTAGATCCGGCGCCATGTTGCTTTTTGCTGTTCCGGTACTGATACAATGTGCCATGACCCTTACTTAATTTGTAACGTATCAATTTAGTTAACATAAATGTCTGCTCTGATACAGAAGTAATAATGGGAAGACATCGAAATAAAAACACAGAGGACTGTATAAAAGTTTGGATCCCAAACATTGCTAATTCATTGGCAAGCGAATGAGAATTGAAAAAGTAAAGCGATCTTCCGTTACGATGACATAAACAAACATTAATGTATCAACAGTATTCCGAGTACGGATTTTACGGATTTTATCGATTTAGTAAGTTGACAGTTTGGCGAAGGCAAATATGAACTTGCAACCAAATGCCACCTGGAAGCCACGGTAACGGTGGAAATCAAGTTAATACAAATATTTTGACGTTACAATCAACCTGACTTGTGTGGAGTCCGGTTTGAAATTGAGAATTTTGTTACATAATGCTGTCATAACATGACAGCAAAACATGGCAAGTGAAAGAACTTTTTATAACGATGAGCTAATAGAGAAATATTAAAAACTAACAAATGTTCAACGTGCGATACAAAAACTGTAATAAATAATCAGCTTAGACAGGACGCTTAAAAATCTAGTCGATACACATGCCAAACAGAATAGAAATCTGTTTACCTAAATATGGACAACGATCGAAAGCTATAAAAACAACACAAAAAAAACTGGTCTTTCACTGCATAATAATTGCGAACTGTAGAATGTATCGCTACGATAGAAAGAGTCGCATAGTCACGTGTAAACGCGAAATCTCTTCACCATGAGAACCGCGTTCCCGATCCACGGCGATCGGCAATTGTTCTGACGTCATACGTCACGATCACACCGTTCACACGGTAACATCTTCACATACATTGACAGAAATAATAACTAGACGAACTGACAGCAAATGATTGTTTGTATCTAATTAAAGTTTTTTTATTAGAATGAACCGTAGAACAAATTATTTGTATATTTCTTGGGAATTGTTATCTTAACTGTAAACTAGGTAACTTGTTCGTAAATACTGTGATTTAGCAGTCAGGTTGACGAGTCGTCAGGTTCTGTCTGGACTTGTAATAATTGCTGCGCACACGCAAGCGACGTTGTTAGCGCCTACACCCGTTTTACTTGAGACAGTTTGACTAATTAATATTGAACAGAAATAAGGAGGACATATTCCAGGTGGTTTGGAAAAAGAAGAGACTAAATAGATTAGAGGAAGTCTATATAGTGGATTTATGGTACGAGGAACGAAAGTTGCTAAACTAAACAAGTTATGAATATGTTACATGGCTGTGAATGCATGGATATTCCAAGACCAAAAAATAAATAAATTGAATGAATTCTGAAGAATGGTATAAGAAAATAAAAAGGAGAGAATACCGAGAAATCGATACAAGAGTTGAATGGAAGATGCTCACAAAAGTTTTGGGAACAAGGCAAAAAAAACAAAAATAAATTAGACTAATTAATACAAAATCCTAACCGCTGATTACAGTGCAGATATAGAAATCAAAGACTGATTAATTATTTGATTGATTATTACAAAAAGAACGTTCATTACCGTCTAATATAAAAGATTAGAAACATTTTAATGATGAGTAATTCTGAATACGTAATCAATAGAAGCCGTTAAGCATCATAATTAAAAAGACTTGATTGATGTGATTGCTCCCGCTGCACTATATCTAACGCCATTGGTAAGTGAGCATTATTGGTGGTGATCGATCATTTTAGTCAAGTACGCAGTACTGTTTCAAGCATTCTATTGAAACTGGACTTTTTAATGACGCACGTACTGTTAGCCTAGGCGAACACCTATAGTATTTGTAGATAGACTGAACACAAAGAAGTTTGAATATTCAGACATTTATTATAGTCATGTCAGTATGTTCTACGCTTTAGGTCCCATTGTTTTCAAGTCGTTTTCATATTTCAAGTCAACAAGCTGTCTCAGCGACAAGAGGCTTTTATCATTTAGCCAATCACCAAACTTAAGATAAGCATTGGGCATTGAATTGTCGATAACCTTTACGACCGTATCGTACTCTGTTGATATAATAAGAATGAAATCGAGGTGCAAAGTATCGTGCAGCAAAGTGCTGTAATTAGCCGTCCGGGATCAGATAAAAATATACTGAACCAACGAAAATACAACACGAGCTAATCCCGTGACATTCGTTATCCAATCCCCTTTATTAGGTGCCCAAAATGGTTCATAAAATTACCGTAAAACCCATACCGAGAACTCAACGATTCTAATTTACATTACAAGTGCGTAAGAAGACTAAAATCGAACAAAAATATTTGCGTATTTCTGTACGCGCATACGAGAAACACATTACCTCAGAATTGTAGACACGTTCAAAAAATGTAGCGACGGAAAGTGTATAAACATCTATTATATTTCGGAGAATTGAGTGCTCTTGAGTGTCAGCTGCACGACAACTTCCAAAAAGATGTAAAGACAGGCTTGACAAACATTTCACATTTACCGAAAATCCAACTCGGATAGTTCATACATGCCTAATGGTGCGTGGCGATCTTTGGCTAGCAAATACCACTTTATTTAATCATGTGTTTGATAAACATTACACGGCAGACCTCATGTCTGCTATTATGGAAATTAAGAGAAATATATTGCTTATTAATCTATACTAATATTACAACTGAGACAACAGCTTAGTGGTTTGAAGATTTTTTACGGAGAAACTATTTAGCTTTCGTAAAATTATTAAAAGACTGACTCGCGAGACTATAACGAATAGAAAAAGCTTAGGAACTATGAACTTGAGGATATTTGGGACACGAACAATGTACCTACAGTTTTACGCGTATCAATAACCAAATATAGCACTTTGCAGTTGACTGTTCGACGCTTGCTCTTATTCTCTTAGGTGTTAAGCTGTCTTATGACACCTATCTCATCCGGTTATCACACACACACGAATATTTCGTTGTTTTTACACTAAATCTTTTTATTTCTAAGAAACAGATTTTTTTCGGTATTTGAACTGCAAGTGAATCGCAAGGAGTTACGAAAACTTAACTGTTTCGAAATAAAGGTTATATCGTGTTTTATTAAGCTATATTAAGGCATGTGAATAAAAAATGGTAAGTTCCTGATTCTTAACTATTTTGTCTCCAAAACCGCGTATCTATATAGATTAAAGATAAATTTCATCGCGTAAGTATTGAAGATTTGCGTTGCCTTGTATACAAAAAGCCCTATATAACTGTAGGAGACAAGCTTCTGTTTACACTATGACACTACTACTGATGTGTGGTCTATTTATGTTTAATTACGTCGTGAACCTTGTTTGATTTATTACTGATACGACATGCTGTAAATCGAGCGTAATGTGTGTTTTACAAGACAGGAAATCATCTCGTCATCAAACAGTTAAACCAAACATGATAATGTAATTGCCTGTAATTATGCCTTTAATTACAATTTCTCGTAAAATATGGTATTCACATAAATCCGGCAAGACTATTAGCCAACCCCACATAGGTTAGGAAAAAGAGTACGTATTAAAACGATGTGAAAACTATGATAGAGACGAAATAATTAGAAATTCGAAAGTGTATAGAAATCATTTTTAATACACAGCTAACAGCTCATCTCAATTTTAAAATACTAGGTACAATGACAATGCATAGATTATAACAAAGGCTATTTATGACGAAGGAAAAGTCTTAAGATTAGTTATAAACCGTGGTTGGAAATCTCAAAGGAAAAATTATAGTGATGATGCATTTATGCACAATAACGAAGTGTTGTTTAAATGTCTATCGAATGGTTACTAGGCACTAAATAGCTTATAACATGGTAGAGCTATATTTCCCCGTTAATGTGTACCCAGTGAAAAATAATTGTGGAACTGCCTCCTCAATCTTTTGCTGCTTTTATACCTAAATACTGTTTTCGGTTGACTAAGGTCTACCTGGAAGCCGACCGATAGCTTCGGAAGAGTCTAGGCAAATAGACATTGTAGAGCGGCCTATTCTTATGATCTACAGAAGCTTGTCAGCCAGATCAGTAAATATTTGAGCAGCTCTGAGGCAGGGACCGACCTAACTGTCTCGAGACCACTTGTCGTAAGGAGCTCATTAGCTAGGCCTAGCGAATAGGTAGGTACTTACTGTTTGTTAGCTGCATCAACAATGTGTGGCTTAGATCTAAGTGGATTTGCAGCTCTTATTTTAATAGTCTGTTGATAGAAATATCTGAAGAATCTAATACTAGTTTTGAGGTTCTGTGTTCGTTATTTTTATAGAAATTAACGGTAGAGCAAAATGTAATTAGATGATTCATAATTTAAAATCACAAACAGAATACAAAATAATCTATTTTAAAAAGATATGTAACAGAAAAATAAACAGAACAAAATCGATTTTAATACCAATGTAAATTCATAATCTTTATCAAAGAACGCCGCACGTCACAAGTTTATTAAAAAAACTGCAAGACTACAACGTCATAAATTGAATACCCATTAGGGTTTACGATAAAATCATCTCAGATAATGCATCCGGTCTAGTAAACTCGACCAGTAAAGTACGGTACTAGATCATAATAAATGGATAGCAGTGTGTCCGAAGCCAATCAAATTATGATTATGTTTATAAGTACGAAAACTTGTGTGTGGTCACCTGCAAGCAAGCTCTTGACTCCAGTGATAAATTGCTCAGAGCATGCTAATATAATGACATCGCTAATTTATCAAATCATTAGACGTTTTGCTATAGAAAAAACGGCTGATGATGTTAGTTTAATGTGCGGGTAGTATGAAGCTTCTTGTTTCTTCAGACCGATTTATATCTTCGTAAATAGATCACAATGTTGATAGGAATGTGTCAAGTGGATGATGTACAAGTCATGCTCGGATCGTTCATCACAATTGTGTTAAGTATTTATTGGACAGTGCTTGAATAAAAAGTAGAGCACTTACTCGTAGATGGAAGTAGATATTTCAATCGTAAAAAGTATTTATTTCACTCTCCAGAAAGTTAATGGTCATGTTCTTTACTGTTGACAGATTGTTTTAAGTTTGTATGTACGACTAACTATACTTTACAAAACCAGATACGTGGGCACTATACATATCTAGGACTCTATCCATTTTAAAATGTTGACTTACATGTATTTCAATATTGATTAGGGAAGAGGAATATAATTTGTGTTTGATGGATGTGTGTACAGAAAACAACTGGCGTTTCGTCACATATGTATGTATCAGGGAATCAAGAATTAGTTTTGTATGCGAATCACATGCTAACTGCAAAGGTCTTAACTCATCTCTACTTGTATGGGAGGAAAACGTACCGTTTTTGCACTAGTACACATTATATAAATCTTCAGATAATTTTGAAGCTCCTAGAGAATTACACCAAAACTTAAATTTACTTAAACCCAGAATCAATAATGTAATGGTAACATTTTCAAGCACAAAGCGTATAAGGAACTGAGATTACCGCTGTTTAATGAAAGCAGCTTATCGAGAGCCTCCCGACGTGATCCGCATATTATTCACTTACACAACACTAACTGGCATTCCGCGCCATTTCGAGGCGCACAAACACCATATAAGACCGTAAAATTAGCAATAATACGCAGTTCCTAATAGTTCCTAAACGTCCCTCCGAGGGAAAGGTTCACGTATGAATTAGAAGTCCTTTAACCCAGTAATCATTAATCTTCATGAGAGCAGAGCTGCTACTAGAAGTAAATAATGTCTGACAATTAACCAGTTGGACCGGCGTCAGTCCCCGGCGCCCTAGGCCTTCGGACAAACCTCTGTTATTTTTGCGACTACATATGCTAGACCCGACCAAAATCTATTTGCACTCACATGTACCCTTAACTCTTCACATTAAGGCCTAAAATCGTCTACCGAACATTGTACAATAATTATATCTTGACCAATATAATTAGAGCTAATAATGTGTATGTTAGAGTCCCCACGTGTGTGTTTAGAGGAACATGAGGTAGTCTCAGTAATAGTTGGGGACCAATCGTTATCTGTTCATGCGAAATCAATAGATGCATCTGCACCGGTCGGTTTCCGGAGGCGTGGCCGCCTGTAATGTTACAGTAACTTCTACTTATTAATTTAAGTACGTTTTACATAACTATTTGTAAGTATTAATATCGCGAGATAATAAAATAATAAGATCCTTATTGTAGAAACCTGTGTAAGATCCCACAATTGGACAAAGATCTCTCCTTTTTCTTCTGAACATCCCTATATTTGAGTGATTTATTAATCGAAGCCATAAGTTGGCATTTATTACTTAAACGCAACTCAACTACATTCACAACAGTTAAAGAAACTTAGAAGCATATTTTTGCAATTTCATACATTCGTAACAGTTAGTCCACAGCCAATCATTTACCAACTGTACATCATTCGCATATTTTCTCGCGCTACTCTCTTGCGCATTAAAAACACCAATCAGTAGCGCGTGCGCGTAAGCACCACGGCGCACGCGCATTCAAATGTCAGATGTTATGAGCATAATCTTACACACGACAATATCAATCAAGACCTAGGGAACCTACCACCACATCTAGAAGTAAAATTATTGCGGTTGTGGAAGAGAGACGCCGCTCTACGCCGTATAGTGCGCTATCACGCTCTTATAACAGCAATTTTATTTGAAGACGTGGCGTTAGCCCCCTAGATTTGCGATATTACTGCAATCAAAGTTGTGTACATCCAATGAGTGTCCGTATGGCCAATAATCAGGAATATTAAGTGGTAGTCAGCGAGTAACATTAGCTGAGTTGATGATACAAGCTTTGATTCATTACTGTTCATAATTATTGGATGAGGCAGCGACCAGGTACTTGGATCATTTGTTAAATGTACGACGCTTGTATATACCCATGCTTGCTTCTTTTTAATAAATGACTTTTAAATAACAACAAAACATTTTTTTACTAAAACCTTTGGTTATTAGACACAAGTTACACGTAAAACATAATATGTTCCTCTTTATTTTCCAACTATCTCAAGATCCTACCAACAATTTCTTATTAAAACGCACACAAATTGAAAATTTACGACAGTGAGATGACGGCTTAAGATAAAACTGTAAATACAAGGTATCGCAACAAAGGAACTATTTAGTACTAGCATCTGTTATGACTAGGAACCTAACAAAATCCATGTATGAAACTAGACACGCCTCATCCATAAATCAAAACCAATGGTTTTCTATTATAAGTACAGTTTGCTTGTTATTAATTCTTTACCTTTGAAGATCTATTGCCTACATATCCTGTGGTAGGCGAGTTGCCCTCAAAATTCAGTTACACCACAAATGTCGTATGATGACGAACAGTAAAATTTAAATGAAACTCGGAGCTATTGTTTACACCAAAATACAACCTCGGTAACAATAGCCTATTTACTTAAATATCTATGTATCTGGCGAATGTTGGCGGGTGTAAAAGTTTATATCTATTTATGACGTTTGGGTTTTTAGAACTCTACAATGAATTAAAATGTGCGTAGGTACTGATAACAAAAAAATACCGTTAATAAGAAATGTTATTGTTGCTGCTTTTTGCTAGTTCCATGGCAGAGATTTCTGACGATTATGACAAAAATATCTTTCTAAATAATACCTAAATATTTTCAACAAAGCTTACTTAAACTTCACAATCGCAATGAATTTGACTGAAACAAATTTCCACAACAAATCCAGGTTACAACTTGACAAGACAGCTCATCATACAAAAATAATTATCTAAAACTGCCTGGCAAAGGTTTGTAGCGATTAAGAAAACCTATTAGTGTAGAGGGATGGATAACAACTATAAATCGACATCTGTCGGCTAGAAATACGAGTGTCCATATTTCAAGTAGTGTTAATACGTGGGGAACTATCTGAGAAATGATTGACTACCCTCGCACAGCTTAAATCGACAGTGGGTGTCGTGTCGAGGCCACCGCTGTGTTTGTCAGATACAAACTGTTTCTGAAATGTGTGTGAAATGGGGACTTATTGATATTGAATTGATCGAAAGTTTTGGTTAAACAACCTATTCTGATGCCATTACATGGTTCGGGACATTTCCCATTCACAGTGGAAAAGTTAACATTTTGTTTTTTTTTATATAGGTAACTTTACTTGAGAGAACTTTTTAAGGTTTTAAGCAATAGTTTCGACGATTTTAATTCAAATCAGGTGCTTACTGTTACCTTTGCATATCTCACATCCAACGAATGTCTCTCCTTGCTAAGAACGAATCAGCCATCCATAATCTAAGAAAATGATAATTCCGTTTGAAACCCCATTAACTGCAGTTATTAAGTAGTACCAATCTCGGTACCGTTTTTCGGGCTATAAGTGCGTTTACAAGTCGCGCGGAAACGGAATTACGAGAGATATGGAGAGTCAACAATATTGATGGGCACGCGACCACGTGCCAACACTTGGTCGAAAACTAAAGCAAATATTTACAGAGTTTTTGAGGATCGCTACAGTTGTTTTGTGACTTAACAGAGAAATTTAACGCACGTACTCACTAAGAAGATGGTGCGGTCAGTACCGACAGTCGATGATCAAAGGTAGATTCACGTTGTGTACTTTGGCCAGTGGAGTTTTTATTGCTGAGTGAGCCTGAGTGTACCTACACCAATAAATACTGAATGACGCACTTCAATGACCTGATTGACGCAGATTTAATAAAACCGTAGTTGTGCTGAGTTAATTGTAAAGCCTGCCGTTATTACAGGTTAATGGAGGTCAAGATGGTGAACGTTAAATACTGGATTAAAGACTATACTCAATAACTTATCTGTGTTAAGTAGGTAGGTGCTACAAATGTAGCTCAATTGTAAAGAAGTCTCAACTCTTTATACGTTGACTACTAATACGTGGTTTACAGCAATCTAGTCTCTTATGTAGCAAATAATTTAGACTTCATAAGTACATTACGATGACGTAAGCTGAGGATTTTCGATTTACCTACTTATAACGCAACAAAAAACTAGACAACACCTAACTATTGGTTACGTTATATACTAGTAGTGGAGGTCTTATTAATATCGTAATTCGTAAACCACTTTGTTTGCATTTCTAACCACAGAGTATAAACACAAGAAACTACTGAACTGAATGGGAAAACGAATAGTTCATTCTCTCCTAGCTTCGTCGGTGTCATTGAACAACCGCCTACATGAAGGAAATCATGAGAACTGAGTGAAATTGAACAATGCACTTGAATTTTTGCACCAATGCGTTAGCTTTCACCTCTCATGTTACATACATCATCTCGTTTCGATTCACTATTTTCACTCGAAATTGCTTTCATACCTGCGTCATGTTATACAAGTTTCAACTTTGCAATACTTATGAAACAATCGCTAGATCAGTTTCGCTACGTCTTACGAATTTGTTTGTTGTTACGTTAGGTCTACACGTTAAAAATAAAAAAGAATGGACCTGTAATTGAGTATTATTTTATTCTATCTAAGCTCTGTAAGCTATAAATCTGACAACGCACTAAAATAATATTTCTTGAATCGACTTGTAGGGAAGATCTATTAGTCTAATAGTCTTTTTAGATTAACGCGTTTTAGTCCTGTAGACAGAACGTCTCTTCTTTTTTCTGCGACAATTCGCGTATCACAGAGAAGGAAAACTATTTTTTTTTATTAAATTATTTTCTTTTCGTTGTGCAGGTGTAGCTAGCGATGCGGATGGCGGAAGGGGGCGCGGATGGCGGCGGCGGGGGGTAGCATGGCCGCGACGCTGCTGCTGCTGCTGGCCTCGGCCGCGGCCGGCGCGCGCCTCGGGGAGCTGGCTCGCCGCGATACCGGCGACATCTTCACTATTAGCGGTAGGTACCAGATACCAGTTAGGAAGAAGGTAACATAGATTGAAAGTTTCATACTGAGAAAGATCAGGGAGTAGATGCGTACCGGAAGAAGTACAGAAGAGGATAAATAAGTATCGTGGATTGAGAGGTTTCCGAACAAAAAAAAGGAGAGAAGTATACGGGTTCCTGGTGATGGAATCCCGTAAGAGTTTGGCACTTCTTTCAGATTTCTTTCAATGTAAGTACTGTACTACCGATACTAAATGCCTCGTAAGGGTGATTAGGGAAGTGAAAAACATTCTTGTGAATCGAGTCAGAAAATAAGATCCTAAACGACCTCTTCCAAAATGACAATGCATTTTCAAGTTCTGCTAGAACAATACGGAAACCACCATATCCCTCAAAAACCTAAACAATCTACGAATACAACTAAACAATCATCAACTCATTCCAGGAGATGAGTGCAGCGCCGCCCGTTGCGCAGAGCACGGCGCGGGCGCACGCACCGAGCCGGGCGTCAGCGGCGAGTGCGCATGCGCCTGCCCGCAGCGCGCGCCGCTCTTCAGGGAGGACCGAGAGCTGTGTGTGGATGATCTACCCGGTAATTATACATAATTATACTGATCTTATATCTCCCATTTAATACGATGTATCTAACGTACAATGTAAGACATAGGGAAAGGTACATGATCTTTGCGTTTTTAAATGTGTAGATGCGATGATTGGCAACCAGGTATAATCCCTGCTTTAACATACCTTTTTTTGTCTTGTTCCCGCTAACAGTCGAGGGAAGTGAATACTTGTAAAATTATACGTTTACTCATGCGTATTTATCGGAAAGGACTCCGGGGGGTTGGGTCCGAAACTTGACTAGTTTGGTTTACTACCAAACTAGACTAGTTTTTTAACTGGACCCAAGCCCCCGGAGTCCTTCATTATAAGCTGACGCGGCGGCGAGGTCGCGAGTGAATGAATGAATCTCACTGAATCCACCTCAAGAAAGTTATTATAATAATGACGTGAATACTGTCTTTTCTAGTAGTACTGTTTTATGAATCTCGTAAGGAGTTCTAATTTATTTAAGATCTTGCCTTACCCACGCTAAGTGCTAAAATGCAACACTTCTTGACTAACGACTACACTCCTACTTATTTACTTTTACGAAAACCTATTCGTATTTGTGACTTCTACTAATTACAGCTAAAACTTATGACGGTAATTAACTGTAAGGCCTACATTACATACACATCAGGACTAATGAGTCTAGTTCAGTTACAAACTGTAAAACGGTTTAGAAGAAAAGTGGTCCACGACTATTTAAGTTCACGTAAAAAGAGAAGTATACAGCATGTTCACATATTGGAGTACTGAATTTTCAAGCACAGCGGATATAAACTAAGCATTTAAATTAAATCAATGATTTCATTTTAAACATCCATCTATTGCAATCTTGCTTTCTTCCAATACATTTTAATGAAATTTGTAACCACATCAACTTTCAGTCATTTCTTTTCACAGAATAAAATATTATTTTCGTGAAAGTGAAGATTTACATCAAATCGATATTAAAAGTTTAGTAAATAACGATTCTCTATCAATGATCAATATGAAATAACTAGATTATCGTTAAACGTTAAACGCATAGCGGATCTCATTGCATTGCATTCTTGCAAAGGAAATAAAATTAGCTATTAAGAAGATGACAGGGGGTAAGTCTCCCGGCCATGACGAGCTTAGCATAGAGCATCTGAGGTATGCTGGCGTTCATTTACCTAGAGTCCTTGCTTTGTTATTTAATCTCTGTATAAGCCATGCGTACCTTCCTCCTGGACTGATGCAGACCATTGTGGTGCCTATTGTCAAAAACAGGACTGGAGACATGGCAGATAAAGCGAACTACAGGCCAATATCCTTGGCGACTGTTGTAGCAAAGGTGCTTGACAGTGTGCTCAACTCACATTTTTCCAAACACATTAATTTACAAGATGCACAGTTCGGGTTTCGACCTGGACTGTCTACAGAAACAGCGATATTCAGTTTGAAGCACACTGTTAAGTACTATACGCAAAGACGTACTCCTGTATATGCCTGTTTCTTGGACCTCAGCAAAGCCTTTGATCTAGTATCATATAACGTCCTGTGGCAAAAATTATCGGCGACAGGGGTGCCACCGGAGTTGGCTGCACTACTAAGATATTGGTATCTCAATCAAGAGAACCGTGTAAGATGGGCAGGCGAGCTCTCGGATGCAGGCAGGTTGGAGTGCGGGGTGAGGCAGGGGGGGTTAAGCTCGCCCTTGCTCTTCAACCTGTATGTAAATGGCCTGATTGAGAGGCTCAGCAACATGCATGTCGGATGCTATGTTGACGGTGTTTGCTGCAACAACTTTAGCTACGCGGATGACATGGTGCTGCTGGCCCCCTCAATCGGAGCTCTTCGAAAGCTTCTCGCAGTGTGTGAGTCCTATGCGTCTTCACACGGTCTTACGTATAATGTTAAAAAGTCTGTATTCATGGCGTTTAAATCGGGTCCCAAGAGTCCACCGGTACAACCTATTACACTAAACGGGGAGTCACTAAGGAGGGTAAATAATTTCAAATATCTAGGACATTGGGTAACCGACGACTTGAAAGATGACATGGATATGGAGAGGGAACGCAGAGCACTATCAGTTCGGGCGAATATGTTAGCGCGCAGATTCTCCCGTTGTACAGATGCGGTCAAAATTACCTTATTTAAGGCATATTGTACCTCACTGTACACGGGAAGTCTGTGGGTCGACCATACTCAAAGAGCTTATAGTGCTGTGCGGGTCCAGTATAATAATGCGTTCAGGGCGCTGTTGCGGCTTCCACGTTACTGCAGTGCATCAGGCATGTTTGCTGAAGCACACACTGATGGTTTTGCTGCACTCTGGCGTAAAAAGACCGCATCGCTAGTCAGTCGGCTGCGTGGAAGTCGCCACAGCATCCTGGCCGCCATAGCTACTAAGTACGACTGTCCCATTATGTATAAATTACTACAGCGGACTAAGTCACTTTTAAGCATTGTATATTAATTTAATTTTGTTTTGTTTCGTGCACTTTTTGTAATATTGTTTTGTTTTATTTTGTATGGATCCTTGTTGTCCGAATAAAGAAATTTTATTATTATTATATTATTATTGCTTTCTAAATGGTGATTATCGGATTTAAATCTATTTCATAAAATTGGCTTTAACTTTATATTGCGAAATGAATATGTGGTTTTACATTAAACGCTTTTGATTATAAAAATAAATGTATATTATTTAAATAATTTATTGCTAGCAGAAGCAATATGCATCGACTACAAATTCCTACAACATTTTAAACGACCTTAACTGTTATGAAGAACAAATATTCAATACAATGAGAAACAATAAACGCGGTAGGAATCGATGTATTATAATAACCTATAATTAAAAGCAAACATTATAAGAGCACGTGAGAGCTATGCAACAATGTGCTTTTCAAAGACAACGTTACGTTACCCTTATGTGGGAAATTACTTAAAGAAACATACGAATAGCTTTCCATTTTCCTTGCTTTTAATTAGATAAAACCTCGTTCATATGTAGAATTACTTTTTTTCTTCCATTTCCCGATGTTTTTTTTTATTTTGCTTATTGTGCCTGCGTTTAATAGATTTGGTATTCATAATCTTGTGTCCATTCAAGAGAATCATTTTACCGGTGTATTGCAAGTTTATAGTATTGTTTTGAAGGATGGAAGCTTTAGCCTCATTAAAAGTATAGTTTTCGATCAGACGAAGAGCCAATTCTCACTACACCTTGTCGTGTAAAATAAAAAATATTAGTAAGTTTTATAATAAAGCCCCTATCTGACAAATATTCCAGTTTCACGTATGCAGTGATGTAGGAGTTCTATCTGTTACTAGGATGTGAAGGCATTTGGTATCATTATGTCACTGTTTAAAACGTCGACAGCGGTCATCTTACGTATGCTACTTTGTACACTAAATTGCTTGGTAGCGGTGTCGCGCAGTTAACTACTACCTTGAGACACTTACGGACTAATTATGGTTACAATGTTATCTACTCGAGTTTAGGAAATGATATTATTTAAAAACTTAATCAGTTATGTCAACTAACACTTATAATTTTTAAACTTATTTGTAATGTATTTTCCGGTACCCATTGATCTCCAACCGAGATCAGATTAAACCCGAAACGAATTTAACAAATTGTATTAAGGACTTTGGCTGTCACTCGTATATTTCTTATTTATCACGTCGCTTTTTTTAATAGATAAACAAATACTTATTTTCAGAATGTTCGTTAGCTACATTTGGTACTGGCAGTGCGGTGCAACGTATTCCATTCGTTTATTTGCCGCTAAAAGGCCAAATTATACACCCATCGAGAGAAATTACTTTCCAAAGTAAGTGTTTGATCAACGAGTACCAAAACATTTTGATTCTTCGCATACAATTTCAATTATACCTAGCTAATGCTATTTTATGACTGTTTGGTGGTTGCCTTTTGCAGATGTTAAAACGCCAATTTGTGCTGTATCAGGCGCTCAATTTCTTACAAGGAAGGGCTTTCTTGATCTTCGAAACACTTTGGATGCTGATGTCCCTTTCAACCTATTTCGGGATGAAGGCAGGACTTTCTTACAGGTAAAAATTTAAGCTTGTATTCTAGTAATTACTACCAACATTATTTTTTATATTTAAGAGCCAAACAAACTAAACGCTACATCATTTTATTTCAAAGGTTGAAAGGAAGGGAATGCTTGACCTCTCTTGAATATTTGCCACATATTTTGGGAAACATTTCTCGCTGTTTATTAGTTTTCGATTTCACTGACTTAGCGAAAAGGATAACTGTTTATTTGCTTATTCCCAGTGGAGCGGCGAGGATGACGTGCGTGCAAGAATGACCGGACGAGTAATGGTGGTACGGTTACTGTGTCGTGACGTCGCGGCCACGCCCACGTCACCACTTGATTTGCGAGGAGTGTTCACACCATGCGTCGCGTTCCGAGTGCAAGGAACCCCACCCAAACCTTACTCCAGTACGTTTTAAACCTTTAACCATCATTATAAAGTTTCATAATTATCCATATGATGATATCAGAGCATTATTTACAGATATAACTGAAGTCCAATTCGCACCTAACGCACAAACGTCAGAATCTTCAAACTCTTCAGGCCTTACCGTATCGGAATACGTAGCGATCGGTATCAGCTCCTTACTTCTCGGTCTTATCTATGTTGCCTCAGTTTTCCTATTCTTACACATTAGAAAACGTAGAAAGGCAATGTCTGATGAAGACGGTAACCGGATACCGAAAGGTTTAAAAAAGAAAGACGGGTCGGTGATAACTGAAAGGGACATCGTCCGCGTCAATAACGAACGAATTCAAAACCTTCCGAACGCAATGGGTCAGGACGATGGCATCGTAAAGAAGAATCCGTTACTGACTATTAGTCGTCAACTACATGAAACCAAAAACTTTCAAACTGATTCAGGCAGTAATCTGTCAGACTCAGATGATTTTGGAGACAATGGTGCTCGAAGCGAAGAAAATTTATACAATGTAAGTTTCTATACACTGGCCCACATACTTTTTTTTATAAACCAATACTTATCTCATCATTTCTATTTTACAGAATCAAACAACATCTGCCGTGATCCACCAGCATTACGTTGATTATAAGAACAAAAATGACAACTGTGAAATAAGCCATCGTGACGAGTCTGGTATTGAGAGGCTGCCAGATGAACACGTATCGATTGTTGAAACACAAGACGATCGAGAAATAGCGCGACCTGTAGGCACAACGCGAAGGAAGCTATACTTTAATCCAGCTTATTTTGAGCCACAGTTAATGGCTGTAAGTATACGGAGACAGTTCATTAAATAGTATTTATAAATTAATTACGCCTTGCATCCTATTTAATCGATGTTTCCTCTTTTACAGGAACCACCAGCCGCCGCGCTAGAATTTCTAGTGAAAATCAGGGAAGTAATTGCAATTGCAAAACACAAAATGGCAGCAAAACGTTTTCAACCGATATTAAATCAAATACCCGAAGAAGAGACATATCCCTCCAATGGTTCTAATGGTAACAGCTTAGACACTTATCAAGGCATGGGAAGTCAAAGAAGTGGCAGTGTCGTTAGCCTAAAGAGAGAAAACAGTAGAAAGAAAAGTTGTATCGGTTGCCCGGGTTGCAAAATTGATGGTGACAATGGTATCCAACAGATAGCTAAGTACAATATCCCCGCATGTTCCAGCTGTCTCAGCAACAAAGGCGATAAACAAAATAGCATACGAAAGTGGTTGGAAAACATTCCCACGGCGAAACAACACTCGTACAACGAATTTTTACCCACAAATCAAAACGGTTTAGCAGAATCACTTTTATCGCTTCCTGCCAGTGAAAGTCGTCGCAAAATTAGAAAACAAAATAGCTTTTCAAGCTCCAATTCAATGTATATGGGAGAGTTTTTGATCCCGAAAAAGTCATCTACATTATCTGTTCGGTCAGAGCCCATGATGCGGAGTTATAACTTGCCACTACCAACTTTTAACAATCTAGATTGTCATCACAATGAGTTGTACTGTCAGACTGTTGGAAGAGTAGACGATATCAGACCTATAGGACTAAATGACTATCGCATTGCTAGCATTAGAAATAATATGGAAAAGGCAAGAGCATCTAAGTCTTTCGCAAACAAAAATGCCTTACCTGATATGGTAAATGAAGCAATAGCTCTAGATCATAGTACAAAATCCTACAATCAGAGTAGTTCAGACGACGAACGATTAAGTCATCAACCCCGTACTAGTAAAAATATATACACCAGACATACATCTGAAAGTCCTCTAGGAAATGATTACGAAACGGACAGCTTAGAAAGAAGTACTATCAAAAAAGGGCTGTCCACACCCACTGACTATCCTGATGTGCCGTCATCGCAAGCTAGTCCTAGCTTAAGTAGCGCGTTGCCACTGGAAGAAGAGCTCACGATGAGAAATGCTGTATATAAAGTTCATTCAAATAGCAACAGCAATACCCCTTCACCACATCGAGATATTTGTATAGAGCAAAATCATTACGAAACAATTGAAAAAAGTCAAGCCGCTCCATTTGAAGCTCCACAAGCAAGCTTAGTGAGTGAAGTTTACGTAAACAACAATTACAACTTCGGCAGTTCACCAACCTCACCGAGCGGCTCTGACTGCTCTATGGGAAGTCGCAAATTAATAACTACAATGGGAGACATTGAAGAAAAGCCAGGGTGTTTAACTATTGAAGTAAAAGATTCGCCGGAAAATTATATAAAAATTCACGAGTCAGATGGTTTTGAACCAGACACTTTGGATCGAAAGCATCCCAAACATAAGGACGCTGGCGACCAGTTTAGTAGAAAAGATCTTCTAAATAGTATTAATAATGATAATCCACCAAGTCCACAACGCATACTATTAAGAAGTAGCGGAACTTTTACGAAAACGGGTGACAAAGTAGAATGTGCATCTAAATTTAACAGTCTTAGGCATGAATATGAACAGCGCAAAACCATTGAGCGCCCAAAACTGTCACCAGGTGTTTACAGTGGCTCAAAAAGTCTCGATGATACTACCGACGAAACATGGCAAGAAGCAGAGGATTGGACTACCGAAGAAGGTCGCATACTGACGTTAGAATTAAGGCATTCTAAAAGGCAAAGGCAAAGTACACCACCTACGACACAACAGGTCAAAACTTATGCTAGACCCGATGTGCTACCACCGTTGCCCCCATCAGATGAAGACCCAATATATGAACAACCAGCTTTTCCTCCGAGAAGAGTAGAGTCTGACAGGATTCCAGTAAATGAAGGTCATCCAAAAAATGTAACCGGCAGAAGCCTCAGTCCGAGGGTATATACGAAGAGTATGACTATTGATTCCACGTACGATGGTTCTATAACTCCGGAATCGCATTATGGACCTTCCTGTAGTCCAATGAGAGCTTCTGCCCAATCACAATCCTCGGAATATGAAAATATGGAATCAATGAGTAGTACAGTTAGAAGACCAAGCGATCCGACTAGAACTTTTTTGAGGAAGCGACCAGGCCGAAATATAAACACTGATACTTTTGTGAAGGGCTCAAAGATTGACAGTCACACGAAGTCACGGTTTCGTAGAAAGAAGGGTTGTAACGTGCAAGACTCTGGTTATCTGAGCAGTGACTCTACATGTTCTAGGCAAGTGTTTAAAAAGTTAGTGGTTGCCAAGATAGTGAGTTGTAGTGAAAGTGACGATACTGAAAATGAGGCTCGCAGTGAATCTGGGGCTGAAAGTGTAGAAACGCATTCGGTATACTTCGACAGCTTCAGAAAGCTACAAACTGGTATCGAAGACGAATTCAGTGATAATAAAAGTTATAGAGACGATAATGGACATTTTAAACATTCTGATGATTGTTTATAACTCATTCCTACTAATTTTAATCTTGGTGCAATAGCTTAGATAGATTAACGACGTGCAATATAATGTGCAATAAGGAAATTATTTTAAAATGTTTTCTCATATTTATAGAATTTATAGTTTTGTAAGAACATGTAATAAAATGTTTGATAATTAATAGAATAAGATAATATAAGATGTGTATGACACAAAGCAATAATACTTTAAGTTACTTAAATCTAATTAACGTACCTCTTAAATCATCGATTTTATTTAGTTATAAAAATTAAATTTAAATAGATTTAAAGGCCGGACGTGCAATGCAAGAATAGAATAGGTAACTTAATTAATATTTTATTTGAATCTCAATGTACAGAGTATTTTAAATCATATAATGTTAGTGTTTTTAGTGTATATGTTGTTGCTGTATAGTATATGTTTGTACTTAAAGAGTCAGGCAGCAATGTTTTGCTTCCTAGTACCTGACAAAGCGAATTTGCTCCAGAAAGGATTGAAAAGGCATCCTTTCTGTTTATCAAAGAGCAAAAATATATAGTTGTGGAATGACGTTCGTTGGGAACAAACGATAGTGAAGCATAAAATGCTGACTTGCTGGGTGTAAGTAAAAAAAATATCAATAAATACTCTCTATTTTCTAAATTATGCTTTTTTGAAACTATCTATACATTTTTTACATATTAAAATAAATCCGTAAATCTTTTTGTAATCCGAACTTAGTTTAACAGCCTAAATTAAAGAAAAGCTTAGACTTCGTTTTTAGCAACTAAAATGCATTCAACAACACAAGCTGCGCGTACGCAACTCATCCAGCGATATCAATCGTTTGTTACCAACAGTCAGGGATTTAGGTTGTGGGTTATTTTTAACTGTAGTATAATAAACTGTACATTTAGGTAGTAGCTGATTAAATGGTGCTAAGATATCGCAAATGGGGGAAACCGGGTAACTATAGTTAAGAGAACGTTCGTTAACGAATTGTTTTGTCGATTTATTTATAATTTAGCTCAATTTTTTGTTATGTTATAGAATGCAGGATAACTTGAGATGTCAAACTCTTTTTGTCTCGCTTCGTCGTTAAACGGCAATACTTAAGTGAGCGAGACAGCGAGAATTTCAGGAGTATTGTGAAGTTTTATGCCATCTCTCAAATATATACTACTTTATAATTAAATACGTTTTGCGTTAAATCCTTTTACAAAAGAGCGAAAGAAAAATAACACCCTGTATTACCACAATCCTTGGTTTCTTTAAAACTGGATAAAAATTACCTTAATCTATTCAAAATCAGTAATGTAGCCAAAATTAAATTTTAGTCTCCTAAATTATGCATTCGAACCTAAGCTAATATATAGGCATAGTAATAAAAAATCATAATACTTCCAAATCTCAAGCTAAAACTGTGTTAGGTATTTTATTTTTACAACTGTGAGTGCTCAATATTTAATGTTTAGATATACATTTATTATTTAATTAAATAAATTATTATTTTTATACCAAGCTCTCTTTACAGCCAGTATTGATACGGCTTACGTTTGTACATGTATTTTAATAGTTTAATATTGTACATTAATTTACATTGAAACTGATAAGTTTAACATAAGGTTTTATTCAACGAATTGACAAGTAAGATATCACAATGTAATAATTTTTGTAGTGTATTGTTTTGATTAAATAATGAAACGATATCATTTGTTGTTTTTTTTATTTATATTTTATATGTCTAACATATACATAAGTACCTAAGTATCACAGATTTTATGTGTACAAGTTTCATAATTTTCCTTTTCTTATGTGGTATTTTAGTGCACAAGTTTGTTTCGCTTTAGCCAGCACTTTTGAAATCCAGACAACTCTTATCTTATACCTACTTTGCTCTTAACTTAAACTCAATATAGTTAAACAAAATCACTTCAAACTTTACCACTTATATCTCACTCTTTCTGCTATTACACATTTTCAATTAAAAACATTTCCAAATCAATCCACACACATTTCATCAGAAGAACTAAGTTCAATAACTTGACTGGTTGAATCCACAGCTACATTAGCCTCATCTCTCATTCTTTTCTTAAATTCCAAATAGGCCTGTTCACCTCCAGCAAAAATATCAATTTCACTGCCAACTTTACTCTTAACAACTGGATTTTTTGACTCATTCATTTTGAGTAAAGACTGGTCTAGATATTTCAAGGCTATGTTACTCCTTGTTGTAATAGAATTGATGTAGTTTTGATAGTTGTGTAATTGTTGAGTACTTTCTAGTATATCTTCGTTGTATTCAGATAGAGTGGTGTCTTTGGCAGTTATTTTGTGGTTTGGCGTCGTGATGATGACTGTGTAAGGGACGGCGTCGTGGATGTAGTGAATTAGGGTTAATACTTGAGATGGTGTTCTGAAAATAATTACATTTATATAGTTATAATAAATAATGCTATGTACAGTTAATTAATTGATAAATAAAATAAATAATGCTATAATATAGTTATGTGTATATTTTAGTTACACTGACATGTCATGTATGTATAGGCTCCGAGTGTCGCTAAACGGTACTAAACTCTTAGCTACGACGGTTGAATAGTATCAGTTTTGTAAGACTGGCTATTCTATACAAGGGATTTGTGGTGTTAGTGTATTATTATAAAACGTAAGTACTGATGCTACAATTGATAGGTAAGTATAACCCAGTTAACCAACATTAAGTACGTCAAAAAATCTGGTAGAAATCAAAATATTTTAGGCCTAGAAAACTAGTAACTTTTCATAGCAAATTACAACCAGAGCTTCTTGACACTTCTAACGCTAGATGGCGCTATTACGTAATTTGCTTCCAGAAGTAAGTACACTAAAAGGAACGAAAGTATGTTGCGTCGTTTAGAATAAATCCAATAGATGGCGTTAAACAAAAGCTTTTCAACAGAAAATATACTCACTTACCGACAGATTTTACGTACAAAAAAACCTACTTTAAAATATAAAAAATAATTACCTGGAATATACAGACATGGAGTAGCAGTTACTATACCCAATTCCATGCAGCACAATCATGACTCCATTTAGCACATGGTAAGGAGACTTCTTATGAATAGCTATGTTTCCAGATAGCACTTTATCCATGTGTAAGTATTCACAGAAGGTGTCCAGAGATAGTCTTTCGTCATTCGTCTGTTTTATGTGTCTTAATGTAAGATCTGTTTTTTCAGTAGACGCTAGTACTGCTAGCATGCTGTTTGTATCTGAAAAATGTGAAATGTAAGTATGTATAAGTATGATAAAGCAGTAATCATTTTATAGGTTTACATTCATGTCTAAAAGGATGTGTTCTTTGTTGGTTGATTATTAAATAAGAAATTACTTTTGAAAATACTGGCATATGAGTTGGACTAATGACAAAATTGGTGCTAAACTACTACTGGTATGGTGCTAAACTGTCCCGGCTAAGAAGACAGAATCTATTTCTTATTTTACCTAGTAACAGAAGAGAATCAGATGTGAATACTAAGGTTTGTTTATTTGTATAACAATGAGGAAGTTGTTAAGACAGTTTAAGAAAGTTTTATGCCCCTGATTATTTAAAACAAGCAAAGACACAACTCAACCAATAGTCTAAGAAAACCTAAAGTACCTATACTCCATTTGTTTAGGTAGTTAACTAAATGTAAACAATCTTGGCATTACTTTTTAACCAAAAACATAATTTTTAATTTGGATATTATTGCTTGTAAATCAATTAATTATAGTTTTAGAAAATCTGAATGTATTTCAAGTTGTAAAACGTATTTTACATTTTTAAAGATCACATTTTGTTTAAAAGACATACCAAAATTGTTTACATTTAGTTAATTGCCTAAACAAATGGAGTATAGATACCAATTTACTACAACAACCAAAATTCCTTAAAAATAAATAAACTACAGATTACTTTAAAAAACGAATATACATACCCATTACACCACTGGAAAACGCATCAAACTCTTCTGCCAAGGCATCCATAGATGACAAATGAACATCACCGATTGGCAACACATACTCTTTACCCAACTTCATATAGTAAATAATACCATTAAAACTGATATTACTCACAACACTGCTTTTTAATTCATCAACGTCCATTACTACGACGATAGCGGTGTCGATATTGCCTTGTATGCTTTGTGTTGGCTTTTCTTCCCAGTGTAGTAAGTAGTCGGTTGGAGTGAACAGTTTTGTTGTGTACTCAACGGATTGGTCGGTGGTACTGTGTAAGATTATGTGAACATCTTCAAGGGTCCTGAAAGTGTTTTGGTAAAAGTTAATTTAAAGTTTAGGGACATTGATGGGTCAGGAATAGGGAAAGGTCATGATTGAATGGTTAAGACTTTTTTTTTATAATTATTCTTATCTTAATAAGAAAATTTATGGATTATAATATGACAAAACATGATAAAGACAAGTAGCTCTTTTCGATTGCTTTTTACATACTACAGCATGCAATTTAAGTGTATGTATTAGAATGTGCAAATAATTGTAAATACTTACTCTTTGCTTAAGTTCTTAACATTTATAGCAATGACAATTTTGTTATTGTACACCTTAATCCAAGGAGTTTGCATTGTAATCTTCAATGCACTGGCTATCTGCAATATAGAAAAGTAAGAACCATTATTTAAAATGCACATTTGTACTTTAAGAAGACTTAAATGGATTAAACACATTAACTTTGACACAGAATAGACTATATTACAGTACAAATTATAGAAAAGGCTTACATTATGTACAATATAATTTTAATTCAATCAAATATTTACAAGGACTAAATTCCGTAGTGCCGGGGTTGTTTTAAAAAAAAATAAAAGAAGAAAGAAACAAATGCTCATCAGAGTAATGTAAAAAAAATAGTTCTTGCCTCTTTTGTTTGATCCATGGACAGAGCACCATCAAAGTTAGGGTGAATCTTTTTATATGCAGAGTAGGCAACAGTTTGACGAATATGTAAGAAGTCCTTATAAGTTTTCTCATTGCATTTCACACTGTATTTGGCTTCTATTAACTTCCTTTTCAACTGAGATATGATAGGATAAGATTCATCACTTTCTGAAGGACTAAATGATTCCGACAACTCATGTGGTTTATCAAAATTATCAGTAAATATGATTGGTACTGCATCATCTTTACAAAACACCCTTAACGAAGCTTGTCCGCTGCAGGAATTATCGCTTATATCATAACTTCTAACGTTTGATAATCTTACATTTATTTTCACAGTACTTTTTCTTGATAAAATTATTAAATTATCATCTGCTTTAACTAAGTAATAAAGATCACAGCTTTTGTTTCTTAGTATTTTTATCTGTGAAGGTCGTATATCAAGCTTTATTTTTCCAACCAAATCTCTCTGGTAGTACTCCTTGATCTCCCCTTTTTTCGTACCAATTATAATATCAATGTTTTTCTCGTCCTTTGGGTGGTTGTCATAAAAGGCGAAACACATAATATCGTTAAACACTGCCGCTGGGACCAACTTAACTAACACTTGACGTAAATTTTCGCTTAATTCTGCCATTTTTTACTACTATATAGCGTGTTTAGCATGCTATCAATATTATTGAATACTTGGAATCGGGTACATTTGTTTACTATTGGTTCCCGCTATTACAATTCGTGTGACGTCTGTCAAATAAAAAATGACATTGAGATGCGATTATAGTATCGGGATACTAGTCAAACGCGCTTTGGGGCAGTGTGCAAGATGGTTGTTTGAAAAATCAATCAACATTAAATATTATCCACTCAGAACATTTTGTTTTTAATTAAACTTAATAGTATTCAGTCATATTAAATTTTAGAAAAAAAATACTAAGTTATATAAATGATAAATTTAGAAATCTAAATCAAACTAACTTTGTAAACTTATTCACTACAGTGGCATGTAAAATTAACGTCATTAAATAATAAAGGCAACCACAACACAAAGCTCTTTTCATGGATTATTATTATCAAGCACGTTACGTCTGCTATTCATACCGAGCATACCGGCTCACATGAAGCGAAACGCAGTAAACACGATGAACACTATAACATGATTGATTTGAATTGCACAGAGGACAGTTTTCATGACATGCAACGATCCGTAACATTTGTAAAATAGCACAAAAGATCGTTTCCCATCTCACGGCGGCCTGTTATTACGGTGACAGGTTCGCTGCATACAATGCATGTGATTTGAGTCGCATGAATAATGCAGCAGGTTATATGAATGTTGTTTGGATTTGTGCCTACTTAAAGTATAATTTAAAACTGTTACTACTAGTCTAGACTATTGTTTATGAAGTTTATACTGGGTAATATGGGTTTAAGAGTTGTAGATGGATAGATAGATAAATATTCTTTATTGCTCACTAGATGAGAAACAGATTTGACAAACGTAATAGTTACATGGTGCCACAACGCCACAGTTGTAGTTATTTTTTATTTGGTTATGGACAAACAAAGTACCTAGTTTCATTTAGGCGTGCAAGTTTCTGATCTGATGTCGTGAATATACCTTACTTTCAAATGTTCTATTGTTAAAAGGTTCAAAGATACTGGAAAGTAAGTTCCTTTAACTATTACCCGCTTTAACCGGATCTATCAATGGAGAAAGCCTAGCCTTACCCTAACTGTTGGGCATGTAACAAGAATGCATTAAGCGAAAGTGCTAGGTACCTAAATGTCAGGAGCGTGGCAATGGAAATTGGTAATCTGCCAACATTTCATGCATTTTGTTTACTTGGTTCCATATTATTAAAAAGTTAAATATGTTAAATGGCATAGAGTAGGTACCTACCTAAACAAATAAATCTTTTTTATTACGAAATTTTGGTTTGGAATAATTTAAAAAGACACAATTACCTCTAGATTAATTTTATATGATAGAAGAGATTCGATAACAAGTAGGTATGAATTTAAAAAAATCCTGAAACACTTTAGTTTCAAATTTGTCATATTGTGTCCTGGACCTTGACACTCATTGTTTTTATTAAACAAGGCAAAGAAATCACTATAAAAACTTAACGATAGCATTATGAATGAGAAAATTAATTTAATTATTCCATAGAATACATTAGCTGTTAATTTTCCCGTTGAGCGATCGATCGCTGCGGGTATTGATGAGGGAAATAGGTTAGTATGGTTATCTCAAGCTTCACGGAGGTTATAAAAAAAGGAGGGAAAGTTAACACTGTGTGAGCTTTATTAGCACACAATAAATTAACATAGAGATAAGTCTAAGTTTGAACTTGATAGCTAAGAGTTTGTTATATTGTATTAGCCCAGTATAATACTAGCAAATATATCTATGTTAGTAGCCTAATAAAGTACTGGCGAGCGATAATTTCAAGAAAAGCTGAACAAAGTAACAAGTTTTTTTTTAATTTTCTTCTTTGCGTCATAGGTACCTATATGTGTACTCTAAGTTTATGTCCACTATTACTATCTAGTTACCTACCTACCTAGTTGCTTATCATTTATAAAAAAAGTCGTTTTGACCCGTTATCGAAGTCCGTAATCTCTTTGGCCTTGTGGTCAATCTACCATTTCTGATAAGATTTGATATCTACTGCAAACAAAATTTATATTTTTTTTCACGGTTTGTCAACTCAGAGATCAATACCTAAAGACCCCAAGTAGGTACCTACCTACCACTTCTTTTCTTTGGGTAAATTGTGTTATAATATGATCACATACAAACATCATACAAAGGTATTAAGGCACTTAATCTAAACCGGAGGTCGTGAGTTCGATTCCCACCTAAGACAAATGTTTGTGTGATGAGCACAATCATTTGTTCTGTGTCTGGGTATAATTTATGTATAATATATTATGTATGTATTTAAGACGCGGTGGTAAGCCCCCAGGCAGCCCTAATCGTATCGTTGGCAGTAATAGTTCGACATATGGGTAAGGCCGCAATCCACGAACCTGCGTTATTGCACCGCATTGCACCATCTCTTTGTCCGATATAAAGAGGTTAAACATACTATAGGGACTGCGCAAACCGAATCTAAAACTGTTCCACAATTCTTTTAGAAAACACCTACTTACTATGATATTTTAAATACACGGATAGCCGAGTGGTATAGATCACCACGCCAATTACCACTGAGCGCGGGTTCGATCCTTGCGTAGGACCAAATTTGTGTGTTCTGAGTCTGGATGTTTCTGTGCATGTAAATTAAATATCTGTAATGCCCCCCGCGATACAAGAAGAACAAAACCCACGACCTCTGGCATAGCAGTCAGGGTCACTAACCACTAAACCAACAGGCCCGTCAACAATAAAAAGTTAATGTTATTCTTTTAAAAGAAAATATGCATCCGTAAAGCCTTAACTAAAAGGCCGACTAGAAGAATGAAATGACACTTAAACACGGTGAATGCTTTGTGGAAGCTTCTTGGCCTTGTTTAGCTAATGATGATAAATGAATAACATAACTAATATTCTAAGTAGTACAGTCAAAGCGTTTGTAGTGTGTCCTCAAATAATACGTGATTATCTAAATCCGCTTCTATTTTTGTTAGTCAGTAATTGTACTAAATTACTTCACGAATTTTTACCCGCTTGTAAATTGTCTTTTGATAGTTACGGAATCCCATTTTTACCCGACTTCAAAAAGGAGGAAGTTTCTCAATTCGACCGTATTTATACTTTTTTTACAAAAAAAAGATATAGGTATACCAACCCAGTAACAAACCTGAAAACATTGATTAAGTAATCTGAGATTCGAACATCTAAGTTTAAATAGCCGTAACCTTTCTAGCCTCAACACACGCTTATCAATTGGACAAGAATACCATGAGTATGCATTTTCATTCCTCATTAACTTTCTTTCATATAATTTTAAATACTTATTGAGATCAAAAATACTATACAGACCCCTATCCACAGCTTAATTGATTTAAACAACCGTAGTTTTATATAAAGAAAATTACAGATCATTACATCACTTAAGTATAAGTAAATAATACTTAAGTCTCGTGCTTAAGAAGCGTGTCTGAACTGATACAAATGAACTGCTACGGTCGGGTAACTCGTTTTGAGGAAACCCAGCACTAATCACGAGAATTTGCAACGTCTGCTGAATAGCCATCAAGTTCCGATTCGACACAGATGGTTTCAATTAAATAGATGGCTTAAGCAATTATACACTGCAAAGTTAATAATTATAATTGTTATCATACTTAAGGGAATTGTTGGAAAAAACTTCAGTTACCTACGTTCTTTTTTTTTTGTTTTCGAATCTACCTTAAAAGGACAAAAACTTTATTGACTGTCCGTCCATCTGTTCGTCAAGACCCATTTCCTAAGGAACGAGTAAAGGCGTTAAGTTGAAATTTATATCAAAGAGTCAGGTCTCTTTAGGAGCTTTGAAAAACCAAACCGCTAACTAAGTAATCAAAATAGAGACAGGCCTGTTGGTCTAGTGGTTAGTGACTCTGACTGCTAAGCTGGAGGTCGTGGGTTCGATTCCCACCCACGACAAATGTTTGTGTGATGAGCACGATCATTTGTTCGGTGTCTGGGTGTAATTTATCTATAATATGTACGTATTTAGAAATATATAAGTATGTTTATCAGTTGTCTAGTACTCATAACACAAGTTACTGTCGTATACTTAATTTAAGACTAGATGGCGTTGTGTGAATGTTGAATAAAATATACAGCCGTTAAATTTCCGACACCCACAAACCAACAGGGTACTTTTCTCTATTTGGTACGAAGCAACGTCTTAAATGTGCGAATTATAATTTTTCCTTTATTATAGATAAAGGAAAAATTGCGACTCGCACTTGACCGGATTCTTATTCTAATCCCCTATGTTGTAATCTTTTTATTGAATTAAATGTCATTAGCTTATCTTGTCGCCATTCAATATTTTAGATACTAATAAGGAACTACGTTATCATTTTATAGTTACTCAAATAACAGCTTTACTGATTGAGATTATATTTGGGTATTTTGGTTACGTTTGAATGAATTATACTTTAAAACTAAGAAGATATAGATAAGGAGACTTCAACATTAAATACGTGACATACTTCTTTCATCACTCATAGTTCTTTTCCATCCATCCAATTAAGTAGTAGGTGTAATTATCGCCGATCCATTATGATCCGTCCAAAAAACATCCGTGCCAAAGTGCTTTTGGCAACGGTCTGGCATGAACATGGTATCGTATGGGCTCCCCTTACCATCACTCACTCTAACGATGTATCCCAAATAATAAACAGCTGATACATGCTATGTGACATTTGCCCCCAATTCTGTCAAAGATTGATTACCCGCACGACACGCAAGTTTCCATTTGAGGGAGAACAGAAAGTTCTAGAAAATTTTGATATTTCAGACATCTTCGCATATCGATGCCGACACATATTTTACAGGTCTTTCTTTAGCTAAGTGAAGCATTGTTGTCGCTTGAGCGTTAAAAGGGTCACAAATATTGATGATCGTTTTAAAAACTCAGCTATGGAAATATTACACCGAAATTTTGCTAAAGGAGAGCAGATATCTCGGAGCCAAAAACAACACTAAATCGCTTTCCTTTTTCACTTAAAGACAAGGCTGAGCAAAAAGTCTGCAGACTCACCGAATGAATGACCAACTAGCTGACGTACCTACGTTTTCTACCTGTGACTAATACTAACAAATAAACAAAACACTTCTCACAGACTTCATCAAGATTTCCTTGTTACATCAACAAGGGAATATTCCAGGCGGGACAACGTGTAGTGTTACATTATTCTAATATTAGCCTGGACGTCTGGAGTCCTGGAGACCTACCACCAGCTCTTATACCAAGACCATTGAAGTTGAGGAAGAGAGATGCCGCTCTACGGTTTGTAGAGCGTTGTCTTGCTCGCATAACTGCTGTAGTATCACTTGAGGAGGTAGTTGTAGACCCCCTATACTGTCACCTACACGGGCAGCCGCGAGGCGACGTTTTAAAATAGTTACTTTAAATGACCGCTTCCTTCGGTGGGGATTGTAAGAAATCACTGGTTTTAAAACGCTTGTCTTCATAATGCATGTATTTGCAAAGGAAGCGTACATTGGGGTGTAAGTTTACGCTGGTTTCTGCTAATAAATAAATCGGGTAGACATTTTTTCGGAGGATTAAAAAACCAACTAAGTACTTACATTTTTTTTAATTGTTGTTTGTTGCGTAATCGTGGTAACTTATGGACATAGATTTAAGTCTAACTGAAAGTCCCTGAGTTACTTACAAAGCCGTTGTTTAGCCTATAATTTACTTAAAAAATAATTATGTACAAAAACATGCGATGCGAGGAGGTAACTAAGTAGCTTCCCATCTATTAAACCTCGGTCAGTTTGTATGTTAGCTCATATTTATTATTTATTTATTTATTTATTATAACAGAGTAACTTAATCTAAGCTTAATATAGAGGTCCACAAAACTGTTCTAAACAGTTTGTCTGTGGACTCAGGTGAGTCTTTTTATGTTTTAAGTATAATAATATAGTGTGTAATATAGTGTGTAATATATATAATATATATCATAGTACTCGTAGTTACTGGCATTTTATCATGTAAAGTGGAAGCGCCTATGGATAAATTATTCCAACGCAGTGTGTGGGATCGGGTTTAACGCTGAAAATGACATCTGATAACTATCGAACAAACAGACCAGCTTTATGTATATAAATATTTCTTAACATTTTCACAACGTCATCTAGTCACAAATTAAGTACACGAGAGTAACTTGTATTTTGAGTACTAGACAATAAATAAACATACTTATATATTTCTAAATATGTAAGTATGTTACAGACACCCAGCCACAGAACAAATGATCGTAATCATCACACAAACATTTGTCTTGGGTGGGAATCAAACCCACAATCTTCGATGTAGCAGTCAGGGTCACTATGCTCTAGTCCATTAGACCAATTAAAGTACCTAAGACTGTGTAAGTAACTATGGAAATGTGATAGTGCCTACACGGCGTAGAGCGATGTCTCTCTTACACAGAAGTAAAAAAGAGGTGGTATACCTACCTGTAAGCTAAACCCTATCAAAAAGTTTTCAAAACAAAGCGAAAAATAATAGTTAAGGAAATAAATTCAATACTAATGACGACTTACTTAAATAAAACATAACACTGAACGGGATAATAATATGATTTAAATTGGATTTCTCTTAACGGGAATACAAAGATAGGAAACGTGTTAAAATTATGCGCATCTAGATGCAATGCACTCTAAAAGTTGGCAGGAAATCTCGATGGATAAGGAAACCGTTCCGCGATAATACTTTAGTAATAGCTTTATATATTATTTTCTTTCTTTTTTTGTGGCAACTGTTTCTGTATTACGTGTTTGTGTTTTAACTTTATGTAGGTACGTTTTATAAAGATGTATTTAGTTTTTGTGTACCAGTTCACTTATTTTACCCGACTCATCTTGATTAACTAAGTATTATTTTTATTTTGATACTTAAGAACTTTTTATAATATTTTGCCGTTTCTTGTATCTTTACGATTGCGTCTTTAGGATATTATCTTTTCAAATAAAGACATCTTAGTATTAACACTATTACTGCTACCTTGCTAGTTTATCATCTAAATTTTGACACTATAAGGGCACTAAGTCCGGGGAAAACCCATAATTGTAAGTTTAAAAATAATTGTAATTTAGATAGGACAAGTAATCGCGACAAGATACGATGACAACATTTTTTTAATGTCCTTCTTGTAGTTTAATGAATAATGTTGGATAAGTATTTTTTTCTTTTGTCCCGCAATTAAAAATTGACCAAATTAAATAACAGTCAATAAAAGTCGTCACATTTTTTATAAATTTTACGCCACCAATCACCACCACCACCAAAATATAAAGCAGCTTTTCTTTAACATTTTTTATTGTTACGATCAACTCAAAAATACGTGTATAATATTTCTCGATTATCTATCTGACTAATTCAATTTTTACTTTTTGTAACATGTCATCAACCCTATTGTTATTAGTGACGTACACCTGGTGTGTTTTTATCACGGAAGTGAATTATTTGTAATCAGCTAAATTACAGAAACATACGACATTATTACTAATAGTGCGATAATTATTTCGCCAATTTGATTACATCGCAAAACAATTACTATTGTCAGTTAGATACTTTTTTGCGTATCTATAAGGTTTAGATTTTAGTTTTGGACTGATTTTAAGTGCGATTGTGACTCATAAAGCATTTTTTTCTTTTACGTAAATGCATAATTTAACCTAAGTTGCTATTTTACACACAAACGTTTATTGAATCTCTCTCTCTCTATTACAATGTTTTTTGCCCATCTTTGACTTAAAACGCTTGCCAGATTGTGGAGTACAAAACTGATTGGTACTTATATAGGTATAGATAGGTACTTATACTACTTATATTGTTATTTCTAAAAGCCACGGGAATCCCACGGGACCACATCTGGTGGTTATTTATATGTTTATATTGTCTGTTTATTTGCACAAGGCTGTTATTGCGAGCTATCTATGGCTCAGTCGGCACCGGCCATTAGTTCACACAGGCATTCAAAACGGTGCCAAAGGTGTGCACGTAATTCACTAAATGTATTATTAATGTTCAAGCTATTTTAGTATTTCAGTTCTATTATCGTTATAAACATACATCATATATATTTCTGGTATACAAATTCTTAAAAACGTATTTTTTCTGGAAAGGAGAGTTCTATTATCTCTCTAACCAAAATAGTCCACAATTTCAATATAATTCCGGTTACTTTGTAAAATTACACAAGCCTAGGAACTACCTAGATTAATTATTCCTTGATTATTGCTTAAAAACATCTATACAAACTATACGTATTTTTTCTGTTAACGTTAATTTAAATTTTCAGTTTATTTAAATTAGAATTCTGAGATTGTATTTAAAAATACAATCCGGGTCCAGATTGGCGTCAAATAACACCAACGCTATCTTAGATTTCCCCTTATCTTTAATCAAACATCTCATTGATTGCACGTTTCAATCATTTAAATTGAATTTAAGCAGTTGATTGAGATAATGAGCCGCTTGACCAATATAAATGATTCATTCATCGATAACAGGAAACCATTGATATTTACGTAAGTAGGCAAAGGAATGAACAGCCTACTGCGACATCTTAAAGTTAAATTATTTCAGTTGTGGAAGCAGGATGGCACTACACTTTGTAGAGCGGCGTCTCTCTTCCACAACTGTAATACTTGAAGAGGACTGTTTAACTTGAGGAGGTGGTGTGGCTCTGATTGTACCTTGTCCCAATTGACAGGTCCGTCACGTTTAAACACACACACATTTAGCTACCCGTTACGAGTTTGATGTCCAATGCTTGTCTGCAAACAGCAATGTTTGCGAGTCGTAAGCTAAGCAAGCAATGTATTCACACAGTAACGTTGTTTCCACTGTCAGTGCTAATAGACTAATTGTGTGAAGCGTCGAAGCATGTCTCAGAAGATGTTTCTGTAAGGTTGTTGGTCGAAAGCAATTGTTTATTAAAATGAAGAGCTTTATTATATTACTTTGTAATTAATGTACCTTTTTAGTATGTTTACAAGAAACAACGACAAGCTGTTGACAGGTCGCCTTAAAAAAAACATACAAAAAACGGAATGCTTAATTACATTAATTACATTAGGTACTTATTTACTTTAAAAATATGTACCAACAAGAAAAAAAAAATATTCATTATTTTTATAGCTCTACCGGGCTGTCAACAATAATGGATAGTTCATTTAAATATGTTTTTTATTGATTCTTTATTTAGCTTTTATTAGGACCACTCTAAAGTAATAGTATCACTTCAGCTCAGCCAGGATAATTATCAGCAATTAGTAGAGTTTGTCTAAAGGTGTGCTCGTGGGAGCACTGCGACCTAGCACGACAACCTTGAAAGGTTTCTGCTCATTATACCCTCTTGAGATAACTCTAAAGGTCAAGAATTCACACGTATTGTTCTAGCAATCCCAATGGATACACGTAGAGACAATGCTGCAGTGCCATGTATCGAAGATAAAATAAAAAGACAAGAGAACCAAATGTAGATACAAGGTCACTTAATCAGCTGATACGGCCGGCTACGCTAGCTCTCTGACTCACGCATGCGTAGTGACCAACATCTCTCAAAATTTATAACAAAATACAAGAGGAATGTAAAAGCGAATGATAAATGTAAGAACCGCAGAATTCTTCAACGTCGTCTTCAGAACCGGGTCAGTGGCTCGGAATTTCGCGTGTCACGGACTGTGTTGTTGGCATATTTTTGCAAAGAAAATTCTATGTTTTCGTTACGTTGAGTATTGGGGAGGTTGCCAGAAATAAAGCTGCAGTGCAGTAGTGAGCTTGCAGCGGCAGACTGCGGTGCTGGCTCACCATTCATTGTGATGGCGGAGGTCGATACGCAGCCGTCGCCAGTGTCGCCGCGCCTTCTGTGGTGCGCGGTCGTAGCCCCGTCTCCCGCCACGCGCCGCTCGCCTCAATTGTGAGCACTGCGCAACCGACTCGTATCGGCAGTGAAGCCTTTATTTATAAACAAATTATAATTACCTGTGCTTTAAATATAATTTTAACGCCAGTTTCATTCATGAACGACCGTTCCGACTGTCTAATTTGATGAATAGTGAAGTTTAATATGATATCGTACTTATTTAATAGTTTTCGTGAAAGCGCACATGGCGACAGACTGTATTACATAAATATTAAATAATATGAACAATATTTGCTTCTATATTAATCAGTAAGTATACATGGGCACTCGTCTTCTGTATTTATATTTCTTAAATCATTACATCACAGTTCATCGCTTGTGTTTGTTATAAGAAATGTAGAGTCAATTTATGATCAAAGAAAACGCCGGAGAAGGGAAAAATGCGTAGAAAATCAATGATTTTCAGTTTCGTTTGCTTTAGGCACACAAACTAGATAAACAGGAGATAAACCATAGGTTTTTTTGTTATATTCGTAAGAAATGAAAATGGGGAATAAATATCTACCGACAGCGGGCATTTATCAGTACGCAATGACACCCAGGGATGCACTGCAGCACTTTAACACGATGACACACTCACAAATCAAATTAAGAGGCCATATAACAATGACGAAATAAATATACACACGTGTAGGTATGAAAATTTATACACGAAAGATAATACTATATTCCTCAAACATAAGCAATGTTTACGATGAGAACCGGTTTGAATTAAGTTGAAAACAAACTCATTAATTGCATTCAAACATTTTGACATAACGCGGCATCATGGCGTAATACAAAACATTCTTAATTTATTGTTTTGAAAGTTATTTATTATTATTTGATAGTGATGTATTAGTAGGTAGAGTCAGTTACAAAAGTACCGTACTGATAAAATATTGTAAGTTGCCGTTGTGATTAGGAAACTTTATAACAATTAGCGCAAAGTTACACTTGAATATGAATAAAAGTCAACTAAAACCTAACAGTCTAGATATATTTTAAATGTGATTGAATGTATCAACTTTTGTAACCGACTCTACATTATTTTTTAACCTTATCGTAGCCATCAGTAAACTTTTACATTGTTCAGAATATGAACAGTTGATTTCATGGAAATAATAGCATTGCGTGGCAAAGCTTTTGTTCGAAACTTCATTATTATTGTCTATTACATTATTTTGGTATCGTATTGTATTTGTGAATCAAATTATAATGTACTGTAATGTAGAGTTCGTTTTTCTTATTCTGATACAAATTACGTACCTACGTGAACCTTTGACTTCGTTCTAAAACGTGGGTATAATACATTTATAGTTTTAGTTCTCACATTAATTACTAATAATGTCTTATGGATCTCTGGTCTGAAATAAAGAATTTATTATTATAAACTTTATCCATTTTTGGTCTCCCTTTTTAAAGGGGTATATACAACCTACACACGGGCCTTAACCAAGTGTGTAAGCTGGGAAAAAAAAAAGAAAAAATGAAAATTATGATGATGACGGTGAAGCTAGAAATTTTCGAGTGAGACGACAAGTGTTAAGCAAGGTAGCTTTCTGCAAGAGTGTAAGCGTAGACTTGGGCATCTGAAGAGTATTTAAATTAGGCTGAAGGCTCTTAGGGATCACACCGGTACTGGATATGACAATAGGTACGATTTTAACAGTGTCCACTTGCCACTGTCTTTTTATTTCGGTGGCCAGATCAATATATTTTGACATTTTTTCTGTGTATGTTGTGAGAAGGTTATGTGTATTACAGACTGCAATATCTATAATAAAAACAGATTTATTAATTTTATCTAGAACTAGTATGTCTGGCCTGTTATAATGAATAGTTTTATCGGTAATAATAGTACGATCCCAGTAAATTTTAATTAAATTGTTGTCTAAAACTGTGCTTGGTTTGTATTTATAATACGCTATCTTGTGTGGGATAAAAGAATATTTATGAGCTAAATTTTGGTGAATAATTGCTGCGACCTGGTCATGCCTATGCTTATAGTCAGTCTGAACAATAGATTTACACGCGCCAGTTATATGCTGGATCGTTTCGGAATTACTATGGCATCTTCTACATAAATCTGTTACTAAGTTGGGGATACGACTAATATACTTCTGGTAATTACGTGTGTCTATTACTTGGTCCTGGATAGCAATCACAAAAGCCTCCGTTTCTGGGAACAGCTCACCCCGCCGCAGCCACTCGTTCGACGCATCCTTGTCGACGTGTTCTTGGCTGAGATCAGCGAGATGCCTCCCGTGCAGAGACTTTTGTGACCACATACTCAGTTTTTGCTGTTTACTCACTAAATATGGTTGAAAATCCCTGCTACTTAAATTTAAAGGTGTCATGTTTTTATCTATTTCAATTACAAAATTGTGAAGTTCCGATTGGTCAGCTTTAACATAAAAATACTTGCGCATGTTATTAATAATATTGCTATGCAAATTGTGAATGTCGATAAGACCTCTTCCTCCCTCCTGGCGCGGTAGTGTCAGACGTTGTGCACACGACCTAGGGTGGTGTTTTCTGTGGGTGGTCATACGCGTGTTGATAATGCGTTGCAGTTTAATTAAGTCACTTTTAGACCACTTAATAATGCCAAAAGAGTAGGTGAGGACCGGTATCGCGTAAGCATTAATTGCTTTAATACTATTTCGTGAATTTAAATGCGTTCTTAAAATCTGATTTATTCTAACCTTAAACTTATTAATCAATTCTACTTTTGCTTGTTTTTGATGAATTTGTTTAGACTGATGGAAACCTAAATATTTGTAAGTGCTGTGTTCGTCCATAGGATCAATTCTTTCACCTGTAGCTAGCGTATAAGTATTACTTTGAACTTTGCCTCGATTAACAGAATGAATTTTACATTTATCTATTCCAAAATGCATGTGAATATCATTAGAAAATGATTCAGCAATGTAAACTAGTTTTGTGAGTTCAGAATGACTAGAAGCATAGATTTTAATGTCATCCATGTAGAGTAAATGTGATAGGGTATGGAAAGAGTTATTATATTTTAATTTAAAACCTAACTTGGAACTGTTCAGTAGTTCAGACAGTGGATTCAGCGCCAAACAAAACCACAAAGGACTAAGCGCATCTCCTTGAAAAATGCCCTTCTGTATTTTTATAGGGTCCGTAGTAAAGCTTGCGTCATTTATCAATTTTAGTTTTGTTTGCCACTGAGTCATGGTTGCACGTAAATATAAAATAATATTAGGATGAATTTTATAATGTTCTAAAACATAAATTAACCAGCTATGGGGAACCGAGTCAAAGGCTTTTTTGTAGTCTATGAACATAGTGTGAATATTTCTATTTTTGGATTGAGCCTGTTTCATAACTATTGAATCTACGGTCAGCTGCTCTTTACATCCTTGACTATTACGCTTACATCCTTTTTGTTGTTCTGCAAGGATATTGTGTTCATCTAGGTGTTTGTAGATTACATCACTAATACAACCGGTAATGATTTTGTAAATAGTTTGTAAACAAGTAATGGGTCTGTAATTTGCAGGATTTTTATGATCTTGACCTTTTGGTATCATATATGTGACTCCGTGAGTTATGAATGTAGGCATTGTGTGTGGCGACTGTATAAATTTACTAATACTATTGTAAATATGTGGGTGTGTACATGTGAACTTTTTGTACCAATAGTTGTGTATATGATCAGTACCCGGTGCCTTCCAGTTATGTGTGCGCTTGATGACTTCTAGAAAAGTGTCGATTGGGATATTCTCTGCATTCATTTCTGGGATAAGCGCTGTGTTTGTTATTTGCTGTAACCAATCGGCATCAGTCTTGTGCTGAACTGGGTTTTCCCAAATTTCAGCCCAGAATTGGTGTAAATTCTGCGGCGAAGGCACATCCGAGTTCTGATTTTGCTGGTAATTAACACACAAATTTCTGTAAAACTGTTTTTCATTATTAGCAAAGGTGGTATTTTGTTGCTTTCTTTGTGTGCATGCTAAGTATCTTTTAAGTCTATTGGAAGCCGCGTTCAGTTTTTGTTTTAAGGTGTCGAGAAAATGCTGCGGTTCCGTATTTGGTTCTTCATGCTGCGAGTGAGTTTTGTACTTAATTTTAATTTCTTCTACGGTCTTAAGTATTCTAGAGCTTCTATTGCCTGCAATAAACTGAGTTAATCTACCTATTTCAAATCTATATTTTTCTATTCTACTCTCAATTCTTCTTTGCCAACGTGGTTTCCTATTGAGCCTACTAAAATTGGCATTTCCTACTATAAATTTAGTGCCATTACAAGTCGCAGCAGTAAAAGCAGCAGAGTAAATCAAAGTGTGCAATGATATAAAATTTAGCTCGTTTCTTAGATGTTTAGGCAGAACTACGCTATTTAGATACTGAACAATTTGGGCAAACTTTCGGGACGACCTCTGCTTAGGTATATAGGGCCTCTCTTCAGGGTCCATGCCACTAAATTGTCTAACAGCTTTATCAAATTCTTCCGCCACGTTGTTTAGTTCTATTGTATGGTCCAAAAAATCAGTGTCGACTTCATTTCCTACACTCTGTGCTGCAATTGCTTCCGTGGGTGGATGAGTAGTATCTAATGAAATGTCGTGTTCATCTTCTACTGTAGCGTGGGTAGTTTCTGCGTCAAAATGAAGATAATTGTTTTGCTCGATTAGTTTGGATTCTACTTCTTTTTTCAGTCTTAAAATTTTATCGGCATTTAATTTGTTACAAAATATTAATCTTCTTTGGTCTGCAATCCTTTGTTCAGTAATATAAGATAGGTTAGGGTATTTTTCTATAAACTGTTCATACAATTTTTTACGGTAGCTAGTTTTATTAATTTCTAATTCAGTAATTTCAAAGTATAGCCTAATTATATCTTCATTCATTGCATCTGTCCACTTTATTCTAGTGTTTACAGTAGAACTTGTGTGCGATTGTGTTATGTGTTGAGTATGAATGTGATTATGTGACAGTGATGAATTATCAGTAGTTTGTAAGTGCTCTTTTACATCCTGGTTTATTTCGTCTAATATGTTTTGTGGTAGCAATTTTCTTCTTAATATAGCCCTTCTTTGGTCACCTAACCGTTGTCGGGTGGTTTGCATTTCTGGGTATCTATTGTCAAATTCTTTGTGTAATGACTCTAAATAATTATTCATTTGTGAAGTCTCGCATTTCGTTACTAACAAGTATGTGCGCCATATAAAGCGGTTCATTTCCTCTGACCATTTTTTCCGCGCACGCGAAGGGCCAGCAGTGGGTGCAGGGTTAATGGCTACTGCCTCCTGTACAACAGCTGTTGACCTTGTAGAACGAAGTGAGTATGTGGATGATGGCGATGAAATAGGGGATCTAAATAAAGTATGAGTTGAAGATGGAGATGGGATGTCAGCGAAGAGTGAATGTTCGGAGGATGATGGTGAAGGTGATCGATCGGCTGTAGTATTTTGTTCGAGGGGAACCCGCCTGCTCAGTCCCCCGTCGCCAACGGTTCGCATGCTGAGGCATCCAGCGTCAGCTCCAGATGCGCCCCGGCGACCCCCGGGCAGCGGCCGCAAACTATACTTCCTTGAATTACTTTCCATATTCTTCTCCATTAAATGGGTTTTGGGGATCGTTAGTTAGGATAGGTGATTAAGTGGTAAGTTGTTCTAACCATTTGACCAGTACCATATATAGGTGATGTTTACACGGTAAGATGTTCAGACCATGCGACCAGTACCATATATCCGGAAGCCCCCCCACCACGGCAAGGTGATCCCCACGGGGGGGTTATTATTATTATTATTATAGGCCTGAAATAGTACAGATCGTCGTTCTATTTTTACGAACAATTTGAAAAAATTGTTTGTAATAACCCTTAACTCTACATATACACATAACAAAACTTAACTTTAACTATATTTCTATTTTTATACTTATATTATAATGAGAAAAGTCCGTAAAATGGAATTATTCTTAGATTATATTATTAGAAGACAATAAATAATAATAGTGGCAGTATAATCAGAATTCCGCATACCAACATTTTATTACTTTATTTACTTTGAATGAATCGCACTATTAAGACGAGGTCAACTTCTTAACACTTGACATTTAGTAAAACCTAGCCACCTTTAGAACATACCAGAAACCTAATGGTATGCAACGATGCGTCCATCATTATTTATAGTCAAAACAAATCGTTAAAGTGCGGATAAAACAAAAAAGTTCACTGAATTCAGCCAACTCGAAACTGGGTCAAGGTTTGCCTTTAATCAAATAATGTTTAATATTATATTGAAAGAGTAAGGCTACTGTATTTAATTTTATTTAAAATTGTCACTCTCAGTACTAAATACAGGCAGCAGCGCTTCTCTTACTTGTTTGACTCTACATTTAAGACTAAACCGTTAAAATAAACAAACAACAAGTTTAACTGTAAGAATAACCGCGTTCACCCAATCAATTCATTCTACAAAATTATGTAAGTAATGATTATAACATTGAGATTTTAGAATAAAATTCCTATTAAAGTTACGTAAACGTTCGGTTCGGAATATTGGAATAAATTATAGGAACCGGTAGCTCTTGTCAAGTTATTCACGTGACCCTCTTCATTTTAAGTATCTTTATGTAAAAAGATATTAAAAGATCTTATCAAAATATTTTCCTACTTATTAAAATGACCGGCCGAACACTGAAATGCCAATTAGTTTGAACTTACCGTTATGTCGCATACTGTCTCTTGTATACTGCTTCTTGAAGTTACAGACTCAGGCCTTGTTTTAATTACGGATAGGTAGAACACTCTTTACACAATTTAATTAACTTATAGAAATACAAAGGCTAGGTAAATGATTGCGATTTAGTATTCAGCAGACAGTTCGTCAAGTTTTTTTGTATGCAAGAGTAAAATTTAAATCTAATTTGCCTACTGTACAGTCTAGATAGGATTTAAAAGTGATAAAATATTTAGAGTATGTAACCGGGAACTCATATTTTCTTTCGCAGTTCTCTAGACCTCGTGTTCACGCTACGCTAGTTTGTCTTATTACCCATTTTACATCTTGGTGACATCACGAAAGCGACACAAAAAACTAAATTTTATGTTATTCACGCGAGAATTTGATAAAGTGGTCTGCATTATAATTATTATTGCATGAACATTCACATATTTACTCTAGGTATTCGTTATTTATGAGTCTCGCTTTATTTTATTGCACGTCGGCTTTGATGTCTTAAATATCGGCTGGAATATTCAATTTTATGATTTCTGACATTTACGCGAATGTAGACATTAAAATGGAACTATTTCTTGCTTATTTTAATTCAGCTTTTTTTGAGATTTTTTGCGACATTTAGCGCTCTACCTTGCACGCAAACAAATAAGAATTTTGCTAGTTTTTTCCATCTAACCTTGGTTGAAGTATAAATCATCATCTTCTACAATTTGTCTATGACATTTTTTGTATGGCCTTGGCTAGAGTCTCACGCCTATGAACCGAATAAATGTAAATGTTTATCTATGGCTCTAGGCGCAATGCTCTTCATTCAGTCTTTAACTGGATTAGTCACAATTGCTTAATTGTTAGCACATGGGATGTAGGCGAATTACAGTGTTGATATTATGAGACCGACGTGACGTGATGTAATCAGACGGGTTGAATTAAAACCTTTTCGGAAATTATTTTGTTCGTCATTAATAAAAGAGCATGTATTCTTTTTACGTTTATACTCATACTAGCTATACCCCACGTTGTTACTCGCGATTTATCTAATAAACTAACAAAGCCGGCAAAGTGCGAGTGGGATTCTGTAGCAAGAGATTCTAGATAAACCAATAGGCTACTTCGCATTTATAAAATTTGTATTTGTAACAATTAATAACAAAAAAAAAATTGCGTAGTTCTCTTTTCTTTTCTTTCGCATATCAAATGTGAATTCATATAATAAACGCATTGTAAACTTAATATCACTTTAAGACCGCTTGTATGCTAATCCAACAATTAACCATAAACCAGTAAAGTGAACGATAACGTAATTTTGAACGTCCTTCATTCGGCTATCTTCAATAGAATGCTGGTATGCTGTAACTGACACAAATGTATGCGCAAACAGTTTAGACAAATATCTAGGTTATGTTCCGCATAAGTTGTGATATGGCCTACAGATTATATGTGAATAGGCCTAACCTTAGTCCATTGAAGATGAAGCCTTGTCTCGGATTAGTCAAATTAAAATTCGAAATAGGTTTTTGTCATGAGCATAACTTCTTGACTGCCTCAAGTAAACATTGAAATCCATGTTGCATATATAATCTTTGCAAATGTACTTTTTAAATTTGAATTATTTTAAATTTATTTTACCACTGGGCAATTCGAACGTAGCCGATTTTTATTTACGATTTGGGCCGTTCAGACAAAGTTCGAATTTTGAAATTGTTTTTTTTTTTTGTGTTAGTGAATTGATTGACTACTAGTTTATTATGCATGCAAGCAAAGATCAAAATTTACTGATAATTCAATGTATTGATACCATGTTTTTTTTCTAATATTTATTTTAATAAGTTATGCAATTAGCGCGGGGCAGGTCGTAAGTCATGGATAACATGTTTTTTTATGAAATGCTTGAGAGAGAGATTCTTACCCAGCAATAAAATAAAAAACAAAATGTATGTAAAATGTATTTAAAAAATTGGCATTTGAGTGGTATTTGAAACTGCTTTGTTATCGAGTATCTCCAATAAATATCTTTAATATCCTTACTTGTTATAAAGACACCAAAAAATACGTCATAGTTTATGCAACTCAGTCACTTGGGACATTAAAAGGGTCGAAGATACCCCACTTAGCAAACTTATGTACAGAACGACCAACCTGTGTAGCGAGGGGTTGAGAAACCGCCAAATTGGGCACTGCAGGTCCATCCCTCGAGACTTGCAGGGTTAAACTAATACCGGGTCTATAACTTTATAATGTGTGACGTACTTCCGCTGTTTTGCAATATTGGAAATATATACTGTTGTCAGGGGACCTACTACTATCTCTTGAATAAGGACTTGCAGTTGTGGAAGAGAAACACGGCTCTACCATAACGTGCCGAGTAGTGCGCTATCTCTATCACAACTTCAACAATTTTACTTTTAAAGGATAACCACCTCCTCCTAAAACAAGAAGAAGAGGCCCGGTGTGTTTCTAGTAGGTGGGAGTCCGACATTAACCCACGCCGCCGTGCCCTCGGAGTGGGTTGAAGTTTTACCCCGAAAGTAAAAATAAAAGACTGCAGTTATTTTATTTTATGCAATAGTTACAGTTACAGATAACAGATTAGCATAGGACAAAAAGATAAAGAACATGTTGTAGTTGTGCTTGCTCTACATATAGTGCGCTGTCTCAGCCAAAACTAATATAACATTACTTTAGGAGTACTCGACAAACTCATGTACTTTTATTAATTGCAAGTAATAAAAATAGAAGTCAGATAAGGTATATACGGGTTATTGAGTAAGAGTATCAATTAAACTACGTTGAAATGCTATGCGATCCATCGGTATGGCACGAGTATGTCAATATAATAGCAATTGAAATAAATGAACAAATGAATAACCCAGAATATAATATAATACAATCGTTTAAAGTATTTATTTTATAATCTAGAAAGAATTGCATATTTTACGTTACTAATCGATTAAGCAATAACTTTAACGTAATAGAATCGAAGCGTAAAAATTTGTATAACACTTATTTAGGCTCTACAGCTCTCAAAGATTTTATAAGTGCACCAAATATCAGTTCTTTAAATAATTTCAGGTTTAATCTTATAAGTAAACGTCCCACTGCTGGGCACACATCTCTTCTTATACCAGGAAAATTTGAGCATTGATGCACCACGCTTGCTCACTGCAAATTGGCGATTTCAGATTCCAATACTTGGAATCCAGGTTTCTTTACAACGTTTTTCTTTACTGTTTATCAGTAGTATCTGACAATAATTAACAAAGTACCTAAAACATTGAAATAGTTACATTGGTATCTGCCTGCGCTAAGAATCGAACCTGCAACTTGCGCATACAAATACTTACATAAAGCCGCAAGACCATCAGGAAACATTTTTATAATTTTCCAATAACTAAAATAACAAAACAGATTGGTAATATCTGTATCAATTGTTTGGCACAGATTGAGCGATCATAGCGTACTCACAACAGTTATACAGACTACTTCTGCCCCGCGGCTTTACGCACGATTTTTTCCATTACGAAATACAGACTACTGTTATTTTGTATAATTGGATACTTTATTATTTACGTGAGTAATCCACGGCTGTAAATGCGTGAAATGTTTTTAATTTTTTTCGGGTAAATTACAGGCTTGGGATCCGTTTATTGACGCGGTTGGTTTTACTTTTAATAGGCCCTTTTGGTAAATGAATGTTAATGAGTGGAATAAGTTTTGATCAATAATTAAATTGTAATTAGAAGTCTAGTTTTATGATTCGAAGGTTCTTTTTTGTTTTGAAGTTTGTTGCGGTGTTGAAAATAGGTTGGAAGGTATTTGATGTATTAGAATAATACGGTTTTGCTGTAAATGAGTGTAATGATATTGTAGAGCAAATTATGCGGAAGTCACAAAAACTGTAGGGTGGTCATGTATTTATTACGAAATGATCGATTACAAAGAAATGTCGATTCATAACAACTTCTGATGATTGGTTATCATTGCCATTCGATATTTTGATATGATCTACATTAAAAAACAATCAAAGTGTTCAGGATATACTAACTAATACCTACAAAGATATGTTCACATGTTTCACGTATGATTTATTGTATTTAGTTTTTTTAACTCATAATTTCATCATTACTTTTTTACCTTATATTTTATATTTATGAAACTTACAAAATGTTATCATATTTGTTCAAACATTGTCATTAACGGTTAATAATTAGCTATATTAATTAGCTCAATGTGGATAAACATCAGTTACACAAATACGTAGGTACTTGTTGATTAATTACTTAATTATTTCGTTTATCAATGTAACAGTTACAATTTTAAACTGAGAGTGAATTAAATTGCCGAACTCACATCCAAAACAGGAATTTGGTAAAGTTAATTAAAATAACAAATTTTGGTCACATTTTCCTGATTTTCCTGATTGATTGAAAACTAATAAGCTAAGATAATTAAAAGCTGAAATGAAGATTATTATTAGGTTGTTAGTTTAACTCAAACTAGAAATGCAAAAACAAGACTCAAACTAATGAAGAAAGATCTTACTTTAAACTATTGAAGAAAGATCAAAAATACTTTCTTTTTCTTTTTTTCTATCCCCGTTTAAAACCTCATACACTGTCCCACTTCAGGGTGTTGACGAGGGGGTGTGCCGGACTTTTACCAGCTAAAACCACTGGAGCGTTCTCATCTGCCTATGGTTAGGGGTACGGGGTTCGCTTTCGCATTTACCCTCGGCAGATGTAAAAAACACCAACCTGTATTTAGCAAGCTTAGTTGTTTCTGATCATTCGTTACTCTTCTAATCTTTGAAAGTTTTAGACTGAAATACTACTTACTTGTGTAAATGTATATGAGAGTAAATTGCGTGTCAATTTTCTTGCCTACACGATGGGTGAAACCCCAAGGATAATGTTCATGTGAATAGAATACGTTTGCAACATTACTTGCACAACTGTCAGAAAACATCAAGTCGTGGGAAACACTAAGTTCTTATACCCACAATGTTATACGAAAATGAACTCTATGTGCGTAGACATAGAGGTGTCGATTTTAGAGTCTAATGATGTGTGTTCGACAGTAGAATTGAGTATGTTGGGAAAACTATTATTTTGTTACGAAGGTTTGGTACTTGGTAACGAAGATTAAAGATAATATGAGTAAAATGTAATAATGTTAGATTAAATAAACAAATATAATAAGGCTCTTCATTGTATTTAACTTACCTTCTGTCACTTGAACACTGATTGAAACGAAAATCAGGTAATCGACAGTCAAATCTTATGTTAAGCTCTGTGATTGGTTGTAAGTTTTATTGACAACCAATCACTGTAATCAGTTGATTTGACAGCAGATTCAATTGATCTGCCTTCCAGAAACCGGGGGTTAGACCCAGTTTTTTGAGCGCTGATCAAAACGAATATCAGTTAATCTTCTTTTAAATCTAATTGTTAAGTGCTGTGATTGATTGTACATCTTGCGGTCAGCCAGTCACAGACAATAAATTGTTATGAAAGAGGTTACAAGTATAATAAGGTCTATTTATAAGCCTCTGTTATACCTACTTTAGCTATGGATAGCTTATTATGTGCATCGGCATTTCGCATATTTGCGCGTTCGACCTGCCGGACAAAAGTCACTTTGAGAGTACATACTTAATTATATTCACAACTAATATAACTATAATTAGTTAGTCATAAACCTATAAAATTATATGACATTGAGCAAAACGGAAATTAGCGCGTACATACATTCATTTTCACACGCCGTGGTCGCAAGATGACTGACGTTGACTGCAAGAAGTCTATCTACTATAAAATTTGGAGGAAACCATAATATTTTTACCGAATTTAATAGGCAAGACGATTCGACCGTAAATATGTTTTAACGCGGTAAAAAAATCGTTAATGTTATATCTAATTGGTGCTATAATTTTTTTCCCTTAATTTAATTATTTAGATTTATTTCCATCATTATTTTTATACCTACAAAATGTTACATAACGCAAACCAAAGCCTAAACTTAAGCTAGGTTATAGCGAAGTTATGAGTTAAAAGATCGCATTCGTACGGATACACTGACGGATGTTGCCTAATAATAAAGAGACAATTAAAAACTTGACTCTGTTTTGTTCATTCGTTTGTCAGATCTTAATAAACAGAATGAACCACGAAATAAACATGCCTAGACAAATATTACTACAATTGCTATCACGAATGGAATTGTATAAAATATTGGGAAGTGATAATTCTACCTACTCGCACGCTATATTTGCAATATTCGTTAGAATCGCATTTACGGTGTGAAAATATTTAAGGCATATTCGTTATAACTCCCCTAAATTGACTTGTTGTTCTTGCAACTGTCTATTGGAATGTAGAGTTGCAAGGATCTTTTGGTATTGGATGACATTAACATGAGGACACTGGTGTGCATATTCTCAACAAGAATCAACTCAACTGCCTGTCAAAAGTAACGGTATTTCATGGTTGATTTGAATTCAATCACTTGCTAAAAGATCCTTGTAGCTCTATATGATCAATGAACGTCACTAAATAGAATCATTTGTGTATCTCGTTGTTATCTATCAAAAAAGTCAATTCTACACATTTAAAACCTTATCGTCAACGCTACTAGAAATGTCAATTGCAATAAAATTCGCAAATCAAAGTCGATTTGATTCGATTCTACATCTAATCGATTGTACCGCCTCCAGTATCGAGTAATATCGAGTTATCGAGTAATTCCGTGACTCAAGGTAAGCTAAGCGTTTACCGTCGGTAACTTACGTTGGTGACATACAATGTAATTTGTAAGTATTCTTGGAAGTTAAGAACTTTAATGCGATTGTCTGGAACTGTTGGTTATGTATGAGGGTATAGAAGACGGTGAAATATTATGCTTGTAATAGAAAATATTGCTTAAAAAATGGTTTGGTGAAGCGTAATCACAGTATAGTAATAAATACAATGTGAAGTCTTCGCATACACAGGCTCAACGTGAGTTATACCTACGTTTTTGTATAGTGGCATCTGTTCAGCATGCTACAGTCGCGAGCTTGCGTCCTTTAGTAACGAACGGACGATGTGTTGTAAATATCGCTAAAATATATTATCGCTGTTACGTGCTGTGCGATTGTATTTATTTAAAAAAAACGGCTACCGGATTTATTTATACTGTGGTATTACTCTGTAACTACTTAAAAGTTTATTGACATTGCTTGTTTTAGGACATTTAAAACTATTTCGTCTCACTATAGGTTAACATTACGTCTTTGCCTAATTTTCTATTTTTAGTGTAGTCGAGTACCACACGCAAATACTAACAACATTTTAATATTCGATGTACATGCAAAAACGGGCCTAACACTAAATAGAGCATCTATTTTTATCGAGTTTTTAACGTATATTTGACTTTTTTGTCACTATCACTACATAGTATAAAACAAAGTCGCAGTCTGTCTGTATGTCCACTTAAATCTTCAAAACTACGCAGCGGATTTTAATGCGGTTTTTTTTTTAGATAGAGCGATTCAAGAGGAATGTTTATATGCATACACATCAAAATTTCACCCGTGTGAAGTTGGGGTGGATCGCTAGTTCTTTATAAGTAACACAATTTACTTTATGTAAAACGGTTTTTATGAGTCACAAAATACTTTTACTTGCATCGCGATCTTGTGAGAAAGTTAGTGCAACGAACCATGTTGTTTATTTCGCCTTTAGATTACAAAACTCGACAAACTATTCTTACTTACATGACGAGGTAATAAGAATGACGAAATAAATAAAAAAAAAATATAAATATTCTTTAACATTCACACAGCGCCATCCAGTCTCAAATTAAGCATACTAAGTGTGTATGTGTGCTGGATTTTCCTCACGATGATTTCCTTCATCGATTAATACGTAATTATGACTTCAAAAAGACATTGTTCAATTAAAAAAAACTGATCTTAAAAAAAGATTGTTTTGCTGGCGGCTAATAAAAATGGAAAGCTTATCCCGAAAAAAAAACGCAAAAGCATGTTTTATTTATCTACCCTATATCAAACGTATTAACCAGGTGCGCTCTCTTTAAATCCATTGCTTATCATAATAATATATCACACTTAAAATACGTATATCCATTTATCTACGAGGTATAATCTCAATTTAAAATACTTAATTTCAGTTTTATTGTTTTAAATCATGATTGAATGAATGAACTATTGTTATTTAATAAATCGATTGCACCGTTCATATGCGGTATACAAGCCGTCTTTGAAGCGAGTGCTAATTGGTAATGTTCGCATTAAGCGAAGCTCTTTATTAGCCAATGCCGCCATAAAGAAGGTGCCCTCATTCCAACATTGATTGATGAGTAACGTTTCAGCTTATTGGCTATTGTCGTCGAACAAAATTGATTCATATTTAATAGATGTCCATTTTTTTTGTACTTACGACTAAGTGGAGTTTCTTGATACAGTTTTGGTTTATTAACTTTTTTGTTCTATGTTCAGGATATTTAGGAGGAGGATATTTTATACACGAGTTTCTTGATACAGTTTTAGTTTATTATTTTTTTTTGTTCTATATTCAGGATATAGGTAAACTGTTTAAATATTTTTTGATAGGTAGAAAGTATTCATTCTAAGTACCAAGCACAGAAAAAGAAAGGTTGTAGGAAAGATAAATAGGAATATGATTCTAGAAATAATTCCTATAAATCAAACACAATGTTTTTTTTTTATAAACTTCAAGTTTTTCATTATGGATTACGCTGGCTGCTTTTGTTTTCAAAATCGAAATCAAAACGTTTTTATTTCGAATAGGCCTTCTCATGCACTTTCAAAACGTTACCTACTCTAGTTCCACTAATAGTTAATGTTTTAAACTCATTTAAACAAAAGAGAAACCAATAGTGCAATTGACTTAGGCCATCAACCGCTCTTGTTTATATTCCGCCTTTTTCCCGGTTGCTCTCTTTCCTATTATCCTTACTACTTAATCCTCTTGACACCACTCAACTCACACTTAATCTTCCTCTTGAAGTACCAGACACTCAAGAGTTCCACTTCCTTTCCTTTCTTTGCCTTATAATTAAAAGGATGTAGACTCTTTTTTATCAACTGAAGGCCTATCATCTCTTAAAGTAATGTTATTGCAGTTGTGGAAGCATGACCGTACAACACACGCTTGTCTTCCACACCGACAATAATCACGTGGTAAGGAAGGTGTTGGACTTGAATGTGGATTGATATAGGGGAAGAGGACGACCAAAGAAACAATGGATGGATTGTGTGAAAGATGATATGGCTGCAAAGAGTGTCACTTGCAAAATTACGGTAGATAGGAACGAGTGAAAAAAGAAGACATGCTGCGCCAACCCCATATAATAATTAGAATAAGGGCAGGGGAATAATGATAAACTACAATAATATTACTTAACTAGCTGCTGCCCGCGACTTTGTCTGCGTGGTATTGAAGATGTGTAGTGCTGTACAAAAAGTAAAACTAAATAATGTTCAATGCCAGCTCCCCAATCCAGTTTTATTCAAAACTAATTTCTTAACTTCCTAATCATAACCTCTAGTCTTACAAACACATTTGACTGTTAGTTAATACTGCTAGTTTTTTGCTGTGGCCACTATCTTGCACTGATTTGACAATTTGGCTTGAACGGCTTGAAAACGGACGATGGTAAAGAAGTGTGCCGGATTTTTACTGGCTAAACCAGTAAAAGGACGCTTCTTCTCCGTTTCCTATTGTCGGGAGTCACGGGAACGCTTTAGCAAACTAAAGCGAACCCCGACAGGAGAGCTCTTTTTAAGGGGAGCTTCTTCATTAATGTGGAGCCAGCTTTCTCCAGTCCTTATTAAGAGGCGCGTGGAAGCACCGCGTACGCCGTCTTTGCCTTTATCCAGTACAGTAGACTGCCCCGAAACTACTGCCGTAGGCTATTTATGGTGGTTGGAGGAGGCCCATTAGGCCCTTCTTCTATCCCTTGCTTGTCGGACACGAATCGGGTGGTGGTCAGATGAAGCCTACCGTGCTCTTTCCACATTTTCTTTGAGCGTCATCACTTCTTCGTAGAACTTAGTGACGGCGCACTAACTAACCGCGGACACTTTGGCCACTCTAGGCGTTGTGATATCGTCTGTACGGAGATGTCGCATTCTCACTGGATGTGAGAGGGGTCTGTATAGCCAAATTTGCTAAATTTTGTTTGCCTACCTATTTGGGTTCTCAGACAGTTGAATGCTTTCCGAAAAGACCACTGCAAGGTACCTCCGGGCGGCAGATGTTCCTGAGGTAGGACATAAGTAGTCGGTGGTAGTTGTCGATCTGCCCAGATCTTGCACCGAGCTCGAGTTGGAATTTCAATAGTAGCCAGTGTCCATCGGAGGAACCTCTTTTGGCTCTTAAGTCTACCCAAATTAAGTATATTTTAACATCAGGTAGAGCAATGCTAACCAGGGGGAGAACTTATTGAGCGGGGTTGTTTTTGAACACCTACATATTATTCGACACGTTTCGTTGAGCACTGTGCGCTGTGGTGTGGAGAACGGCAGGCGCCGCTCTCCATTTGGTGGATGTATGTATGTGCAGCAAATTATTCCGGGCACCAATCTTTTATTTCGTTTTCTTTCTACCCCATGACGGACGAATTTTCAAAATCCCGTCTTAGTGCTTACTTACATTACTATCAAAGTTTCTAGTTCTAGTAGTTTGAGCTGAGCCAACTGAGCTTGAAGAAGGTTAATGTTACGCACACATAACAATTGGTACACAATTGTGGTAGTGTATACGCACCATCAAGTCTTTAAAGCCACGCGTTATACAAAATGGCAGTCAACAGCTAGTTAATAAAGCATAGTAAATCTTTTACCGTCCAAACTATTTTTTTTTTTGGTGTAGTTGGTTTTCTTTCATTTCATTTCCACAGCTCCATTTAAATTGGATGAGACTATCGTAGTTTAACAGTAAGTAGATACCATATTAAAGTATTTTAAAAGACAATTTTCTGTTAAAAAAATCCAAGCGCTTCTTACAATACTTTTGAACTACCAAAAACGATAGAAGAAAAAAAAATGTTATGCTTGACTGAAATTTCGAATCGTACTCAAAAAATATTAAAAAACACATTCAAAAAATGTGTGTAAAATGAAATTTGAACTTAGAGTGAAAAAAATACAAAACTCGTACTTCCCTGACCCGGCTATTTTCATTTTTATATTTTAAGCCAAATATGTAGCATGTTAATATTAACGTCAAAACATAAAACCATAGCAACAGTATTTTGGTCGCTATGGTAACATCAAATCAAATCAAATCTATACATTATCTGATAGAATACCTGAACAAATGTTCGAGGTGATTCTTTATATTGGCATAACTTTTTTATTTATCAACCGATTGACATGAAATAAACACTAAATGTGATGGGAAGCTTACTACAACATATTAGTGAAAACCGCATTTCAATCGAATAAGCCGTTACTGAGATTAGCGTGCACAAACACCACTTTTCTAGAATTTTATTATATGTATAGATCTATGGAGTTAGTCTGGCGCAGACTGCTTCATCAGACTATGATAGAGCTCTCTTGTATCTATAGACTACCTACAGCTCACCATGTCTTTACATGTAGAAATGCCCCTTGTGTTGTCCACGACTAGTCTTATTTCACGCCTGTACCTTACTTTACGACTACTGTGAGATATTGAAATAAGTTTAATGTCACGTTTACATCTTGTAAACAAGATAGGTATATAACTAAAAAATCGCTCAATTGTACCAGATACGCAAAATTGCTTCCTTGTCGAAACGGGATGTCATTCCCGTACTCTAATGCGATGTCACTTTGTCTTGACCCGACGGCGCATTTTTTTTCTTAGCCTATATTGTCCTACTGCTGGGCAAAGACCTCCTCCAAATCCTTCCACGTTTCTCTATCATAACGTGGTAAGACGCAGTCTACGGTGTTGAAAGAACACCTGTAGTTTAACCCGCTAAGCAAAAAAATACCTTTAAAAACAAAAAAGAATTAAGGCGTATCTTATCGGTCTGAACAAAAATAATGGAAACAGCATAGCAACACAGTTCAACGATCGTTGTTTGTACTTCATTGTTGATTTTACATTATCTTCGAAACGAATTAGTTTTTGCGAATATTTAAAATGTATTGTTTTTGCGATGAATAGGAAATTCCTGATGTATTTTTCACATAACCATCATTGAGTTAATCTTTTCATGGGAACTATATGCAATTTACGTATGTGTGACAGGATATACATATTTATTACTATGTATTTATAGCTTTATACAAGCATTTTACTTTTTTTTTTATCTTTTACACGCGGATCCGCCCGCATAGATATGAATATGTTATCGCCGCTCATATCCTTTCTTGGTATCTACGAGTAAGTTAGCAAGCTACTGTATTTTATCTAAATCGTATGAGTATTTTTGAGGTTAAAAAAGTGATAACTTAATGACTGCAAGGTCAAAGATTGTAGGTTCAAGTCCCAGTACGAACATATGACTTTTGGAATTTATGTGCTTATTACAAATTAATTATCACTGGCTTAAAACAGAGAAGTGGAACATCGTGAGAAAAGAAGCATATCTGATATTTTCAAGCAAAGCGAGAGATCTACGGGCGGTTTAAACTGCTGACACTAGCTTGTACATTAACAATACGAATAGAAGAAGCTGAGGAAACGTAAAAGACAATTATTTCACATTTATAATACTAGTAGATACCTATGTGCTAGATCTTAGGTATTCATGTAAACGTCCATTACACAAACTCATTAGTTCTATTTATTTAGAGTCAGGGACGCTTTAAATATTAGCTAATGCACGACGCGACGCATTATTTTATAAATAACTTCAGTTAGTAAAATACTCTTTTCTAGACTCGCTTACATTTATCCACGTCAAAACATATATCTGACGTTTTAATTTAGAAACATCTCGGATTCCCTTGAATTACGACTTCCTATCTAATAAAACAATTATGAACAATCATAACAATCACTTAATTTTTATATAAACAATGATTTAGTATAATAAAGCGTGAAGAATGTAGCCAGCTATATGTCTTGTCGTAAGAGAATCCTTGGATTGCTGCCAAAATGAGAAACCCCTTGACAATTCAATAATTATAGTTTTCGGCGCATGAAATATGTGTGTGACTTTTTTTATAGCTTCTGTACCACATAACAGGTGACAATGAATTGTCGCAGTTGTCTGCAAAAGCGTAAAGTTAAAAAAAATCTAGCAAATTTTGCAAAAAAATGATTTTTCGTTTTTCAACATTACTAATTCCGCTAACTACCGGACGTTAGTCATATAGTGTTTTGTCTTTCTATCGATCCACACACTTACTACCTTGATGTTAGCAAAATCTTCGAATTCACCAAAGAGCCATAAACAAAGAAGAAGTTAAAAAAAGAATATTGTCGCTGTGCAAGTGAGTAGCGAACTACATGGCGTAGAGTACCTACTGCCACATTTGCAACTGTCTTACTTTAAGAAGTGATGACAAAGGAGTCTTAGTTCCAGTCGAAGGCTATGGACAAGCACTGCAATAGTTTTAGGCAGTAGTATTCCAGCAAACTCCTGTCTTTCCCAGAATCTCTATCCTGTAAAAGATATAGTTAGGATACGTTTTTTTTTCTTTATCTCTACTAGATATAAGGAATTTCGAAGAGAAATCAAAAAACGGTGATAGTTAACCGCTTTTAATTTTAAATTTGCAGTCTAACTTTACGTTATTCCGCTGTAAATCACTGTCAAGTTCAAAATATAACTGTCACTCAAAACTTATCGCAAAAATCGCAGCAAACATGTGACATTGTGATTTTTGGCAGGTTTCCCCGTATCTTATCGATACGTGGATATATCTTAACTATGACTCTTTTAAACAGAATGAGTACGTAAACCGTATTCACACAAAAATGTTACCGATTTTTAAAGTACTTATATTTATCTCTTGTGACAACAATCAATAGATTTTTTTGTTAACCAAAAATAAGAATAGTTTTAATTTACCTATTTATGCGTTCACTCTGAAAAGAAAAAAGAATTAATTTTATATATAAGATTAAAGGTTAACCCATTCAAAATGAATAATTTCTAATAAATATGAGAGTAAACTATTAGTCTTATTTACTCATTGTTTAGATAACAATTACATACCAGAGAACAATTATCAACAAAAACATTTAGAACTTAAAGTTAAAGATGTCCTTCTAATATCGTTAGTAGTATATACTTAAGTATAAGTTAGTAATAATATAATAACATCATATCAACGAAAGAAGGTTGTTCAACGTTTATTGAAATATCTCATTAGACCCAGTTTGTGTTATGTTCGTAATATACTCGCGACAGAACCCCGTGGCTTTATAGTCACCTAATTTGCCATCGTAACGAGGAATAAGGCGAAACAATTCGCTTTACCGAGTTATCGATGATCAAGTAATGTAGTTAATCGATTTATATACGATTATCGATTTATTAAAATACGATGCATAGATAAATGTCGCCTTTAGTTGTTATTCAATTTTTGCTTTTACAATATAAAGACCTTACTTCCACCTTTTTAGGGTATTACGGAACCCTATTACTAAGACTCCGCTGTCTGTCTGTCTGTATCCAGGCTCTATCTCATAAACCATGATAGCTAGAAACCTGAAATTTTCACAATTGATGAATGATTTTCTTAGCTTTTTTTTTCTTTGTAAAAATTAAAAAAAAAAACGTTAAGAGGGTCCAAATACAATAAACGTATTTTATTGCTCAATATTAAAAACGGTAACAGGTAGACGCCTCAAACTTTCGCTGTGTATAGATGATAGCACGAAACCCTTCGTGCGCGAGTCCGACTTGCAATTGTTTTTTGTTATATTATGGAAGTTGTGGAAGCGTGACAGCGCTCTACAAAGTGTAGAGAGGCGTCTCTCTTCCACAATGGCAAATATATTATTTTAGGAGATGATGGTAGGCTCTCTGTATGTTATTATTATTGTGTCATGAACTTCTAAAAGTTTAGAGTATGCATATATGGAGTGGATTTTCTCCGCATAATATAATTCAAGTAAGTAGGCTATTACGTAACCCTAGCGAATAGTTGCTATGCTTAAAATGTTTGAAAAACTGTTATGTTAGGTTATTTACTTATGAAATTCTGAGGCATTCGAATAAACTTAAGTTATTTGTTTTTACTGTAACCTGTGACCGTACGCAGTCGCACTTTATATTAAAATGTTTTCGTGAAAAGGCTTTTGTAACGACGCAATAAGTTCAGCGCTGATAAATATAGCAAATACCCATGAATGTTACGTTTTTTAAGTGGTGTAGGTACTCAGTGCGAAATCCGAGTTAAGAAGAGAAGAGACTACTAGCAAAGCCTTGAGACACACCAGTAAATAACATTACTAACAAGACAAAAAAAATAGGTAAGATGTGAAAAAAAAACAAAAAAGCAAATTAAATCTGCAAACATTACAATTCCATACAATAACAACTATAGAAAATTGTCCTCAGTTTAGTTTAGGTATGCAGTTAACATTGCTTTATATTCTCAAAGGTAACCTACATCGCTTTATTCAAATATGTCAAGTCACGACCAGTAACGAGTCGAGGCTCGGATTTTATCGATAACACAGTGTACAGATCACGCGAGACGATCATCAAGTATTGTAATGGAATATAGAGGAGAGGGAAGTACCGGAACAACATCAAAAATTCAATTAATTAAGAAAAAGAAAAGAAAATTTTATTTGCTAGATACATGGTATGCTATTCAAAATTAAAAGGTTTTTATTTCTAGTAGTTTTTCTCAGTTCAAAACTTCTACTCACTTTCAAAACAATGCTGACTCCGGTTGCGCGGTTCCAAAATGGCATTCGTATCTCCATACGGCAAGGCACTCCATAAATTATTCTTTAAAAAAATATAAATGTTTTACTTTACTATAAGTATGCGACAGAGTTGGCTAACTCACATTGGCACTTACATATAAACAAGACAAATCTAAAAACGAGTTATGTTAAAAACTTACTTCCAGAAATACCTAGAAAAACCTTTCTGTTGTCATGTTTCAACAACATGACATTTAGTCATAATTAATTGATGATGATCGACAAAGCGCAACGAAAATCATATAGCGATCAAGCAAAGGTTGATCGTCGTCTCCTAATAGTGACAAACGTGCGTAGCCCGAGTCTCACTTCCTTCTAATAATCTGTTTCACGATTATAATGGTTTATGCATAGAACAAACGTGAAAATGACTGTCCTATGTATATAAGATTATTATCATTAAACATGTTTTCGATAGTTTTGAAACCTTGAGTTTTTTGTATCCGAAATAGTTCGATAAGTACGCATAATGATCTAAGCTCAGACTATTAAGTTTGTTTTTGTGTACGATTCAACTTAAGTGTTAAAATGTCAAATGTCGAAGTATTATTATGAGTTTTATTAATCAATTTACTTGTAGTTAAATATTCAGTCGTAAAGTATAGCAACGCATTAGTGGGTAATTTGGTTTATCGAGTGTGTATTGTTTTTTTTACCTTGTTAGCTATACCAATAATAATAAGGCCACGACGGTTAGTGTGACTATGACACCAGCCAGCTTCGCGGGACATATTATAGTTCACAAGCGTGCGCGCAAACACAGGTGCACTCTCTGTGCCTTTACTCTCATAGCCCGATGAGACGGCAATCCGACACGAGTCAAAGGTTTCGAGTTGGATTTCTACGGCACGCATTGGCTTTTCGAATGTTGTGTGCGTTTTAGAAATAATCATTACAGCTTCCGTGTTTAGGAAGGGACGTAGAATTGTGAGTCCTACGCCTGTACCAAAAAAAACTTCTATTGCAACACTATTACATCAATTTTAAAGTTCTTAAATTGTGTCAAGTGCTTACCTATTTGCATTATTGCGATGACAAAAAAGATTTTTCATATGTATGTCACATATAAAGTCGATAGTATATGCATAATATTAGTGTTAAGTATGTTTACTTTGATGCCGTTTATTTAATACTGTTGTAACTTTGTTAATGTCAGTTATAGCTGCAAAAACAAAGTTCAACAGATGGCTATGTGGTAGATAAGGCTGTGTTAATTAAGGGTGTCAACTAACTCCATACTAGTCCATACCAAATTTCATCTAAATTGCTTCAGCCGATTGAGCGTAAAAAAGCACAAATTTTCGCGTATATAATATTAATGTGATATGTGGCAATAACAAGATTATTAACATCCTAATACAATATTCAGTTACATTTGTTTGCAACAATATATTCGGGTTGCAATCTGGAGGCTATTTGCTACGGAAAGCCAACATACTAAATGGAGTTCGGTCAAACAGAAAGGAAAACTCAGACAAACCAATTTCCCCGGGCAAAAAGGTAGATAATCTTTTAAAAATTAAATTGCTTATTCCACAGGCCCTTTTCACGTTTTTTTTACAAGATTAGATAGGTGTTTCTGCATCGTAAACATTTACGAGTTCGTTTTCTTTCGCCTTTTGCAGCATTCAAGGAATAATCATAAAAATAGATTGTTTGTTTTTGTAAGCAAGTATGCAGTTTCGTTTTCAATTGTATCTTTTTTTTTACTCATCATTAGACGGAAAAATACAGATAATAGAGGCATGTCATATCCTATTTTTTAAAGTCGAAGAGGATGTGAATAATTAAATTATAATATCACGATTTAAAAACTGACAATCATTTTTCTACGTTATCATTGACAAGATACTGTTGTGTATACTTTGGTTAGGTATTTTAGACAAAGGTCAGTTGATATTTAGCATACATCGCCAGTCATTCAGTCTACGAATTAAAATAATAAACAATACGCTATTGTTAGGTGCAATGTCTTAAGTCTTACAGCTGAAGCAAAGACATCTTTTATTACAGATAGCTAAAGCATTTTTCAATTAAGGAGAATTTAGCATTGATAGTAATTTGACTGCACGGATAGCCGAGTCGTACAGGTCACCACGCCAATTGCCACTGAAAGCGACGTGTCTCAGGTTTGTTCCCCGCGTAGACTATAGATAGAAAAATATGCGATCGACGAAAAAGCTTATTCTGAGTCTGGGTGTGTTTATGCCTGTGAATTGAATGTCTATGAAACCCCCGCGATACAAAAATTAAATTTCTTAGTCAGAAAGTCGCTTTAAAGAAAAATCGCGTATTCAATACGGTCTATAAACCACTACATAAAAAAATAATTAAGTGCTTTTTCGCTAATAAAATTAATTTAAAGTAATTTTAATGACTAATGGCTGTTATATCCACTTTACACTTAAGTTAATGATGTTACATACTCGAATAACTCGTTATCGATCAAACCGGTAGCTCTATCGACTTATACTAACTGTATCGATATTAAACGGGACGCCTTTAAATATGTATTTGAACGGGAAAGTTGGAAATTGATGAACAGGAAACTTGTCGCGAATGTATGGAATACTGAACATTATTTTAAGTCTAGCTGAAAACGGATTTCCCTGTTATTTCCTCACTCAATGTCTGAAACGTGAAGATAAATGGTCCACACATTGATAAAGTCATAGGAATTTTAAATAATCTGACCAGTAACTCTTTAAAAAAATAAGAATACAATCATATAAACCCTTTTTTAAAACCATCACGCTGCATGTTTATAATTAGACAAATTTAAAATTCCTATTAATTAGGTACAGAAGAAATTAAGGTAGTTTCTATTTACCAGAACATACCTAATTGTCTGTAATGTATTTTATTTATCATTTATTACGCTCGAGTGCACTAGTGAGTTACGAATAATTATTTGTAATTAAAAATAATCGTTAGTTATTTGTGAATTATTTTGACCCTGCCTTATTCAAAATTTTGAAATTTTACAACCTTTGAACATTTATTTCCACCAATTTTTCTTTAGAAATGTTCATATTTTTATCATAAAACAAAGAAATCGTAACATTCCAATAACAAACCAGATCTTACATAAACCAATTCATAATATGATTCTGCAAAACTACAACTTTAACGCCCGAGTCCTGTTATGCTTTTAAGTGAACTTTTTGTCTATGAACCACTGAGTCACTCTGTAACGTGATGATTTGCAGCATTAGTACTGGTATCGGACAATGGTTTAGTTTAGTCATCCACCAGTCGAAGCCTTGCTAATTATGTACGTAATTAAAGTATGGGTCAATGTAATGTAAAAAAACAGGATGTTTGTATGAAAAAAGCTCATTAAGGAAATATTCGAAACTACTATTTTCTTTTTCTAAAGTTTATGACGTCATATATGCTATTAATAGATTTAGAGCGAAAATTTGTAAGTTTATTGATAGGAACATTATTTTGTCAAACTTCATTTGTGGAATTAAATAAATAAAAAGCAGAAAATTGTTTATTCTGCTAATAGGATAAATGTTATCACTTTTACCTGTCAAATTATAAAAATATAAGCTCGCTGGAATCGACATCTCCTAACTGGCTACCCTGAGAAGAAACGTCGAAACATACTTAGTAGGATACTGGATACTAATCAATACATTATTAGAACTACAACTATTTAAACATATTGTCTTTTATACAAATCATAAATAACGATAGATAGTTAGATAGAGGCTAGATAAGATAAACAAAAAATATCATTACCATGTAGGACTCACGAATCGCTAGTTCGACTCGCGACTCCGTCACCGTGTCAGCCCATAATTCCGGACACCTACTGGACTTGAAATTCGTAGGGAAATCCCAAAAAACACACGTGAGTAAATTGCAGTAACAAATAATTATGAATCACAAAAGGTATTTAAAAAAAATGATATATATATAAATTTATCTTATCATTTTATCGACATTCATCAATACTATACAATTGGATAATCCGAATTCACGTGAGGTATGACTGATTACAAATATTTCGGATAAGATTCGATTGTTTTGCACTCAAACCGGAATATTCCATAAAACTATTATTTATAACGGTAACCCATCTTAATCCAGTCCTTGGTAAAGGTGGCTTGACTTTGTCGATCTCTAAGCGAAGGTGGTAATTTCTAAAAGACTGATTATCACAAAAAATTGTTACCGAATGGTAATAGGACATCACGCCAATGCGTGGTATAAGTATTTATGTGATCTGCAAATGCTTGTGAGTGCTTCTGAGTCTGGGTGTCTTTGCACATGTGAATTAAATGTGTGATAAACTGTGGGATTGAAATCCTTAGCACGGGAGAAAAAAAGTTAAGTGATTGCCAATTGTTTATAATTTGTGGTAAAATCAATCACAGTCGTGATCAGTTGATTTGGCAAGCGATTCAAAAGGACACTTTTTGGAAATCGAAGATAAGATTATGTCACGTATTAGGAAACGAGTCTTCAAATAACAATGGTATTTCTCAAAGTTGGTAATAAGTAAACAAAACATGAAATATCTTCGGAGAGGCCGACATTAAGTACAAATAATTCGTAATATTTAACTTGTGGTCAGTCCAACAGAGATGTTACGGAGCTACGTATCCGTAACCGAAACTATCGGATATCCGAAATAAAAAAAATATCCATATCTGTATCTGATTCTGGTATAAAAGTTTCGGATAATTCCGGTAAGGGGATTAGTTTTAATAAAACATGTGACTGATTGTAAACGATCGAGCCGTCATGCAAGATGTACAATACTTGATTTTCAGCGCATTTCTAAAATACATTAAAAGAATAATATCCTTAACCGAAACTATCCGAAGCAACCGGATAATCTGAAATTTTATATTCGTAATCGTAACAGCAACCAGCATAAGGATTTTCACGTATCCGAATCCGTATCCGCAATCATATCCGAAATCGCATATCTATAACATCCCTAGTATTAACTTAACACATTAGACCACATTAGTACGTTTATCTATTGCCAGTATCACTGAAACCAATGCCATTTGGAAGGTAAATAAATAATTCGTAAATTCTGGTAAATATACATTTATCTATGTTGATTTTATGTACTGATTTTTGGTGGATGTTTAATTTATGATACCAAATTATCGGACGATATCGAATATTGGAGAGTTATATTCCTCAAAATGCAGACAACGCCATCTAGTCTCAAGATACGTTTACGTAACTTGTGTTATGAGCCCTAGTCAACTGATAAACATACTAATACATTTCTAAATACATATATACTATAGATAAATTACACCCAGACACAGAACAGATCGTGCTCATCACACAAACATATGTCGTGGATGGGAATCGAACCCACGACCTCCGGTATAGCAGTCAGGGCCACTAACCACTAGACCAACAGGCCCGTCTAACAAACCAACTTCCCAATGAAATAAGTCGATTCGGACGATCAGTCTAACGTTGATGTGCTGTTTTTCTTGACACTAAAAAACGAAGGCACGTTTACCATTGTGCTAACGGCCTTGAAGATCAATACACAAATAAGTTCAGTATTCTATCATTACTATGTAACAATCTTCTGCACACACAAGCGGTAGCCCGCGACTCCGCCCGCTTGTATGTCAAAAATTGCTGTAAAAATATGTGACACAGTCAATTAAAAAGTAATCCTTAAGTTGATCCAGTGTCAGCTAACTCCATACAAAATTTTATCAAAATTGATCCAGTCGTTTGGATCTAAAAGAGTAACAAACATTCTGCCACCCATCCATACTAACAAACTTACATGTTTACAATATTTATAACGAGCCAAAACCTACTTATTGACCATTACCAAGAATGACTACCAGTAACCATTGTTGGTAATTCAACGAAATTATAGAAATCAAAGCAAATCGCTATAATCTATTTACCCCTTTGTCACGCCATACCGTGATATTGTTATCTACGTGCCGGCATTATTACGAATATCTATTCAATTACCAACATCCGTACGGTTGTGATTATCTAAATTTAGATTTGTAACAGTTATATACCTGTTCTACGGTCTATTGTGAAGTATGTGTGTAAAAATACGAGCATTTACATACGCCAATTTGGATAAGATAATGATGTACTGTGTTTCGATATCATTCTGACTGGCATTAATACTACTACTCAGTATGAGTAATTTGATGAACGTTCTCGCTTGTAGAAAAAGTCTAAAAGCGGCAGTGAACCTAACACCACCACGTCCATCAGGAACAGCTTGTCGAAGCAAGATTTATTTTTTTATTATTATTAGCAACTACTTGTAACACTACTGTTCGGGGGTTTCCCAGACATTCAATTCACATACACAAAGACACCCGACTTAGAACAAGCCTTTGTGGATCGCACAAATTTTTGTCCTCCGCGGGGATCGAATCCGCGTCACGTCGCGTACAGTGGTAATTGGCGTGGTGACCTACACTACTCGGCTATCCGTGTAGTCAAATAAAGATAACTTCTAAATACTTTAGGTGTTTTTTGATAAATATGGGTATATACCGACTTCCTAATAACCTTCAGGAACTTCCAACAATCACCATGACCGACACAAGAGTTATTCAGTTATCAACATCCTATTGTGATAGCGACGATCTATATTTAGTTGTGTATCACTTTTGTTTGGCTCGTCTCTATCAATGCATACTGTATACATTGTGTAGTGCATTCTTTCTATACGATTATTATATGTATAGGACGTATCTGTGAATAGCGGCCGAAATTTGTGGTAAGAGTTAATATAATATGATCCCATAACCCTTTTCTCATGATTTGAACGTACACCGCGAGGACTGGTTCGAGGTGGCGCAGGGCAGAAAGTAGTGGAAGAATTTAGGGGCGGCGTTTGCTCAACAGTGGGACACAATAGGCTAGGAAAAAAACCCTATTTCTCAAATATTTTTCGAATAATTTTGTAAATACTAAATTCCTCTTTTGCTAAGAAGCTTAGACATAATAATGTTTAAACATAGTTTTCGACGTCAAAACAACCAACGTATTTTACATAAATATCTACAAATGTGCTATAATAGGACAAGATTAAACAGAGTTTATGTTTAACAAACATCATTTCGTCACGATCAACGAACTAGGAACAAATAACTTCCCTAGATCATCTAGGGAAGATGTGCCGATTGGGCCTATTCTTCAATTGCCACGATCGATACGCTTTCAACATGTACTCGATACATCAATCGATTTAACTTGATTAATAATCCGATAAACAATAATCGAATCAAACGTTGCGTGCGAACCGATACATTCATTATTTGTTTTCCATTTTTTGCTAGACATTGCGGTTCATTTAACTCTTTACATTTTCCGACACTTGCACTTGTGGACACGCTAGGTGCCAGTTTATTATAAGCGTAAGCATTTTGCAATAACAAAGAAAGGTTGCTAAATATACCGACCTCAATGCTGGTGACCCGATTGGCACAATAGTTTAGTGTGTATAATTTGAATCTATAGGCCACACGACACAACTTCTATACATATGACTCAATTCTTAAGTACTATAATTGTACATGGTAACAACGACATAGGTCAAAAGGTACAAAAATAAATTAATGTGGGCATTTCGCTATCATCATTGTAAATTGAAAGACAGCGCGCTACTGAGAGTCTGTTGGGCGATAGAAGCGAATGCTGATTTTGATCTGGTTTCACCAGTAAAACATATCTAATTAATTTATTGGATCATTACATCTCTCACCTAATCTCAATATCAATTCCAGTAATCTAAAATTAATACCAAAAATTCCTTTTTAGGTATTGTTCTCTGTCTTCATTGACGGACAAATGCAGTGAGTCAAGTCGGTTCATTTGAAAAATCCAAGATGGCGGTCGGTCGTAGAAACGTCAGTATGATGCGACTAGGGCGCTGCGTGGCTTTCCTCGCCGCTGCTGCTTTCCTGCTGCCTTTCACAATCCTGCTAATGGTGGCAGACCAGCAGTACAACCTGACCTACAGCTCCAAAAGAGTATTCTATCAAGAGGTAAGAGGAACTCTAGCTGTTATTCAAGACAACGTTTCTTGCTGCAATCTTAATTCAAAAAGTCTGACAGCTGTCAGCAAGGATGACATATAAGTGATGTTCTCAAACGTTTATTTGTCTCTTTCTTTCGTTGGACAATGACATAGACAACTTGTCAGCTAAGGGCGACATTTAGCTCACTGTCGTTATTGAATACATCTGTAAGTCCAAGTTAAGGCCAGTACTTCTTCAGTTATAGCCTCAGTTCGGCAGTTTGAATACTGGTTAATTATACCCATATTAACATAAAATACCTATTTACTTATGATTAATGATTCAACAAGGAAACGTTGTCTTTGAAGGCTGATTAATTGCGAAATTTTCACTAAATAAAATACTAACAACACAGAGTGATCCAGTTTTTCCTTAGCGTGTGGGTTATGGTAGGTGGACTATTTAATATAGCAGAGAAAATACAGCCTCAAAATGTTCCATTTTGTCACCACAGTCAAGTGTCACGAACGCTTTTAACTGACATGTAACGGCGACGAAAATTTAATTCATCGCGAAGCACACTTAATATCAATCAATCAAAAACTAAAGTTTTAAGTGAGTTTGGGAGCTCGTTCGAGTCTAACAGGCATTAACTTGAGTTAATAAATCCTGAAGTAAAATGCCATTGTTGGTTTAAAGTTTCCCATTGTAATTGAATCGAGTCGAGAAATACGATACAGTTTGCAAAAGTTTTGCTGACGAAACATTGAGCAGTAATTGTAAGCAAAAAACTGCATGTAAATGACAAACGAAAGTGTAATTTTAATAATCGGCAAAGCCTTAAGAGAAAACAAATGAATTCCGATCTCAACATTGACCCGAAAACGAAGTTCCGTACGAAAGTGAATTCAGGTCAAATTTCTTCTTTTGCAGAGAGACTTCTATAAAATTAATGGAACATATTACGCGCCCGCATTCACGATAACGACACCTACTATGTTAAGGACACAGGTAACGGAGTTGTCGCATACACAAGCCGAGCTAAATGCCCAGGCCCCAGGCACACAGCGGGCCGTCCCGTACTAAGCTGCGTTTTTGGGATAACACTGTACCATGCTATACTATTTCCTAGCTTAACAATCAAAATCGTATCATGAATAATGAAAAATGAACCTTAATGAGTCCATAAGGCCGGACTATTTTTAATTGGAGAATTGTAAAGCATATTACAGTAGCCTCCTTTAAACGTTTCGATGTTTCGAGCTGTGTGCCGAAGCCAACACTGCACCCCACGCTTTACTAACGACTAAGGAAACATGCAAAGGTCTAAAGACGGCTGTGCACGACAAACAAACAAACATACTCATCCCTTAATGGGAGAGCCACAAGTCCACAACGCACTCGTAGACGTGTTTGTGACGTTACGTTTAATCGTTCTGTCTGTGTTAAGGTATTTTGAACTTTATTACAGCTAGCATAAGGTGTCATTGTTTAGTTAAGCGTGCATGAGATGAGAATGAGAATTCCAGGTATCGTTTCGTCATTCATATGTTTTCAGATTTGTTAAAAAACTGGTAGGTACAACAAAGTATCGCGTAAAGAGGTTTTATAGGTTAAGATGTCTGTCTTACCTAGTAACATAGTAAAGTGGATTCGCTAAGCTTGTTCACAGACACGCGAGCTTTCAACCACTCGCCGCTATTCCCACACAATCCATCAACAATCGATGGTACAACCATACAACTATTTTTATCGATTGTATCGATATCGTAATTGATTCAAATCGAGTATTTTAATTTAATGCTATCCGATGTTTGGTGGTAAGTTTAAATTTGGAACGTGTTTTATTTATTTGTGTTTAAAAATAAAATGTTTGTGTTTAAAAATAAATTGTCGTCGTTTGGTGTGGCTTGGTATATAAAGCCGACATTAATCGTTTAGGTACACACCTTTTCTACATATTATTCATTGGACTTCGAAATAAGCGTTATCTTCACTTGTAATAGAACTAAAAACACTATAGAAAATTTTATTTATTTTCATGTATAATAAGAAAATTTGATAGTAGTCAGGAAATTTACATAGCTGTGTGTCTCTCTGTAGCCATTACTTGCATAATAATATGATGAAAACTTCTTATAAATGGACCGTTTCCCTTTATTTAAGGGCAAAAACTACACAACCGCTCGATCCGTAGCCTTATAGGCCTTAAATGAATCCTAACAAACGTTCACCGTACTTCAAGATTACTTTAACCAATGATTCTGTTTATATCATTTAAAAGTGAATAAAATATAATTACTTAGACGAACTAGCTTAGTTAATGAAGTCGGTCATTCACCATATAGTTAACGTTTGAACTTAGTAACTATGACTAAGTTACTAAGTGCATACTCCGTAACTCATTGTCTTTGAGTTATGTGATAATTAGATAACTGTATAATATAAAGACGTCTTCTAACAACACACACTAATATGAAATTGCAATTAGTGGCTTGATAATTACTTGTATGGATGGACGTAAGAATCTACCAAAGAGGTTTTAAACCGCCTATAGGCCTTTAAACGTGGCTTAAATTCTCAGGTATGGTGGTTTTCTCGCGACGTTTTTGTTGTTTTTTTAACATTCACACAACTATCTAGTCTCAAATTAAGTATAAGAGAGTAACTTTTGTTATGAATACTAGACAATTGATTCATACTTGTATATTTCTAAATACATGTAATACATATTATTGATAAGTTACATCCAGACACAGAACAAATAATCGTGTTCATCACACAAACATTTTTCCTGGGTAGGAATAAAACCCACGACCTCCGGTAAAGCAGTCAACGCCACTAACCACTAGACCAACAGGCCCGTCAGCAGTTTTAGCGGATGATAGCAAAATCAGTTCTTAAGTCTTTGAACGTCATCGCATAGTCTTTTTATTTTTTACGGCGAGATCGAAAGCGTAAAATGGGCAATTAAAAGATAAGCTCGTTAGAAACCATTAAGGGCCCCTTATTCGAAATTTACGTTTCTAGATCGAGTTTTTTTCAGAGAAATCACCATATTTAAATTCTTAAAAAAATATATAGTACAGATACATGCTTTATCTAGTGACTTTTTTGGATAGAAACGAATTATTTAACATTTTGCTCGATAAAAAAAAATTCAGAAGTAAGGTCGATTTTAAAACTATTTTTAGTTTTATAAGACTTGGACTGAACGTAATTTTATATAAATTTAACATTTCATTTACTAATCGGATTTGCCAGGGATATTATTGGATACAATTTTAATATGGCGCTTATTTTTTTTTTAAATAAAATAAATACGTGAAAAGTGCTCGCGCGCACCGCGCGCTCGGTGCCAGTGTCCGGCCGGACGCCATCGAGGTAGGACCTATGCAACTTTTGCTCGCGACCACAAATTTACGTAAGTGATTGAAATGGTAAATAAAAAAAACAAAATTAAGAAAAGAAGGGTGTCTGAAGTGAAGATAATCCGAAAGTGTATTGCGTAAGTACTTATTCTATAAATACGTCACAATATGATTACTTCTATACACAGAGCAACGAGAAGTCCGTATGTATAGAATTTAAAATCTATAATGGGAATATTCACCTTTATAAGGTGCAGATTTCCATCCTGGTCAAATTCAAGTCGCAATTCCGCTAGTCGTAGGTAAGTTATTTGATGAATGAACTTTCGCACAGAGTGATCACAATTTGAGATAGATGTTTATTATTTAGTTTGTTTGAAAAAAAAAGTCTTTCAGTTTACGTAATATCAAAACGTATCATGATTCAAATGATTCATGGTTACTAGTCCTAACCGTGTTAAATTAATGTCGGGGTGGTAGCGCCACGCTGTATAATACTCACCAAATCTTCTACAACCATTCTTTAAATTCTATAGAATGATCATCGCTTTCCTTAGTCACACATTCATAACATATTAGTGTTGACAATCAATAGTTTAGTGGATAGCACATCAAGCTAAGTATATTATTATGTTTTTGTTGCAAACTACTACTTATTACTAGCACAATATATATATGAACTACTGATTTATTTATTTACACTGTGGCGTGCCCGCCCGCCGCCATAGGTCACCGGAGTTCAAATCGCGACGGCTCCTGGGCAACGCGGGCGCAAGCCGTTTCGGTGCGTTAAATGCCTAAACTTTCGGAATAAGGGGCCCTTAAACTATGATCTTTTATGCAAATGACGAATGAAGTAACTAACAATTGTTTTATTTGCAGTTGTATCATTACGCGTTAGTGAAGTTTAGTTAGTTATGTAAATAAAGCTCGTAATTATGGCTATTATAAACATAGATTGTGTCAGGAATGATGGAAACAACGCTGACTAATATAATATTTGAACGGTAAATTGCGTAATACTAGGGCAAGTAGATAAGTTAAATTTCTACGAGCGTAAACGCTTATCCAATCGGTCAAATATATTGAAGTGACATGTCAAAGTGACGTCACTAGTAGAGCAATGTCATTCCCATACATTTAGTCTACTTTTTATGACTACGCGATTTGGTATTATCTCAAAACCTGTAAGATTTCAATAATCAATCACAATTTGAAATTCGAACAGCATGTGCAAATGACCGAAAAACGTACCTAATTTATTTTTAAGAACAGTTTCAAATTAGTTCTACACATTTTTCGAATACCAGCCAGTGTTCGATGTTTAAATATAAAAAGAAAACGTTTGTATGCAAGTCGCGTCCTTGGCCCAGTGCTGTAACGGTTCATTGCCTAAGACAATGACAATGACTCTTTAGGCATATTATATTGCAACGCGGTCAAAGAAATGCTGATTCCCTTAATATTTCTTTGTAATAAGTGTTCTTACTTACTGCTTACGATGATTTATGAGAATTCGTTGAAGTTTTACAACTTGTGGGCCAAATAAATATACGAGAGTAACCTAAAAAAATAGTGGATTTTACCTGCAACTAGTGTTTAGCCTGCAAATTGACGAACAAAATTTCCTTAAAACACTTAAAAATATCGACCTCTTTTCCTTACTGCAATTTTAAATTTGCAAAACAAGCACAGTACAACCACCTCAACCAATAAAAAAAGTAAACTTAATTTACATATGACAACATACAGCCCCTACAATCACCTCTAAAAGTAAAACTATTGCAGTTGTGGGAGAGAGATAGCGCGCTACACGACATAGAGCGGCGTCTCTTTTCCACAACTGCAGTAATATTACTTTAAAAGGTATTGGTAAGAAATAGTCCGTACGTTCACAGCTAAGTTAACAATTATTCATTAGTCGCGTGCTCAAAGCGGTGTTTACACGAACACTCATTGCGACGACATCTCAAGTGTGCATAATATAAAGAAACTGCCGGTTATTCTGTAAAATATATTTGAACCTAGTTTAGTTACCTGGAAAAAAAAGAAATTGGACTAAAACGTGATGTAGAGCTAGTGTTTTGTATGAAGTTAAGAAAGTTATTTAACAGTAATACAGTAAAGTAAAATTGTTTACATATTTTATACGTTGTTAAGACATAACATGTATAAACATTTATAAATTTTATTATACTGTAATAACAGTTTTGTTTCCCAAGCGTCTATTAGATTAAAAACTATTTTTAAACTCGTCCAAGCCTTAAAAAAGAAAACTGCAATAGAAACTTATTCTTATTTTAAAATGTTTTCGACATTTCACATTCAGAATTTCAATTCGATTCCATGTTCAAAAAGTCGTAGTCTCGTCAAATTCGTTTTCGCCGGCGGCAGCTGACTGATAGTCCCACGATTTATAATCGTGACTTTATTTCGCGGTAAAAACGTGGTAGCCTGCGGTTTACTGCTTTTTTTACTTACATAATGTAATTTCCCGAGAAGTGATGTGAGTCAGAAACTCATCCTGTCTGACGTTTTTAATGTATGGTTCAAACTGGTTCCATTATGTACGTATTTGTTAGTAATTTAAACAAAAACAGGACGGTATTTCTTCGATCTTCATTTTTATGAACTCATTCATTATGCTCTCGGGAGCTTTGATTCGACTATCATTTTTGCATAAGCAAATCAAACCAAACAAGAGCTAAAGTGCAAGTTCTTCTTTGTCTTCACTACGAATATATTTTGAAGAACTAATATCTGACCACCATCTATTTAAGTAGGTAAGACCGTTGCCCTAGTGGTAACGAGAATGCACTATACGTTTAACAACAGCTTTATTTCAAGAGTGAGTCGTAAGTCCCCAGAACTCTATCTGAATTGATGGAGTTTAGAAACATTTTTTCCTTGAAAGAAGCTCAACGTACAGACAACTAGATAATTTATCACAAAGGTTAACAAAAATGTCATCACTAAGTAGGTAACCTTGAAAACTGTCGACAATTGGCATAAGTAGCCTTTACGTTTGAATGTCGCATCATTAGAGTAAATAATTAAAGAGAATCGATCGCCGTAACCAAGGACTCATAAATTATCTACAATGCAATTTTCCTGTCATTACTAACCAAGTTCAACTTTAAAAAATCGTCTTGTTATTTTCTTTTAAGGAAGTCTTGTTTATGTGACAATACCGACTTTTATTACACGCGTAAATAAATTTATTGACGCTAGAGATATAGATTTGTTTTCATAAATATGATTAATTATTTGTAAAAAAATGTATTCTTTTTTAACTGTTTGAACCTTTTATACAAAAACAATTCTTTACCACTTATTGTTTTTGTATCTCTTAGTAGGTATCTCTGGTAGGAAAACGCATTTTAAAGCATGAATCTCATGTTTTATCTGTCTGCTTTACATACGCAATCAGATTGCTCTTTCTGCGCGTGCGGCTAGCAAACAAATTCCTACATTTAATATCATCATACATGTTACGACGTGATAACCTCTAAGCCTATTACCATCTTTAAAACATTATTATTGCAGTTTTGGAGTTGTTGGGAGGGGAAGACCACGACAGACGCTCCATGATCAAATAGGGAAAGTCCTAAAAAAGGGTCAGGTCAGGAGTACCCTAAACCGAAGGGCGTGTATGAAGCGATTGATGAGTGTGGATGAAGCTAAAGTGGTATGCCAGGGTCGTAGCAGATGGAAAGATGTGATCTCTGCCTACCCCCAAGGGAAAGAGACGTGACGTTTATGTATGTATGTGGAAGCGTGACAGCGCACTATACGGCGTAGAGCGGCGTCTCTCTTCCACAAATGCAGAGTAATTTCTTTAAGAGTTGGTGAAAGAGCCTCTATATTAACATTATATCTGTTTAAGATTGCAATGTCACGTCCTATGATACTTAAACTACCGCAAGGATATGTAGCATACATTTAAAACTACATATATTATATCCGTACACACAGAGAATGAACAATGCCTTAATCTAAGCATCTAACCATCTATTTAGTGTTGACTTAAAAAGGAAGAATTGCTTTAATCTAAGCATCTACTTAGTGCTTTAATAGGACTAAGTAAACATTACTTTATAGAGTTTTCCCACGGTTTTTCCAACTAGAAAGAAGGTATTCTGACGTCTGTGTGCGCCTACTTTCTGCACTAAATATCTATGGTCAAGGTTTATCAACATTCAAGCCTGTACTAGACGTTTTAAATCAAACTTATGACTTAACGGTTAGCTTAAAAGTTCACAAAAAAGAGGTGTGATTAATAGCCAAGTTTAATTTAATGACACGTTAATGATTATAATTATGAAGACAAGTTTATGAAAACGACGTTAAAAAAAGGTGTGATAAAAAATCATTTACGAACAATTAGGTGTTTGCCCACTTATAAATAAGGTATCGAGTCCTTTGTGAACACCACAACCCTTTACAGGCCCGCTGTCAATCAACCGACTGGGCAAACGGGTCATTAACCTGGCAGGTAGACATAATTACAAAATACTCGCCCGTACAGTCAACAACCAAAGTTAGTTGACACAAATAGACTTACAAAATATGTACCGGAAAATTTTCATTTCACCGATATGTAAGGCGTTTAGAATGAAACTAGGTATAAAATAGTAATGTAAAGTTTTTGTTACAAGTAGGCCTCTTTCGAGTACTTTTCAAAAGGTTACGTTAATGACACTAATTGCATCTACTTATGTTTCAAGCTTTGTTTTCCAATAGGACAATATCTACACATTAAATTTGATGTGTAGTTTTGAAAATCTATGATTACTTAAATTGCGTACCGTAAGAAAATTATTTCCAAAAATCATTTTACTCGCTCATTTTGTACTGTAACCACATATTACAAAGATTTAGCAACGTTTTGTTTATTTCCTTTTAACCAATCAGTTTTTGTATTGTGGTTGAACACGCAATGTGGGTTAGGCCAGACATTTGGCGGTTATTTATAATACACGATAACTTGTCAGAAACTTTGATAATACTTAGCATAAATTCTCTATACTGTGGTTTTGCTCAAAAGCTATGGAAACCTGTTGTAGTTCTAACACTGGCCGAAATTGGAACTAATTCTGTCTTATATGAAAAACCATCACTTTTGACAGACATTTGATTTTTTCACTTCCATCTATCATTTTTGGCACACCAGCGCCCTCATGTTAATGTCATCTACATGCCAAAAGATCTTTTTAGCTCTGTATGCATTACCTATATTGTTTTCAAATATTATAAGGCTGTCACTCAAAGAATAACCTCATTAAAATAAGACAATTAATTTTTATATCATTTAAGCAAATACAGATGTGAAACAATTTACTTAAACATGGAAAGTAAATGTGAAGAAACATTTAAATAATAATTTCGATACAACTTTGTCATGTATTTATATTTTTTAAATATCCGTTATTCAAGAAGCATAGACAAAACAATTGATATGCTAAATGAAGCTAGACTTGACACAGACTATTTGAACAATCATTTTTATTTGACACCCTACTTAGTTAATAAAGAACCGCAAGAACCGCGGCTAACTAGGTTCACATGTGTATGATAAATGGAAAATTTGTAAGACCGGTCTTTAACCTAACTCTTTGAAGAGAAGAGAGACGCCGCTACATACAATGTAGGGCACTATCTCGCTCCCAAACTGGCAACTGTCCTGCTTCTAGAGCTAGAAAGAAAGAAAATACATTTATTCACACCGGTATAACACATAGACATATTATAGCTTTTATTATATGAATATTGACATACTGACATTTCTCCAAACGCTACTGCTAATCTAATTGCTCAAATGTATTGAACTGACAGTCAAAGTTACAAGTCGAAAAGGAATGACATTTTTCAAATGTTTTCTGCAGTTAGCGTAAGAGCAGACATTCCCTGATTCACCGGACTTAGGAAAGTCATTCTCATACATTTAAAGTACTAAACGTTTAAAGTTTTCTATTCGTGACTACACTAATACGATGTTCCCATTGTTTGCCCGAGGTATTACTTTCGTTCGCAACATAGTAAATACTGTTAATATATTACGGTATTTCAATTCGAATATCCTCGTCACGCAATTACTTAAGCCATTGTTTTGCGTGTGTATTTTATTAATGCCTTTTATTTGTGTATGTAGGTCTTAAGTTACCTGACTAGTTAAGGTGTACGCACATTTATCTGAGTCGAAAGAATCGAATGAAACTAATTTTAGAATTCAGTATTTTTAATTTCGAAAAATTCGAAGCGACGAACTGAGGTTTCATCGGATTTTAAACACAGAATTTTAAAATTTGTTTCGTTCGACTGGGATAAATGTGCGTTCACCTTTAAAGTAGTAATGATGGCATACATATTCTAAAGCCGTATAGTACACCGTTTTACCAAAATTAACCTAAGAGTAGATAACGTTAGACGTAGAGCGAGATAAGAATAATAACTTTAAAATTCCTTGCACGCGTATAGGTTGTCGCGAAGACAAGATAAAGAGTTTATCTCCGTCATAAAATTATGGAGAAAGCATTTGTTTGTATAGTTTTGAAAGAAACTGAATAAAATTTTGCGAGAATTAGTATGAGTCGGATTTTTGAAAATTCGGCTCTACATTTTGCAAATTCGGTTCTTTCAAAAAATAATAACGACTTTTCGTCATGTTTATGCATGTTCCAGCACAAATACAGATACCATTTATGTTGTTCACCGTAAAAACATCATATACGGTCAGACATTATTTTATTTTAAATTTGTCACCTCTTTAGCGAGTCGTGTGCCCTAGTGTCCCACTGGTAGACAAAGCCCTCCCCAAGATCTATCCACGATTCTCTACAGCGTGTCGTTTAGATCTAAAAGTTAAAATAATTATAAAGAATGTAGGATAACATCTAGAAAGCACGATCTCTAATTATAATACCTCAGTGAAGAACAAAACATAAAGAGTGTAAACCTATTATTAATATAAAAAGGAAATATAAATCAATAAACAAGTATAATTACAGCAATGCTTTCAGATCGAGGCAGTTGTACGCGAGGCAAGGACATGCGCCTGTTTTAGATAAACCCTATTTATCGTACAAAGCCCGCTCTCCTAACGTAGAGTCACGATACACACGATATCGTGACAATTTCCTTTACCAAGAAACCTACTATCACATCTATAAACAAGTAAAGTAAAACAGTTGAAGGTGTGGAAGAGAGACGCCGCTTTACATTGTATAGAGCTCTATCTCACTTTCACAAGTCTACAATGTTACTTTAAAATTGTAATGGTAGGCCCTATGAGTTTAAAACATTATCTGTTCCACAATTTGTGCTATCATATAAGATTTGTATTAATTTAATTCTCTAAATGATACAGGATAAGGATTGTATATTATTGACTTTTTAGACTTGTTAAAGGTTAATAGCTCTATATGTTTAATTTAATATCTTTCCTTTTAAAAGTATTTTTATGTTTGACAATAAAATTATTTTATGATACAGTAATTATACACTAATGATATTAGAACGTTAAAACTATTTACATCTCTTTAAATTATAGTTGCTAGGAGATAAGTTCAAAGCCTTTTACATTAACAGCCATATATGAATCTTTACTAAATGATGTTTTATAGCGACTATTTGACTCTACATCCCGCTTGGCAATGGCAAATTATTTCGTTTTTGAAAACCTACAAATGTCAGATTATTAAGATTTGTATTTAAAGTAATTCAATTGTAGTTATTATTAAATACATGTATAAGGTAATGAACCCAATTCCTTTAATGCTTCATGCTTCAATCGTGACATGGACGCTGTAGTTAGATAAACATACTTTTATCCAATGCTAAGTGCCAACGCCAGCCCTTAACGTACGGAATACGTTTAGCTAACAACAATACTTGTAATTCCCGTCTCTGAGGCATTAGGAACAAATTAAACGCTGAAACGTGACTTGTGCGGTGCGATGCCGTGCTACTCATTTATCTTGCAACTACTTACCTACCACCACCTCTTAAAGTGCTCTTTTAAATGGCTCTACAAACTATATTGCAGTTGTGGAAGAGAGACGCCGCTCTACAATGTGTAGTGCTCTGTCTCGCTCACACAACTGCAATGATAATACTTTAGGATGGTAGGTTCTCAGGTATACCTCGATTGTTTGGCGGTAACTAAAGCGACTGCTTAGAGTATTGCACGATTTACTTTTTAGCCGTCTTTGTAAAAATCGTCGTCCGTTATTTAAGAAGAATTGTCTGATGGCGATTCCGGAAAAAATGAAGCGACTGAATCATTTGTTTAAATTGTCCACATAGTAGGTAATTTTGCACATAACTTGGCGATAAAACTTGAATGCTTGTTTTGATCAAACTTGTGAAGCTATTTTGTGATTTTATTTGAATAAATATGTATTCTGAACAATCACAAAACACTTTAAAAGTTGAAGACTTTAAATAACACCAATTTGTTTATAGAACATCCAGTTTACAAACAATCCTAAACAATGAAATGAAGAACTAATATTTAAATAACTTACAATTTTCCTTAGCTTGAAGTTCAAGTCAAAAGTTCAACAAAACGAAAAGACAACGTGAGATAGCTATACATATACGGATCTGCCAAATGATGCACATGACAATGTAATTTCCGTAGCGACAGCTTTGAAACGGCGAGAAAGGGGGAGAAAGGGGTAGAAAGGGGTGGGAATAACGAAAGGGAAAGTGTAGTTCCAGACAGTTTGTCTCTACCTATGTAAGCTATATTTATTATACTTGTACAAAGTGAAACGGTTCTTGGAGTCATTTTTCCTCGTGAGACGTCGAATCCTTTTTACATACTTCTTTAAAATTCGATTTATACTTTTTGTTGATTAAACGATGTGTGATGGAAAGTTTTCGATAAAAAGAGAAATGTTCTTTAAAAGGTCCTCAGATAGACATCAGATAGAGCTAAAATTTTAAAAATAATTTATTTCGTACGTGAAGGTGCTTTGTAGCTTCCACTATTGATAATATAAACCAACCTGTTTAATCATAATTATCAAGAAATCATGCAGTAACAGACTCTACAATTCCTCTAAATATAAGAAAGCATCAATAATTAGGTATAAACTACATAAATAAAAGTGGAACATCAAAACCAACGACTATTACCACAGCCAAGTACTCGCCATTTACCGAATGTCAATACCATTGACATTTAAAGGTCTTCGAACAGCGTATATTTTCCTTTAACCCTCCTGCAGTGGTTTCTACGAATAGTAGATATTTTCCTTATGCTCTACATACCGTCTATCGGGGTTCACGATAGTTTGCAGAGCGTTCCCGTGGCTCCCAACAATAGGGAACGGAGAAGTAAGTAATAGTAAATGTTTTTAAATATTCGCGACTTGCACATATTTTTAACACCTAACGGGTCTTATTCGCGATGTAATTTGATATTTCTTTTCTCCCGATGTTTTGGCCGAATTGCACCGACCGTGGTCACAGGTGGACTGAGTAAGTAAGACTCCGGCACATCTTTTCATCTTCCCCAGGGCGATAGAAGTCCTTGAGGATTTCCACCGCGTTACAAAAAAGACTCTACAATCTGTAGAATTTTTTCCTTAAGCTTCTAGCAGTGGTAGAGCATTTTCCATTCTTCCTATTGTCTTTCGATATAATTTTATTGACATAGAAACGTCCATTAGTTCGGAATCGTTCTATTTGAGAACACCGAGTCACGCAAGGAACAATGCTTGATGTCTTTAATGTCTGTCTTTCGTAGCTTTTGTTTTAGAATGAGTTTCAGATCGCGTGTCTATTTGAGAATGTTTTTGTGAAGATAGGGAAATAAGTGTACTATTTTTGATACGTAGCTATAAGATTTTTTTTACATAAACTTTTTATATTTTTAGTTCTCATTGAATAAATACCTACTGGCTTTAAAAAGTGAATATCGCTTTAAAACGTATCCTAAAACGATATGCACAAAAAAACAAAAGACTGACAAAAAAAATTAGAATCAACACTTCAAGTTTGCCAACACAAGATTCCATATTTCAAATATACTTTTAATACCATAAACAATGCTAGTAACCCAGTCTAAACTCCGCTAAACCTCTAAAAAGGCCGTATTTAATTCAGAACCTATGCATAACATAAAAGTAGGGATGAAAGCGATATCCTTAGGTCTGTGTGCCAGAATATTGAGCTGGCAACGAGCTTGCCGCAATGCGTCATCCTGTCCTCTGCATCACAGGATATACAGACTAATGTTTAAGTTTTAGGTTTGTTACAGATATAAGGAAGAACAAATGTACCTACCTATCACTATGGAAAATAATAAAATGCGAAATTGATAAATAATAAGGGTAAGAGCGATTCTGTTGTCAATATGTCAATTGCTGATTTTAAATGGAGCTTTTAAGGTGTTAAGACAAGTATAGGCAGTAATTATTATAACGGTATAACTTTTATAAAAAAATAAATCCCACTTGAAAAATGGATAATAGAGATCAATTGGACATTATCGGCGTTAGATGTTATCGAAAATACGGTTTTAAGCTGATTCTGTTAAAAATAAAACTCATCAAGTAAAAACTTGAGCCGAAAACCGAAAAAAAAACACTGCCAAGCTGTAACTAGAAAATGCCTCAAAGATACGAAACATTATATACCATAGGCATATTGGCACCGTCTGGCACGTTTCTGGCACTCAACCCCTTTACAAACTCGCTGACTGCCAATTTACAACGATGAGAGATTTTCAGCAACAAAGAACTATAAGGCTTGACGTTAACTAGACTCTTAGCTTTTTTCAGGCGCCGTGAAGTAGCCAAAGCTTGGTTTATACGAGTATTTAAAAGTATTTTTATCAGAGGATATGCTGAAGTAGTATTTAAAAGCGGATCAATAAAATATAAAGGCTTTGATGATAAAATACAGTAATATGCTAATGCGTTCATTATTAAAAAAAGGTACTTTATTTAATAGTTTAATTACGAATATAATCATTGAAAAGTAGATCAATAAAAGGCTTCGATAATTAAAATGCAGCAAATAGATACCGTGTTCATTATTATTTTTATTTTTGAGCAATTGAAATTGGTACTTTATTGAATGAATGAACATTTACTCGAAGAACGTTTATAGTTTACCTGCATGAAAAAAACTTTTACAACTAGACTATACTTCTTTAATATTACTTTATCCTTTTATAGCTCGCTGCGTAAATATAATATATTACACCCAGGCACAGAACGAATGATCGTGCTCATCACACAAACATTTATCCTGAGTGGAAATCGAATCCACGACCTCTGGTATAGCAGTAAGGGCCACTAATCACTAGACCAAAAAACTAGTCAAATCACAACGTTTTTGTTTTGTTATTTTGACCTTTAATATATCTTAGTCTCCTTCGAAATAATTTATATCTACTATGACGTCAAGATTCTTTCGGCCGGTACTGAAACCCAGGTGGTGATTGAATGTACAAACAACAATATTTTATAGCACGCACATCTGGATAAGTTCGGAACGAATAACGATTGATAGATAAAAACTCGTTTTTTAAATTGTTTAAATCTTTTCAAGTCTATTATTAATATGGCACGCATTTGCACTTGAGACGTTGAAACTCATTGATAGATAGTAAAATGTAAGTAGGTTAGAAGACGATCTAATCACTACATAGTATTCAACGAAGTCGCTTTTTGCTTTCTGTCTGTCTATCCCTATGTATACTTAGGTCTTTTGATACTCAATACGTGTACAGAATTACAGGCTTAGAAAAATTAAAAGATATCTCTAGAAAGTGACCAACCAATGGGTCACAATTGCATCGGCGGGTCGCTATTTAGTCGTGTATTATGCATTCCTCATACCTTCCTCTTGACACATATCGCAACAATAAAAATAATTAAAAAAAGAAAAGTAATAAGTCTGGCATATTCATTATGTATGTGTAAAATGCAATAAATGTCCTATGATAATTTGCCTTTAATTTGTAAACTAGCCTTTTTATACCTGTATAACCCCACCGCAAACAAGATGAGAATCTCGTGTTACATGCGACGCACCATTCTAGTACCATATGCAGTACATTATGTCACGATATGTTATATCAAACATTCTCTTAATTACGCAAAAACAAGATGAATGTGACACCGCGTTGCTAAATAATTGTTTGTCATCATAGATCAACTGTAACTGGGTTATCATTGTGGCTGTTTTTGGAGTGAGATACTTTATAGAACGCTGTCTTGCTTCCACAACGGGAATAGTTTTACTTTGAGAATTGGTGTTTGGGCCATATCTCTACTATCACCGTTTTTTTCGTTTTAAGTCATCAAATAACGCAGCTGTGGGCGCGGCGGTAGGCACTGTCAGACTTTTACTGACTAAAACCCACTATGTTCTTCATGGAACCCTTTGAATGCCAGGGTCGCGGTAACTCTTACGAACATCCCGCAACCCCGGCAGTCTGCAATCACTTCTGAAATTTTTATTACTGTAGTTGTAAAAAATAAACGCTATTTTACGACGAGTGGTGTTCTGTCACGCTTGTTACACAACTCTAATAACACTACTTTAAACAGGTGTTGTCCAAACTCATAGGACGTGAATTGCAGTATAAAATTAGCATTAAAATGGCCAAATACATTTTCCACAAATGGACTTCTGCCAGAACAAAGACAAAGCTAATGGCTCGTGTCATTACAGATTGAAATCAGAGAAACAAAACGCATTACCCTCCTTTAAAGTCTGATAAACAACGGAATGACACTTAACTGTTTAGAGAAACTACAATTCGCATTATCTACGGGTAAGTAAAAATCTATCATGTAGCTTTAATAACGGCTTCTGATTAAGCGGCTAATGTACCTTTTTCAGTCGAACTCAGTATCTTAATGTCAAAAAATCAGTTTAAAAAGATAATGACAATAAACAAATATTCCTCAACATACACACAACGCCATCTTGTCTCAAGTTAAGCATACTTAGTAGCTTTTGTTATGAGTACTAGACAACTGATGAACATACTTAATTACTTATATATTCCTAAATATATATATATATCACAGATAAATTACACCCAGACACAGAACAAATGATTGAGCTCATCACACAAACATTTGTCCTGGGTGGAAATCGAACCCATAACCTCCGATGTAGAAGTCAGAGTCACTAACCACTAGACCAAGAGGCCAGTCAAAGATCCTTGGGGATAACCACCATGTCATCAAACAAGCTCTTAACAGTTGTGGAACAAAAGACAATACACATCGGTATAGAACAGCGAGCGGCGACACGCTTCCACGACTGCAACAATTTCTTTATCTACATTTGTTCCCACGGAAATTATTGTAGAGTCACAATTTGTAAATCAACTGCGGGTTGTAGGTACTCATACCGATTTTATTTATTTATCAAAAAATGTACAAACAGTTTAAAATTATCAAAAATTCAGCTGATAGGTAGTTTGTTGGTGATGATAGCGCTCTTTCATTTACATTGTGTACCAACCCTTATATTACTATGCTACCTAATTATTATATAATCAACGTATTCTAACTTTATTAGTGATGCAATAGGTTTTTATTTGTACATACGTGAATCTGTAGTAACACTATTGAACAAAACTTTATTAAAACACACGTTTATTACTAACCTATATAAGCATGAACTTGTAACATTACCTATATACATATTTGCGAAGTAAAAGTGCTTCGCGACTTCATTGCGGCCTTTGCAGGAATATCAGAACACTCTAGATAAGAGTTAAAAAATCCACTCCTTCCCACTACCTGATCTATAAACATTATACAGGCTTAAATTATTTTAACTAACATGTCTAGAAGGTATATAATAGTCAAACCTGTACCTATTTAATAAACGACTCTATACCAATAGTTACCTGGATACCCGGGCACAAGTACCTAGGTACTAAAAGTACGCGTCAGTTGAAAATAGAGATCATACTCATAGCTCGGAACATGTTTCACCGTTGTCATCACTTCTATTCTCGACTTGGAAACATGAGTACATGTCTTCGAGTGATTTACTACCCAGTATCTATACGTATAGGTATAGCAATAGACAGGTAGAGCCATGTAGGTATGTTCGTCAGCAAAATTTATTGGTTTTCGCAAGTAAAAAATCTAAAAAGGTAATAAATATCAAAACTGGACAATCATGTCTTTGCCAAAAAATCCGCGATTTATTTAATTTATTTACCTTCCTTATGCATTTTCCTTCTACTTTTTAGTAGTTTATGAGAATCATTAAATGTCAAGATTTAAATCGGATGAAGCCTATACTAATGGTTCTTCTTTCATACTATGGTAGATAGTAGGTACTAGTACTTGCGCAATGCTTTGTCTTAAAACGTACACATTACGTTTATCCATAAGATTTTCACGTAAAGTAAAACAACATATATCGATATCCAACGTAGAAACATTCTAGTACTAAAACTAACAATTCTGTTGATTTTACAAAAGTACTCTCCCTCTAAACGTCAAATTAAACATTAATGTATTATAATCACTCGTCAAACATCGTTATATCACAAAGTTAACAAAAATCGAGCTACGAATAACAAAAACGTTTACCAAGTCTAAGACATCTATGAGAAATACGTATTTACGTCAACTGTAACAATATTTACATTCTATTATAATCGGTGTTGGTATAATTTGTCTAGACGTATGGTAGCCACACTAGCCACTATAAGTATGTAAATAATGTACTAGTCATCATAGTGGATAGTTTCGATAACATACCATTTTTTACTTGAATAGCAATTTTTAACTTAAAAGAAACAAACATAGTAAATACAGTCAAATTGAGAAACCTCCTCCTTTTTTAAGTCCGTTAAAAAAAATATGGTCTCTACATTCTGACAATTATCTGATATCACTAATCTGTTCCAAAAAAAAAGTACGTAACAATATTCGTAAACAGATTCCATTACTTATCGTTTACGTCAATACATATTTCATATAAAAACTGAAAAATATTAGGTAGGCACGTTATTATATTCTCCACTTAACAAAATAATCTACAATGCGAACCTTAAAGATATAAAACGATTTATTTAAAATAGACAAACATCATGTGTATATTCACAAATACGCCATCACCTATGCATCATACACGTCAGTTACGTGTCCTATATACAAGATTACAAATTAAGACAAAGGTGTACATTATTAAAACCTTTTATGAATCACGGCGTAATAGAACCTACCACCAACTCTTAAACTACCACTATTGACACTGTTGAAGCGAGATAGCACTACGCAATGTAGAGCGGCGTCTCTTTCTCACAACACCTATAGTTTCACTTTAAGAGTTGGTGTTGGACTCTCAGGATACATTGCCGGAAACAAGCCGATACGGGACGATAGGTAATACCCGGTGACGTCATCGATATCAGCCTAGCTTTGTTAGTAAGCTTAACAATTATAAAAGAGCAAGGAAATAATATATTTGTTGTGGAAATTAAATTCCCGTTTCAATTTTATAGCGAGAATACAGAGACAAATAAGGAAGGATAGAGTAATTCGTTTTCTGTATGATAAAACACTTATTAAGGTCTACTAATCAGTCTATCAATAATTTTCCATAAAAGTAACTTACTTAACTTTTACTACTTACTTAACTCTTATTACAAGATTGAGTAACGAATAATTCAGTTTTATCTACTTCCGTACTGATAACGAAATCTGACTAATCATTGAGATTTTTAGCATTGTTTAAAAATAGCCAACCCGGAGACGATTATATCAATTATCGTCATTAAGATTTACAGCTCAATTACTAATTGACTGATATAGTACTTGTGAACTGAAACACAAACCAAAACATTAAAAATTTTGGGATAAAATATTTAAAGGTACAAAATTTGTAAGAAAAAAACCAGCGAGACCACTCTCTAGGTACCAATACTATGTATTACCTAAGCCAGGGTCACGCAGAGCATGCGCGAGCGATCCCGTAACGCTGGCTTAGGTAGTAGAAGGGGCCCGGGGTGTTTTTAGTCGGTGGGAGTCCGACATATCCCCACGCCGTGCCCTCGGTGTGGGTTGAAGTCATTAGCGTTTTAAGACGGAAATAAAGGTATCAATCCTCGTACCCTGTGTTTATAAAATACATGTCCACATGACTGCAAAATATTTACCCAATATTACATCACTTTAAAAAAAATGAAATTCAAACAATCAAAGCTTAAAAATACGACAAATTACTCTTGACCTTTCCGAGAAGCCGGCTAGTGACGTCACAGGCCGCGAATAGCCAACAATAGGCCGGACGTGGTTCCGTATCGCCGACTCGAGTCGCTTCCTTTTGTTGCATCCACTGACCCACTTGCATACAAGTTCCAGCTGTAGCCTCATAGCCTGTAGGCTGGATAAAAATGTTTTGTGGGACTCTTGCTTACTTTTTTTTGTTTTTCTGTTCGTCGTTTGTTTTACTGGCGTGGTTTAAAAGATTTTTCTTGCATTTTGACGCTTTAAAGATGTTCGTGTAATCTAGGCCTAAAACTTTTAAAATTCTTGAAATCTCTTTACAGAGGAGAGTAACAAGAAAACAGAGACCGCTTTCCAGATGTCAGTTATACATATGCATTTCTAAACCATGTCGGTGGTAGTAAGGCCGAAGCCGTGTATTAGGTACATTATATCTATAGGTGCATTGCGAACAACTTTTAATAAATTGTAGAGTTTCAAAATTCATTTTCTTCTCAGAATATTATTTCGTACTAAACTCATTAAAATACAAAACATCGCTAAAGGATGCGCACACGCTTGTCAACGGAAGTCTCCGTGTTCGTCGTATATTCACATACACATTAACATTCTAAAATCCAGCTTGTATTTATGTTAAAACCCAGTATCGCGTAAGTTATTAACAATATTAAAGATTTTGCGGTAACCGGAATTTTATAGTATTTTAGTCTCTACTTTTTGCTATTAATATTTCTTGAATGCAAAGTTAGTTGAATAGCGCCGCTACTTTTTGCCTGGTCAAACGATTATAACGAATATGTTGTACAAGATACAAAGCTTCCTTTTAACAGACAAAAAATTGTAAATGTCTAGTAAAGTGATGACATGATTGCCACGCAAAAGTAATGATTAATTTCGTTTCAAATGCTAGTCAATTAACTCATTAATAATTGTTTGTTACAATACTTTGTAATAATATCGTAAGAAGGATTTCCTGCTGCTAATACGTGATCTTTTATCACACCTACAACCTACATAGTATCATACGATAGCCTAATCTTTGAAAGAGAGCCCACTATTATAACCATGCGTCACAATTTGAGTACCGATATTACATCTTATCATTTGCGTGCATGTAAGCACGCAAATGATGGGGAAAGCCCAAATGCAGGTGCTTACCTATCCTAACAAATGGAAAAATTAAAAAAAACAAACTTAATTAAGAGGCGCACTGAAATAAAGTATATACAACGTTGATAAAAGCGAGAGGCATTAAATGAAACCACATATTCTGTATATCATTATAAGGCTACACAACAAAAATCAAATCAATGTAAGCAATATTTTTATAAGACTTTCGTGAGGATGATTCATACTTAAAACGTTATAACGGTTTACTCACGCGTATTTATCGGGATAGCCCGACTAGTTTCGGACCCAACCGGAGCCAACTAGATAACTATGCCTATAAAACTTAGTCACCTAATCAGGAAGATACAGCATGTTCAAACTAAAAAAAAACTAAAAAAATATCCTGTGACTAAACTATTGCTTACATTGATTTGATTTTTGTTGTGTAGCCTTATAATGATATACAGAATATGTGGTTTCATTTAATGCCTCTCGCTTTTATCAACGTTGTATAATAATACATAATAGAGTGGTGTCTTTCTTTCACAAACTCAACAGGCCACCTAAAATTAACAAGAATGTAGTTGCTATGCTTAGCTATCTGCTGATATAGTGAGCATATTGTACCGCAAATGTAACATAATCAGGGTACACGTTATTATCGACAGTAAACCTGATTTGTACACCGTAAAAGCGGACGCACTTTATTATCTTTGCCATCTCCATAAGTACTGCAGTTACTGCTAAAATCTTTAGTATTTAGGCCTATAACTGTACCGTTTAATAACTTATTTAAAACGATTTTAACGACGGTAAGTTTTTGTCGATGCGTAACAGTGATTCCAAGAATTAAATGACTTAACCTCATGTAAATATAATAAGCATATTTCACGATAATTTACAGTTTTAAAAGATATTTCTTGTCAATTAAAAGCAGTTAATTAAAGAATTAGTGTTATAACCTAAGGTTGGAAAGTGTTAATCACACGAAAATCTTTACATCACAAAAGGCTTCTGTGGATTTCATAATACATAATCCTTTTTAACATACAGGATAAGGTGACATATCTATAGTATAGTACATGGTACTGATACCTTTTATAGGTCCGGTGCGACGCGGCCGGTGCGCGCATGTATGAAAAGATGCACGAACGCGGAAGCGAAGGGACTCCTAAGGGTTCCTACAGAGGGAGGTGACCTCGTGACCTCCTCGCATTTTGATGTAACTTTCCGGTAGGGTAATTTTGTAGGTGCTGAAAGGTAGAGCTGTCGTCCAAAATCGTGTTCAAGTAAGGGACTGTTGTTACCGTGCAACCCTTTTTTAGTGTTCCGTAACGAAATGGCAAGTGAAATCCTTGTAGATTCGTCATGTATGTCTGTATGATCTGTTTGATAATTTATTACGATGCAAACTTTTATCGAATATTGCTTTGATCGAGACATTGTTGAGTTTTTTTTTAATACGTTATAAAACGTAAACCACAACTTGCCACTACGCAACCTTTCATGTACGAGCCCGATTCGCACTTAGTTGCTTTAATCTACCTATCAAGTTACGTTCTTGTTCCCCTAAAAATAGCAAGAGAGCCATTATTCAAATCCAAAAGTTTAATTTATTAATTTACCCCCGAAACCAGATTAAAAACAAATAGTTCCTAACAATAAAAATGATATCCCGTCAGAATTATGTCAACAAAAAGGATCATCCCTTCACAAAATTTTATCCTTATCACCTTAACCTACATTGTCAATATTTATAACTACAACTTCGTATATAATATCTACATATACCTAACATGTATACCTATGCTTTGCGGTGTGAAATGCCTCGCCTAACCCGATTCCGTTTCTCGTAACTCGCGGTGATAGTCCGCATTATACGCAGACACCGCAAACTTCCGCAGCATATGTGCTATCTATATGAGTTCTAACATGATGGTCTTGTAAAATAAAATAGACATGGAAATTTACCTGGAAAACATGTTTAAAAGCTTAAAAATAGGTACTAAAGATTATATTCAAAGATAATGTATTTGAACTTAGCTAAAAGTATAATGTTAACTTATAAAAACGATAGAATTTAATTATGTTTTTACAAACGGTCGTAATAGTTAAAAACCTATTATGAAATGATTTGTACATTCACAGAAAGTTGTCATTAGACGTAGCTATAAATTGTTTTACTGTAGTAACACATAAACGTGTTAAAATGTCATCCTCTCATCGTAAAATTACTTGTCAACTGGTTAATGTCGACTATTATTGTTATTTTATAGGCTATCACACAACCTCAAGACAATTTAAACAATAATGAAAGTGTAAAATATTCAGATGCTAGGACTGTTTCCACAAATCTGTTGAGATTGACACAAATATGTCTAGGTGAATTGAATTTCAATTACGAAAAAGATAAAAAGTTTGAAACCGTTCAGATTTGTAGAGTAAGAAGATTGGTTTAAGATAAGAAAGATGATATAGGATAAAAGTGAGGTATTGTGATAAAAATTGTCATGGGTGTTTTGCACATAAATGCCCACGACTAATCTTACACGATGAGCCAGCTAAATGGGTTCTGAAGGTCTCAAACTCTGGAGGTCTCAACTAATCTCGAGTAGTAACAAAACAGTATTTATTTAAACTTCTTACACAAACAATGCACAATGGTGAACTTAATACCTGCACATTCTTTACCAGTCAACTCAGTAAAAGACAAGCACTAATTACACTTGTTAGGCTTTCATCTTTCGAAATATTATATTTCTTTCGTATGAGGAAAGAAATAATTAATTAAAAACTCATTTGATATCACTTTTATTACTCAATACAATTACGAAAACATTTCGTAAAGAGACGTGAGATGCACAAACCAAACAGTCCGCATCACACTCAAATAAAACAAAAGAATCTTACGTTAATTAAGATAATACTACAATAACAATAAACTGAAACAACACGTAATAACACGAAAAATATTATCTCTTAAAACACTATTACATTGTAAAACATTTAATTGGTTTATTTTACATTTAGAACAGTGACTTGTAAATGAGTATGACCTTGTTTACACTAACGACAGGAAGACTATTTAATTTTGATGAAATGTTATTAAATTGCTCCACATTAGAATACTTTCTGTGTTGGTGACATCAATGAATTTCTCTGTGGCATACTCTCTATTTAAAATGTATGACTGGAGAAATAAAGAACGCACTAGCACACGACATGTTGTATATGCAGTTTTCTTTTTACAGGGCTACAGGGTAACCGCGTAAGAAAAGTTTATCAATAGTTCTAAAACGAACTCACGAAGTGATCGACAGACAATACAGACAGACAGACAATACATGTCTTCTGTATGCACGAGCTTCGGCAGCTCCGGTAGCAAAATAATCTTTGTGTTTTGTCAAATCACCATTTTCTGAGGAAGGCTAAACACCGCTTCTCAAAATAAAATATACTAGTTTCGCTCTTAGTTATTTTCCTCTTCTGGCAGGTTCATTAACTACTACTGCTAAAAATATGGTGCATAAACCATGAACGTAATGACCAAACTAGAATGAAATTGTCACGTGACGGTAATTAGTAAAATAGGTACCTATTGTGTTTGCACAAATTGATATTACTACAGTGTCATAGCTTTTCATAAATAATAGTAATGTATTACCAAGTAAATAGTAAATGCTAAGGACAGTGTGTCTAGACATAATTTATACTGATTGCGAATTGTTACCGCAGTTGAGGTCGTCTGGTCGCGCCTTAAGCCTAAGGCTTCACTACTCCGATATACGATGACTGCAGTGACACGTGCCTATGTAGAAACAAAAACCTCCATGAATTTGTATGGTGTTTATTGACACTTTGATTAGACACTCGAAAATTATCGGGTATGCATTTTCTCGTTTAAAAACCTCTAAACATCACGGCTTTGCTTGTAAATTGGTAATACTAAAGTATAAGCAGCATATAATAAAGCTTTTTTCCTAAAGCGTCTTCAATTATCTTACTATTGTTGACATATAACCCACTTCCTAGTGATCAATTAATCGTGTCCCACAAAAATAAATTCCACATTTTTTGTACTATGGCATAACTTCACAAGTATGTACGACGACATTCCAATTACATCAAATAGTACTATCGAAACAAAAACCGTTAACCAAGTAACACATAATTAAAAGCGTTGATTGATAAGCCAGAGCGAGTCTAGATGCGGAAACAAATTGGTTCTGTAACAGGTTCTAATTGTAAGTAAACGAGTTAATGAGAGATGGGAGATAAAGTGGTGTCGATGGCAATCCGACATTGATTGCACTTGGCTCTACACTTTCTACTTAGGCGACGAGATTCTCGCTAAACTTGGCTAGAAATGCCTTTTGCTGCTTCCAATTAGTTCGATATCGTTTTTGCATCCTGAAAGTTTTTTAGAGAGTTTTCCCTAATTGTATTTTACGTAGAGCTGCTGAGGATCGACGAAAATATTTTTGTATCTATCGTAGAGCTGATGGGAATCGAAACGAATATTTTTATAGAATTATGGAATGTTCAATATGTACTTTTTGGTTTAATTATAATTAATGAATTCTATTCTGTCAAAGAAGCAAAGGGCAAGAGATAGAGGAGAATGGAATAATCATAAGTAGGCCTAGGTCCAGTTGTGGATTATCAGACTGTTAATGATGATGTAATATCAGAAATTTGGGATTTAAATAGTGAAAGTTATTATTCAAAATACTTATCATGCAAAGCGTAATTTTTTGAACCATCTTAAAATAGTCTCCAGTATAGCCCAAATCGCATAAATACATACTTATGAAAATTTCTACCCTGCCCAGGATTACATTTTGAAATGATCTTTATCTAGGATATTTTTACAGTAGTAGGTTTACCCTACCTCCCATATAACACGGTGTTTACCGTGGAGGTGTGCATCACACCATCCCCAGGGCATACGGGCGTGCTGACGTATGCCATGCCGAGTAATTTCCCCGGAGTGCCGTCCATGGATGTATGTCAAGAACTCTTCGTAGATATCCAGGACTTGTGTCCTAGGTGTGGGCTTAAAGTGATATTGATTGACTACGATTCTATGTCGTTAGTGAAAAGACAGGTTATTATACAAATGTGCTGAAGTACTAATTTACATCAATGGTATTGGAACTAACTGCTTCTTAAATTGTAAATGCAAATTTTATGTAAAAGTGTCTGAAAACAATTACCAGCCATGATTTTTTTTTCCGTAGGTACTGCAAACAAAGCAAATGTATATTTTTCACATAAAATATCTGCCTTAGAAATTGTCACAATTACACTTAGTAGCACCTTTCCCTCATCCAACATAACATCGATAACTCTCTAAACAACTCTACTTTATCGATAACTGCAACTGAACAGAATAACAGTTCTCAGTTACTCGTTTATCATCAAACTAGGGATTTCATAGCTGGTTTCATTTTCCTCACTCGTCTAACATGTAGTTAATACAAGTAGCCGAGGAAACGATCGCTACATCGAAGTTAGATTAATCCGCAAGTTCTATTACATGATAGCTCTCGACGAATCGCGAATGGCGATCAACCACTCAATTTACACGAACACTTAATTTACCTCGTACGACTTACAGTACATACTTTACGAGGTAGTAATAACTAGTTTATTTATAAATGTTACTCTTTAATTAGGACATATATTGACAAACGCTAAAGTTTTGATCAAATGACGATTATACGTCATGTTACTTTTATATCTTTCTTTTAAACTAATTTATTGCTGGTTATTTAATTAAGAACTTTTTTCAAACAGCAAAAATCGTAATTTTAACGTAAAGTTTACTATAACCTCTTGGATCTAAACAAATATTAAGACCTTGTGCAATTGTTGTCATAATAGTAGAAACATTATTTGGTTACTCTACATTTTACATTACTATATTTACCGAATATGATTTGGGGGCTAACCATCTCAAGTAAGAAGGCGTACTAGACGATAAAGAGGGCAGTCTCTCTTTCACATCTGCAACAGTCTTACTTTAAGGCTTGGTTTTGTAACTTAAACTTGTGTCAACTTTCTAACAATGAGCTCATCTCAGCTCCGTGTTTTGCAAAGCAAGTAAATTAGGTGTCCTGCAGCTGATCTCTCTCCAGAAAGTAAACGAATAGAGAGCGCATATGTGCGCTATAATGTGTCCCGCTTGGTGGCTAGTGCCATAGTAACACTAGCCGCCGTGGCCGAAATCGGTCGGGACGATATTCTGTTAGCTCATACTTAGCCAATAAAGAACAATGAAATCTCGAAAATCTTTCGTCACCCTTATCACGATGATCTAAATCTGGCGTGACTCTTATCACACACTCCTGATAAGAGATAACAGATCACAACATTTAATACGCTACTTGTACTGAACTTGATAAGTAATCACACGAATGTTCCGGTATACAAGGACGTAACTGACAAATCTTTTTTATAATCGTCAATTTAAGTATATCTTTATTGTAGAGATTTTTGTTATTTAATATTTGTATATCATAAATGTAATAACATAATTTTCATGAAAGAAATTTACAAGGTGACTGCATTCCTTCCTTAATCTGAGTTTGATAGTAACCTTTTAAATGACGACTCTCGCCAGTAAGAAGTTTTCAATCCTTATGTTGCGGGGATCAAGGGAGAGTTGCAGAAAGAACACCGTAACACGAAAGAACGCATTTGACAACACCGTCTATACTTTCTCACAGTTATTCTATACTCCAAATAATAATTGGAATAAAGGCAGCGGAATGATGATCCTATACTCTAAATGGTCTAAAACAGGGATAACAAACGAATGGCTTGCGTGCCACTTAAAGCACGCGGCACAATATTTTAAGCACGTCACTGACACAGGGGCAAGCCCTTGACCTCAATAAAATTATTGTCTATTAAAATGGCGTATTAGTCCCTAAACATTCTCCATCCCTGGTCTAAATGATATCCGATCTATTACTGGCAAGCTCAGAAATAGAGTGTACAATCTAAATACATTGTACCCAAAAATACACGTAGAGTCATCTATCCTAACTAACATATCACATTAGTATGTCACAGCTAATTTAGCTCCAACTCCTCTGCCCCTCTGATACTGACCTACAAATCATAAATACATGGCCGTTCGGCCTTCAGTCAAACTATTCAATGGGCCGTGAATCACAGCTAGATGTAAATTGTAAATCATTATTGTATATACCTTATATCACTGTTAAATATACAATGTATGTACGTAAATTCAGTGTGTGAGTTTAAAGAGAGAGTTCGTTGCCCGATTATAGTTTGACAGTCTTTTGTTATGTGGTTTTAATTATTAATGTTGGGTTTTTTCGTTAATAAAAGATTTTGGCAACATAATGCACCATCTTGACACTTCTCTAGCAAAGAGATAAGGATAAAAATACATTGAGACTGTGCACCTTTAGTTTCGATCTTATTCAAGAATTCCTTCAGAGCTTTAACACGTGATTATTATTGAAACGGCCTAGCTTATTATACCAGTTAATTAAATTATTAAGAGCGAACAAATTTGACAGTTTTTATTAAACTCCACCAGACTCTCTAGCCAAGATTTCTGCAATGGTAAATCGAAAACGTTCAAATGTATGGAAAAGACAGGTTCAAGTCACGTGATTTATCGAAATAATGTTTAGGTTTTGTATAAACGTTACTTATATATGCTAGTACCCATAAATGAAAATGCATTTACCTCTAATGGGTCGACGATTGCTCTAGCTGTAGTCATAAAGTATAAACAAGCAACGTGATAGTTTAATGTTGATATTAATTTATTTTGTGATCTTTGGCCATCACGCGCCGCTTGGATAGTTTCCACATAGACCTTGTCATGTCACGAATATCAGTTGCTTCCTGTTATATTAACAGGAATCTGAAATAGAATCTACTCATCCCGATTAACATCAGCAGTCTTATCTTAAAGCTACTATCTATAATATACGATTAGAGTACGATTTAATTATTGAATAGACATTAAATACAAATAATTGTGTGTGTGGTTAGTGGTCCCCTTTTAATTTTGCGCAATTTATGAAAATATTCACTTTTAACAACTCTAAAACCGTTTTTACAGTTTTCCCAATTTATTGAAATTCACCGACGCGCATATAGTTTCAGACACAGCTATAGTCCTTAATCAAGAGCTAACGTGAACTTCTGTCTAACAAACTTGCCTTAAATAATTACGCATTTTTGACATTCATTTGTTACACATCGCCAGGTCCTAGCCTATAATTTTATTATAAGTACATGTGAGACACTTGAACAGTGTCGTCAGGATCGAACGGCTCTTGTTTACCAAATAGGACCTTGAACGTTCGCTAAACATTACACAAGACATTGTTATTGTTTCAGCTATTTGTATAACATGCCTCTACGCCTAGATGGTGTTGCCTAAAGCTAAATATTTACCATTTTAGTGTGTATCTTGAAGTATACCTAAAGTAAATTGAAATTCAGGAAACAGGTTTTATTTTCTATTATTTGTTCTATCTTATAACTAAAGGGAAGGCTGAGCTTATGAAATAGTATGATGTGCTTCAGTTTTCATACCATAGTAATACAGCAAGTGCGATGATTAACAGATATAAAATTAATATCCGTCATACGGTATAAGTTTCGAATATATTCTGCGGATAGATGTGAATTTTGTTTAAAATACGAAGGTGATGAAACAAACCCTATGTTTTAGTATAATACGTCAAATGTATAAAAAACGGCATCTAGGTATAATATTCGTAGATGCAAGTCTTTACTCTGTACATAAATTACATTATTTTCTCTAAATACAGTATAATTATACTAATTACTATGTAGGTAATTTAGCAAACTTAATTGAACAAACAGTTTTATAGGTATCCTTTCAATCGTAGCGTGTTGTGCTTTTATTGAACTACAGTTAACAGCTTGTGTCTAACTACAAAGATAATTATATTTACAATACACCCCATGCGTGCATGCTATGATTAGAAGTCTGTTTACACCGGCCATAAAATATGGAAGTTGTTTCCATGCTGTCCGTACAACACGAATTGCCTGATAAATATTGATAAACAACATGCAATCTGAACTGTCATACTATGTTCATTTTAAAGATCTTTAATTTATTATCTGTAGGACTCACGGATATCGATGTATTTCGTTGCTAAGCTGTGGTTTTATGTCCTAGCCAGGTGGTTGGCTAAGTTAACCTCCAGTCTTACCAGATTCAACTGCGTAGGTACCTACAAAGTTTACCATGAGAGCTAGGGGCATATTTTTATTACAAACTAGCTGTTGTCCCCGACTTTGCCCGCGCGAATGTCAGTTAAAGCTGTAAAAACATACGGGAGGTATGATGCAGTCTTTATCAAAAGTAGCCTTTATGATAATACATTGTTTCAGCCAGCTCCATACAAAATTTTAACATAATATATCTAGCCGTTAGAGCGTCTACCATCGATGCAGACTTTCGCGTTCATAATATTGGCAGGATTGATATCAATTTATCGTTCTGATCTCTACCACCTAAATTGGATACACCCAGTATCACATACTGAAAATAGGCATGCTCTTTTACGGCAACAGCAAAAATATAAAAATGAGTCAGATGATCTTATTTATTGTAGCGACATAATTTGGGACAGTCAACAAATAAAACTAACGGATATAAAACTTTCACATTAAAAATCCTTTCTGGTACGAATATCGAACAAAAAATCCCGTTACAACACTTAATTCACCTTATTTGGTACTTCCTTATACATATGAATAACTCCAGTCATTTCTAAGAATGCTTTAACGGAACTAAAATGACTTAATTAATATTATTTATTTGTTCCCTTTCCGCTTCATCAAAGAGCAAGGAAATCATTAAATGCTTTTAAAACTTACATAGGGGTGTCGAAAAAGGACGGTCATTAAAAGTAATATATCCTGGGATTCATTTTAGGCGGTTCTATAATAAATAATCTTCTGATTCTGTTAAAGATTAGGACAGTACTCAGTTTAATATAGATATTTTATGTTATGTTTTATATACGAAAAGCTTTCTCGAGAACCACTCTATCTAATAAAAATAGATATGAAAATCAGTTCCTGTTGTTTAATTTATCGCGAACAGATAGACGCGGCGGAGTTATTTTTTATAACATAAATGTACACTTAAAAGAAGAAAAGTAAAAGCTTTATTTATACAGTCACCGTATCAATAAAGCTCAAAAGCTTAATTAAAAATCAAATTTGATAAAAAGAAAAATATATTTTCATTAGACTCATTCGTCAATAAAGTGCTATTATTATTTCCTTTACAAAACATACATTAATTTTCACATTTTCACTTAAAGTTTCATTCACCCTAGTTATAAGAATTTGTCAGGCAGTTCCGGCGAATATAGGGCATATTTATAAAATGTATATCCAGCTAAGAGATACAATATCAAGCCGGAAGACAAAAGAAAACAAATTGCCTACATCCGGGGAAGTTTTATAAGAAAAAAAGCTAAATGAGTATTCTTATATTTTCATTTTATGTAATTTCCGCCCTTATTTGCTCGCTGAGTTTCCAAGTTGTACCTACTAATTGTATGAAATACTTTCTTAAGACAGCTATAAATTTATTCAATTTATTCAATTACATGTAGACTGATTTTGTGCCTGAAAACATTTAACGTTTACATATCTGGTAGAACTACATTACTACTAACTAAAATAGATAAAAAAAGAAACGTTTTTGTTTTATTTTATTTTTTTCAAGCAGACAAAATAACCGAAAGACCTCTCAATAGCTTTATTATATACTATTCCATAACAGTCCATTCAAAAATACACTCCGAAAACATCGACGATCTATTGAAAACTATAAAACGAAATCAAACTGAATCATTCAGTAGACAATAATAAAATATAGCCCCTTAGAACTTTATGAAGTGACTTCCAATCTGTTTACGTAAATAACAAAGCAAACAGACCATCGTAGAAGTATCTTTGTCGTGCAAGTGAATGCATTCGATGAAATTGCTTTCCATCAATGGGGCAAGTTCGTTTTATCGCCGCTAAAAGTTATTGGATTCACTGCGTAATGGCCGAGTGGCACGCGAGCTTCCATGAACGACAGACTGTACAGTCAACAGAAGCCGGTACCACAATCAGATTTTAAAAACAACTTTACGCTATCAATTTCAATAAATATCTGTAGTGTCACCAGGTAACAAAGTAGGATTGACATAAAATAAATATTCCTCAATATCCACACAACGCCATCTAGTCTCAAGTTAAGCGTACTACGACGCTTGTTTTATGAGTACTAGACAATCGATTAAAAAATCTTACATATTTTTAAATAAATATTATAGATATAGGTTACCTATAGTTGAAATGTACTAAATTCCAATAGCTAACTATCACTTTCAAAATTGGATTTTGTTGGCAGGCTTCTGTTGCCAACAGTACTCCACTCCTGTATGTATATGATGCTCTATTTAGGCTTGCTGCAGAACTTGCAAACAAAGCTGAGGTATATTTTAAGGCTAGTGCTACACATTCGCACGGATACACAAAAACGCGCAAATTTGAGGCGACATTTGATAGGTTTATACAAATTATACTGGGATTTTCGATCCGTATTTGCGCTTTTAGTCGATAACAAAAGTTTGGACAGGTGTATAAAAATTATACTGCGATTTTTTATCAGTATTGGCATCTTTAAACGATTACAAAATGTATGAACAATGATGACGAAAACATGGCATACGCGTGTGTACACCAACTCGAAAGTTCGGAACGATATTTGAAAATCAGTTGTTCAAAAGTTTAATAGGTAAAGCTTACTGAAAACCACAAACTTAGTATAATCAGCTCGCATTAGAATAACCGAGGTACAAGAATTTTGAGGTCACGTAGGTCAGTATTCTGCTATAACAATATTACTGTCAATCTAGAATTCTAGGACGGCACTTGACTAGATTGATCACCAAGCCATATATCTACATGTAGGCCAAAGCCATACCATTAACAATAATAAATTGGTAGTGAAAGTCAAAACACTATTACCTCTTTCGGCTCTTTCATATCCTGGCTTCAGAAAGCCTTTTTTTGGTATCCGAGTGGAAATCGTCATGGACTATCGCTTGTCAGGAGGTAGACGAGGGGAGTGTGCCGGACTTTTACCGGCTAAAATCACTGGAGCGTCCTCATATGCCTATGGCTGGGAGTACGAGGTTCGTTTTTGCATTCATCGCGCTGGCTTCAGAAAACCTAATCAACAAAAAAATAATAAGGTAGTAATCCGTCAAATTTCACGTTAAACATTGTGATTGGTTGAACTAATCACACTAGCGATCAGTTGACTCATATTCTATCTATCAATAAAGACTACTAGAGACAAAACTTTATATTTTTTTGTATAAAAATAATATCAATCAACTCGAATCGCAGCAAAAGCCATCTTTAGATTCTATAGAACATTGAAAACAACCGACAGAAAATATGTGTATGAATGTATGAAATAAGTACAGTGTGTATCAAGCCTTACAGTTGAATGAAAGCTCAATTTTGTGGTTCTTTTATGTTTTTGATAGGGACTTTTGTTCGGTTGTTCCGAGGCAGCTGTGTACAGGCATACGACAGTGTTGGGTGCCTTTTTGTGCAATGCATTGGGAGCTTTCATTGACACGAACTGGCGAAGTTTTAATGTCTGTGGTACTTTCGCTTTGACATTTTTGCGGATATAAAGGCTGGATTTTAGTTTGCGGTTTTGTGATGTTTTCTTTTTGTATGTTCTTGCTACTGTGCTGTAAATACTTCGCTTTTATAGCAATCTGGGAAGAGAAATTTCAGTAGTTTCAATTTTAATTTATAATAACATTAACGTTATCCGATTTTAGGCAATTAAATAGAACAAGTATCAGTTTTGTACGGGTTGGAATTGTAACACACCGAATGATTAATCGACTTAAATATTCAAATTAACGTATTTTTTTCCTAACCTATAGTGTCTCACTGCTAGGCAAATGCCTCCCACAAGTCCTTTCACGATTCTCTATCTTACGCCTCGAGCCAGTCCTCGCAGTTTACGTTTAGTTCATCCCGCCACCACTTTCTGGGCCGGCCTCGCAATTACTTAAATAAAAAAACTTCAACGTAAACAAAACATGACATTAATAAATGAATATGCAAGAATGACATTACAAAAATGATAGTTAATTAATCCGTAAGGGAATTAGCGGAATACACCCACATTTATACTTAGTGAATGTCAACGGCATGCGCAGTGCGTGACCAATTGTCCATTTGTATCCATCACATATACATATAAATTGGTATTAAAGAGCAGCTACAAAATACGTGGGTTTATTGTATCGGTGTATCCGTTTGTAAAATAACGTGGAATTTTACTTTCACTGATTAAGCATTGCTAAAAATACATTCTGGGGATTTTATTCTTTTTGACAAGTGTGGGTTGTGGGCTGATGTTGTCGATTCCTGCAAACTATAATAGAGGTTTGAGATTTTGATGAGCATCACTTATTGTTTATACGATATTAAGTTTAGTATGTTTTTTCAGGAACTTGATAGATTCCGTTTGGGGGATTTCACTGAATGTCAATGTTTAAACTATGAACACCAATTATTGAAAAGTTATAAAAAAAATACCTTTTCCAGGCAAGAAGAAAGGCGAATTCCCCCTTTTTCCCAATTTATATGGGTGATATTACCTACTTGTATCTTTGAGTTACACCAATCTGTTACATCTCCCGGCAATCATAATTACCTCACTCGTTCTATCAATAAAACTAACACCTTAGGGATAATTAGGCAATTTACACATTAAAAGCTCTGCCTATAAATCTTAGGAGTTACAAAAAAACATTTAACGGTAATAGAATCTCCCACATATGTGCGAAAGAATCCAGTTTTATCACTTAATTATTTTTAATAGCCGTGTTGAATTGCACCCATGGTCTGATAGCACCTGATCCAAGGAGATCAACACTCCAAAACATAGTAAAATTATTACTAAATACGTACATATTATAAATGCGAAAATAATTCTGTCTATCTTTATGATCCTCTGTTGAGACTTGACATGGTATATCTAAACTTACCACGAAAATACTTAAAACTTAATCTTCATATTACGTCATTTTTGGTGAGCCTCATTAAAACTACCAATTCCATCAAAATAGAAGCCTAATATAAACTCTGTTTAAAATCATAGACAGCTATAATTAACGTTTATTTATATAAAGGTATATCAGACATTGAAATATAGGCACAGAAGCGCAAGGCCGCAAAACGAACAAATAAACTTTCTATTTATACTTTTATCGATATTCTATTTTGGGATGCAGTAATATCAATGTTCTTGAAAGCTCTGCTGAGCTTGAAAGACAAACAAATATCCATACAAAGAGAAACATCCCCACAAACTTTCATGTTAATAGTGAAACAAATGAATGAAATGAAATCACACATTCAAAGTAATGCTGCACCTGTGTTGTATGCATCTTGCTTCTAGTGAAAGTAATACCGAGAATCGCAGGTAGGTAGTGTGTAAGATGCAACGGGAAAGTGTTCTACCGACTGCAGTAGGTAGGTAGATAGATAGGTAGGGTATGTGCTATGGAAAGGGACAATTCGTATGTGTGGAATGTAAACTGCAGATTTGAAAGATAGGGATGGATTTGTTTAGATAAATACCTACATAAAACATGTCATGGTACATAGATACGTGTGTAAATGTGGACAGAAAAAAATTAAAACCATTTATTTGTAGCATTTGTACGTATGCACGTTATTTGATGTTCGGTTAAACCGTCATATTGTGGTACGCTTAATACTGAAAGACGTTTAATATGATTGAAAAGTCAAAACCTAATTTTGGATTTTTTATAAACTTCTATTGTATTCCTTTCTTTTGACCATAGTTTTTAGGGTTGGAAACAAAGGTTTTCATTAAATACTTATGTACTTATAACGAATAGTGTATTTTAATAATAATATTAGGGCCGTCATTTGATAATAATATGTAGGATAGTGATAACTATTCGAATGATTTTAAATAACTATATAAAATACATATTTTATCATGAAAGGCACTTAATTAACCCACATTTAATGAATATAATTACAATACTAATTGATAACATTCTCACTACAACAAATTATTTTTAAATCGGTCATTAGATACCTACATGCCTATACAACATTTAAATAAAGGGTAATTTATATTACTTAATAGATTGTTTTTTACTTATTAAACCTTTCTCTTGAAACTAATGTTTAGACTTAATATAATTATTACATCGATTCAAAAACTGCCTCGACATACATAACGTAGTTTTAAAGATCTAAGCTATAGGATCAAAAAGATAGGATAAACAAACGCGAGAAGTGCACTGTTCTATAGGTAGGTACTATGTAATATGTATTGATTCAATAAAACTTATCCCGAACATACAGAGTTCATAAATCTTAATAACGTTTATCTAAAATTCACTCTACTACCTCGTTATTATCTTATTATTCCGCCGATCGCAATGCTTGAAGCGACTGCAAGCTTCATTAAACGAATACTCCATAATGACGGGGAACGAAGACATTCCGAGGAAGCTTAATTAAAGAAATATCTTAGAGCGTTCTCAAGCCTTTTATTTTATTAACATTACTCTCACCCTTTGATGGGTAACGTATTTGAACTAAGAAATAACAGTGTTATATTTTCTTTGCGTCCTACTCAATGTTTGTCTTACAAATGGGCGTATTGCACTCAGAGAGTTCATAATATTTCTCAACATTCCTACAACGCCATCTAGTCTCAAATTAAGTTTACGAGAGTAACTTGTGTTATGAGTATTAGACAACTGATAAACACTTAGATATTTATATATTTCTAAATACATACATTTTATAGATAGATTACACTCAGAGACAGTTCAAATGATCGTGCTCATCACACCATATTTGTCCTAGGTGGGAATCGAACCCACGACCTCCGGTATAGCAGTCAGGGCCGCTGACCGTGTGTTTTAGATTTAGCATTCAAGGACAAATACCTACTGTTTTTTTATAGTTTGTTTTGTTTTGATTTCAAACGTGCAGTCCTACGCATCGCAGTTAATTTGTAAGCTGTCAATTACCTGTCTTAAAGATATGTGAAATTCGCGAAATTAATTATTTTTCACCACTTCCAGTAACATTGAACACGGTTGAATAAATAATTCTAAAATTAAATCGACATATATTTTTAGGTAATACAATGCAGTGGGTATAAAAACTTCTTAGTGACTCAACACTCATTCGCGAAAAAAACCGGCAGTCACAGTTCTGCCATTAAAAAGAGAACACTTCAAACCATACTTTTTTTTTACCTCCATCGCAAGGCAAAGACATGCAAAGGCATATGAGCATCATTAAAAAGTTAAGACCGTTAGAGGTGTGTTATTTTTTTTCTGCACACCATGATTATACACCACGGACAAAGACGGCAGAGCTGTTAGTCCTGGCGTATCTAATAATATGTTACGGCCAAATGAAAATGGAAGTATGTCTGTGGCTAAGTACATCTCTACATTGTGGAATGTTTTTTTGTAATCGGGAACTTTAAGATAGTTATAAAGGCAGAAGAAATGAACAAGTCAAGACAAAAGTTCGTCCTACTAATCTTCGAATGTTTGTATGTGTACATGAATGTTTGTTAATCTTTCACGTTTAATCTACTTAACAATTTTTGACGAAATTGTTGGTATGTTGTTAGCTGACACCCTGGATTAACACATAGGCTACTTTTTATACGAATGTGAAAAAAAAGTCAAGTGTTAAACAGCTATAACCACCATCGGGAAAAAGCTAGTTTCTAATCATTTACTAGCAAAGTCTAGTAAACCAGGTACCATAAGTAAAGTAGTGCGTCCTCACAGTTGTATTATGGAGAAGCAGATACATGTTTTACAAGATCACCCGGCTAGGCAGCAGGCCTGGTTCCTATTGCCTTACAAACCGCTACGTGACACGGAATAAGCTTAGAAATCCTGGAGCATTATGCTAAAATATTCTTAGCTTCATTTACCTTGAACGTTTTGTAAATCAAATATATTACTGAGACTTACATTCGTGTCTAACAATAACACCACTTTCAATTGTTTTTGGAATACATCTGGCAGAGTATGCCTCAGGCATTAAGTCCGCCATTGTACAATAATTGTATAAGAAGCATAAATAAATAAATAAATAAGTGCTATGTTCTATGGTACGATACAGACTGAATGCAATCAGTGATTATTTAATACAAGTTTTAATTCTAATTCTCATCTAACAATAGTCGGACAGTGTGGCAACCTGCTTAAAAAAAGTACAACAAACATCACCATCAACTCAAGCCTAATTTCTTCCATTTGTTCTAGTATATCTTCGAGAATGGGACCCACGAGGAGGGTCTCCTCACCCGGGACAAGTTCATGGAAGTGAACGCTAGGATGGAAGCGAGGCGAGACTTCTTGAAGAACGAGTGCTCTAAATACGGGCTTGACACGTCTAGCCAGAAGTCCAATGCGTGGGAGTACCTGATTAATAGGCAGTATCATGTTATATGGTAAGAATAATTTTATAAATTAAAATATTTTTTTTTGCTGCTTTTCAATTTTACTTATCAAGGTATTCGCGTTCTACTGCCAGACATTCTTCTCCAAACGCTTGCCAATTAAAATATTTTTATTTAAGGAAGATAATATAATGATGCAGGTATAGTCAAAGTATCTCTAGGTACTGTGTAATTTACGTATCTTTGCAATAGCGATATTATTTATCAAATTATTGCTGTTTTTCTAGCCGATTTGTTGTAACTAATTGTGGACAAAAAAAAGGAAGTCTTAACTAATTCTTTTACGTGTAATTTCTATTTTTATACGTTCCATTTTAATTAATCTGGTTCATTTTAATCCGGTTTTTAATAGGATAGAAATTGTTCCAATAACAAAAGCAATATAATAAATGTTCAAGGGAAAGTAAACTAATTACTTGAAACATATTATGACGCTATTGTATAGTGTATAGATACTCATTTTATGTAGGCAGTAAGGTGTGGGTTTAATACATCGTGACATGTCGGCTACTTAAGTGTATAGAACACTAATTGCGGTACAATAGAAGTAGATAATTAGTTTGATGGTTTATGTCGTTTACGTGTATTCATATCGTGGTAGTGTTTTTAAAACACTCATTTTATGATGTACCTAATTTTTATTGCTTATTTGTAGGTCAAAATGTATACAGCAGCATTTTATTTTTGAATCAAATACTTTACCAAGATCGGATGATTTCACATTTATTATGTATCGGATCAGTTTCAAATAGTTTTATTTCAACTTACCTAGAAAGGGGTTTCTGGTTTCAATTTGCAACTGTTAGCATACGCTAACAGCGACGTATACGGCATACGTATTGAAACTTTAAATGTAGGTATACTTCAAATCGCTGTGGGCAATTCAAGAGTTTAATATCAAATCGCTAAGTTCAAGTATACCTAATCCCAATGTTTTTCTAGCATGGCACTAAGACTAAGATAGTTGCAGGTTTCCTTTCCTAATCTACTTCTTGATTTGCCTATCTTTTCTTATAATTAATCGAATATTTGTTTTAGGTGCAATATATTCAAGGCAGCATCCACATCATGGATGTACAACTTCAATCTAATGGCAAACTACACAGCGGCCTTCCTCGACAAGACAAAAGAGGTTCCTCTAGAATTAGCAAGAAGGAAGTACGCGCGTCCTACAGCAGAAATGATCAAAAAGGCGCAAGGAGACTCGATCACATTCCTCATAGTCAGACATCCCTTGGAACGATTGGCATCCGCGTACAATGACAAAATTGTTCACGCCTGGCCCAAGTCATTCCACGACAAGATGGGACAAAGGATTATCAGGAAATATAGGAAAAAACAGGTAGGTAGTTAGGTGACAATGTTTCTCAACATAAGGGGTTTATCTGTCGCTAATTTTTACGCAGTGCGTGATACATATTTCTGGATTTTTTTTACACAAATATCTTGCCTTTTCAGACACAAGAAGCACCGAGTCTACCCGAGAAATACCCAATATTCCAAGAATTTGTCTCGTACGTGTTAGACGAGGCGAAAGCAAAGCGATCACTCGACATGCACTGGACACCATACACCACATTCTGCACGCCGTGCAAATTCAATTTCGACGTTATTCTCAAGTTTGAGACGCTGGACGTAAGTAAAACCGTTATAGATCTCATCGCCAGATTAAAAAGAAATAAATCATCGAAAGTAGCACAATATAAGTGATCTACTTGAAATGAATATCCGAGTTTCGGGTATTATTGTGAAATTGGCATGAAGCCTGAATTTTTGAGTGCTTTGTATCAATTTGGACCACTTTAATGCAGACTTGGAGCGATATTCCACATTTATAGAGCAATACCTAAACGGTCTCGGAATCGTATTCAATCTATTCCGCAGTTCAAAGTTTTTAAGTGAACGTGAAATAGACAATGGCGGGCGGTCAATGGCTGGGTGATAAATAATGACTGGATCCCGACCGCACGCTACTTTAGTCCGTGCGGTTGTGCATCCGTTTTCCCATTTCAAACTCTACATCTAAGTATCGATCAAAGTGGCCGAACCGGTTTTAATACCTACTAGTTAATATTTATGCTTTTAGGCTACTGTAAGGCAGAATAAAAAGAAAAATCAAGCTATCTTGAAGAAATTTTCGTAGTTTTTCTTAAGGGTTGTGGGTGTTTTTGTTTTTCAAAGTACTGATTACGTGTTTTTCCGGTAGGAGGACCAACGGTACCTGATCCAGCTGGCGCACCTCCAAGAGATCATAAAGCCTGAATGGCGCAACAGCGGGAAAGGCACCAACACGTTACATAACATCAACCATCTCTACTCAGGGCTCAAGAAGAGCCAACTCGACGGCCTTTACAACTTGTATAAGTAAGTTTTAAGTGCTCACTATTTTCCTCAAACCTATTAAGCGACAAATACGAAATAATGATCTTTTTTATGATGTTTTACGCTAGCCTGATACAGAATATGGAATTGGAATGTGTTTCTATTAATTTCTCTTTCCTAAACAGGAGCTAATTTATAAATTATTTATACCAAACCTTGTAACGCAATGCCGCTGACATTGACAGTTCATTATCATTCAGCTTGTTACTATTAAGTTTACTCCAACATTAATGCGACATCAAAGATTAACAGCAAACTTTGTTGCAGATACGACTTCCAATTGTTCAACTACACAATAGACAACTATTACGAGATCGTGGAACAAGATGAGACGAGCAGCCACGGATGAACTCTAATCAGTCAGTTTGAAAGCTTCACGATAATGTTACATTAACATAAGCAGCAATACAAGTATCGAAGTTGATGAATGAATGATGAATTATTCATCAATGGCTGGAAAGACTGATCGTTGTACAGAAATGATTGATGGACGTATTATTGATCCACCGGCCAAATGCAAACTTGCCCTTTGCGTCAATTTTCTGTTATCGCTCCGCAGCCAAAAAAATAATTTATTATTTTTGTGATACAGCGGTTTCTTTCAGGCACTATAGAGTAGTGCTACTGCCTTAAAAAATCAAACTGTCACAATTCTTCTTTTTTTCGAGCACCGTTAGATACGCTTTGGGCTTTGTTTATGAGACTATGTAACAAATAGTTTTAAGTGTTATAGATAACTCACTTAAGAGACAATTAACGAGGTTCGTATAAATTGCGTTGGTTTATCTTAAGGCCTCATCAATCACCTTGTTAGTTCTAGATGTAAGAATTAAGATAACAGAAATTACGAACTGTTGAACTAATCAAAGTTATATCTAAGTAGGTAGAGTTAATAGCTGAATTTAGTTAATATTGACGCATAGGACAAAAGTGTACATATGTCTTAGTTTTATAACGCAAACAAAATTCCTTAGTGCTTCCATAAAATATAGAATTATGGAGTAAAATAAATGTACCTTTATGAGAAACAAAGTCACTAAGTAGGTTTATAGTTATGGCATTTAAAGGTTGGCCAGCTTGATTCCTTTGCTAGTTTAAAAAGTAAAAGAGCAAAAAATCAAGTACCATTCTAGTAATTAGTGTTAGGAAATAGATAATTTTATTGTTACCGTTGCATTTCGAACTATGCATAGTATGTGATAATTTGGATCAAAGAACAAAGTTTTTGAAGTTTGTTTTTGTTGTTATCATTTGTTATTGCTTTAAAATCAATGAATCAGCGGTTTTTGACAGTTTGAATCAGACCAAAATGTTATCGTCAATTTTAATAAGATACAATTTATGATCATGACTGTATATATTGTAGAATAGACGTTTGTTTTATATTTATGTTGTTAAAAGCATATTTATTCGTTGTTAACTTATAAATGTTTAGTAGAAATATGAAACAGCATTATTTTGAGATCGCCTTTGCACTGAAATGACACTAATGTTTTTAATAAAATACTGTTACAGTTTTGGCAGGCATGCAAATTACCTATTATCCATATTGCGATTTTAGTTTCGCTAAAAAAGTTTGTATTGATAACCGAGTCTATGACTTCACAATCCACGTTGAAAAATTCAAAGTACACTCAACTTTGTAAATAAATAGTTGTTAAGAATATTTATTGTTAAGTACAAATTGTATTTATATATTTAAACAAGCGTTGTTTAGTTCACATTATAAGTACCTAGTTGTTGTATCTAATCGTAATGCCCTACCCATAGTTTACAAAATTAATTATTGTTATTCTCACATTATTAATTCCCCTGTTACCATAGGTATGAATTTTATTAAATTTATTCGGTCAAGGTCTAAGTAGAGTAATAATTAATTACTTAGGTACCTGGTTATGAATATATTCATGTTCGCGACATTGTAACATCGAAATATGCCTTTTATCCTTATACAATTATGGTATGTATCAAGGAGTCCGAAATCGTCAATTTGAAATTCGAAAAAAAAGTTTTGGAACGGCTCCTTAAGTAGGTCATAGATTAAAAATTACGTTCATTCGCTTAAAGACTTGAGTAGTTGTTACTCTACAATCGCTACGCATACCCAATCAATAAAATAAATAAATGAACTTTTCTTAACATCTAGTAAAAACTAGGTTCACTAGTCGTAGAATCCCACTTCAGCTTATAACATTACTTAGCGTCGTCGCTAAACTTTTCCATGTAGTTATTCTACAAATAATATAATTTGACTTTCTCCTAGTGAGGTTTATTTAGTGATACAAATAGTTGATACGGAATGAATTAGACCAAAAAGATATGGCCTATGAAAGTAACTGTAATGGTGCTATAGTCCTATAGATTTTGATCTCATATCAGAATGTGAGACTCGTATGCATGCACAATCGTTGCTAATTATGTAATGCGTTATAGATTCCAACGGTAACTGAGTCGGTTGTGTTATAATAATGTTGAAAGAATTATTCTTAGTACTTATAGAAAAATAAATTGAATATTTAATAATGTGTTGTTTTATTCTCTTATATAGGAAGTTTTTATCATGCCCTTTAACATATAAATACATTATTTCCGCTTTGTTAAATCTCTGTACCTGTCAAAAGTGTCGTATACTTTGTCGACAACTCCCTGTACCCTCAACCCCGCCGTCGCCTAAGCCACCAGCAAAGAGTTTTCATCGACATTATTGCGAAACAATTCTAAGATTTTAATTGATAAAGATATAGATTTCCTATTGGCAGAACATAAGTATCTGGCAACACTCAAATTGCGATGTTACCTGGGAGAATTGCCATAGCAAGAACTACTTTATCCCCTATCTAAAAGATTTTGTCAACAAATAAAATAATTTAAATAATACTAAATTATTTATTAATACATTAACATTACTGACTGAACCTATCCTGTTCTTGCGTTCTGGACTAGATGCATCGGGAACTGAGGTAGGTACTCCCTCTTTTCTGGCACTTTGGTTTTGTTCCTATAAATAAAAAATTGGATAAGTTTCAGGAATGTAGTCACTAAATTGTCACAACCTAGAGTCCTAGACCATAACAAATAGTAAGCATGGGGTTTGGCTTATTAATATTTCGAATAGCGTATTTAAATGAGTAAAATACGAAACAAAACAAAGCAAAAATTAGTGTGTTAAAAAGAAAAAGATCACAAAGGTCGTAAGAAAGTACGCCTTAGCACAATGTTTAATTACTTTAATTCTAATAATAATATTAGTTACGAAGTGGGTTAAGACTAGTATAAAAAGGTTAAAATGTTCAAAATTCCACTTACTCTGGCTTCTTCTTTCTCTTTGGCGTATCCAGTATATTGATAGGATCTGTGGTTATGATGACGGGACGGACGGACCCAAAGAAGTCTGTTATAGGCACCTTGTCTGGGTTACGCTTAAACAGATCTCGACGAACGCCGACCGTAGATAAGCATGCACTTTTAGGGCATACAGCCAACTGAAAGGTAATAAACAATTACTATAATCTTATTTAGTACTATTTGATTAACTTGTTGATTGGTAACACTAGATTTGAATTAAAAGGTACCTTATGTGCTGTATAAAAGGTCAGGCTAAAAAAAAAAACAAACTTTGTCTAATATTGTCTAGCTCTTCTACAAGTAAGACTTGAAGCAAATAGATAATTTCATATGATATCCATTGTTTGTTAAAGATTACAAATAGACAAGAGAATAATATGAAGTATTAGTTAATAAACAAAAAACCTATTAAATATCCTGTAGTGATAAAAAAAATGTACTTACAAATTCTGACATACTCCTTTTGCTGTTAGGATGGACATTTTCCAAAAACTCCAAGACATAGTATGTGTACCTATCTATGATGTAAACTCCGATAGCTGAGTCTACATGATGCTGAAAAAAGTACAAAACCATAAGTTATTTGTAACTAGCAACACTCATGTGCATTATAATGTTACCAGAGATAATATACTAAAATTGCCAGTAACAATAATACACAACCAAAACTACTTAATTTGATAAATTTTGGTAAGAACACTGTAGATTTACTTACAGAGAGAGAATCTTCTCCTACTAAACTTGAAGCTGTAGCTAATATGTTTGGTGAATAGAACTTCTCATACATAGATGAAGCTTGGCATGTGTCTATAATAAAGAATATTTCATTGTATCTGAAAATTAACATAAAACATTTTAGTCAAAAGTAAACAATAATGCATGCTTCAAATCAGTAAATACTGCTTGTATTAGAAGTCAGTCCTAAGCCTCGAAAATGATAGTAAGGAATGTGTGATAGTATTCATAGTATCTATGACATCTAATACAAAAAAATAAACCCAAATTATATCTGCCAAGCTCGTAAGCATACAGTTTATGCCTCTAAATAATATTATTTGTGTCAGTAAATTGAAAATTGTTACAACAATAAGTATCTATTATTAGTAAAAATGCTGATTGGAGTGATACTACTGTGAAAAAAAAAATTTAATACTTTGAAGACCTCTACCTTCTCTTCTGCCACATTTGTTCAAGAGCATCAGCTAGCTCCTGGCTGGTGATCTCCTCAGAGTCCTGGAACTTGAGGAAGCCATCACCTCCGTGCCCCGTCAGGTAGATCAGTATGTTGCTGCCTTCATCTGTCAGCAGTCTCTTGGAGCGAGGAGTGTCAGGCGGTACTCTCCCTGTTAGCAGGCGGACAAAGTTCTCTACTGACACCTGGAAAGTAGTAAGACAGGTTGAATTTTACAAAATTCATGTAGAGAAACAAGAACTTGATTATAATAATTATTTGCTAGCTAATAAGTGCATGAGAGAAGCAAGCTAAAAGGTTTGATGTAAGTGAAATTGCTAAACTTATTAATGGCTTTTGAATGGGAATAAGGTCAGCTAGTTGATATTTTGATCTGACAATCTAATCAGGGGGTTTTAGGCCAACTTTTTCATTAATCTGCAGAAATACTAGAAGTTTATATGTAAAAGTCTGAAAACTAACCTCATAACCTCTATAATCCACTTCTACATCATCTCCATACACATTTATTTGTTCATGAGCATTGTTAAATATAGTTGCCGGCCGCGGATTCCGAGGATTGCAAGCCATATCGTCCGAAATCATCAGGATAATCTGACTGTCCGGTATACCCAACCTCTTGACGCTCCGGTAAATCGATAATACGTTCGCCACATGCCGGTAATTAAACCAAAACCGAGATGTATCCACTAACACTGCCCAGTTGTTGGAGTGGTTTGATTTCAGGAACTCTTCTGGTATCTAGAATTATCATTAACATGATTATGTCTATGAGTAAGATTGTTATCAAAGATTTGCTCTATTTTTCGTTTAATACCTACCTCAGCTCCTGAAGTAAATGTGAAACTAGTAGCTATAATAAAGAGAAAAGGATAAATTACATTATTGAGATACATTTTTAACTCATTTCTTTTATTTCACGGTGTAAATATTTCCAATACAACAGTCAACTTCAGGAATATTGTCAGTTGTCAAAGGTGCTGTCTATCCTTGTAAAATATAGCTTGATACCTGTGACATTACCGAACGTTTTATGAAGACAGCTACAACCCAAATTTTATTTTTAAAAGTTAAAATTTTTTAACATAAAAACGACGTTTGTGTATAAAAATAAAACGCATTTTTAAAATCAATCATGTAATTATAAAGATACCAGTAAAAATATGAGTAATTTAAATAATATTTAATATTTCTTAAATATTTTTTGGTTCATAGCTTACTTTATAAATGCACTTTGAAGAGCTCTAGGGACGTGCAAGTGACTGACAGATGATTATCGATAAAATAATACTATGAAAATTTCACTAGTATAAAATGTAGTTATTTAGTTTGGCAATAATGGTTTCGCGTGCTGGAAACAAGCGGGCGCCATCGTTTTTGAGTCAGTACGACGCCTTGTATACGCTACCATTGTTTTGTTGATATTTGTGTTACTATGGTGTTATTTGTGTTACTTTGTTTGGTGTTACCTTTTTTTTGTTAGCCAAAATGCCGAAAAGACAAAAAAAGACTGCTTTGAATAGTGAGTGTCGCGAATTTGTGATCCGTTTGCGCGATTATTTTGAATTATTTTTGTTTTATTTCATTTAAATCAACTACAAATACATTTATTTTTAATTTACATCTTTACAATGACAATGACTACAATGTCACTTTTAATAAAACTCATGACGTCACAGACATCGATAAGCTACGAAACACGCCTCCATCCCTAGTAATGTCATTCCGACAAACGTCACAGGTATCAAGCTATATTTTACAAGGTATACAGATAATGCGGGGATCGTGTTCTTTTGTTTTGCGTTTTGTTAATCGAGCAATAATTTGTAATTATATGACTGTTTTTGTGGCGATTTTAAATTAAATCGTCGAAGTATCTTTAAGTTTATATTAAACATGAGCATGCTCCCATTTACAGTTTAAACCAGTTTTTATCAATGTGTACACTTTTTTGTATCTAAAACCGCAATAATGTCATCGAGTTCTTTAATACAAGAGAATACAAGGCTGTTACGATGTTTTTTTTACAAACTTGTTCTTCAGTAACTATTTTTATTTTGTTGGAGAAACTAAATTCCCTATGTAGCCATTACATTAAGAATAAACGAAACATTAAAAAAAAACGAAATGTCAAAATAGAAAATGGTTGTCAATTTGTATAGTCAAGTAAACAAGGTAAACATTAAGCTTTATTGAGCATTTAATTGAATTTAAATCATGAGCAGCCGCAATCCTAACACATTAATGAGCGTCCCTGACGAACAATTCGACTATTTATTTAAAATAGTGCTTATTGGTGACTGTGGAACTGGTAAAACATGCATTGTGCAACGGTTGAAGTCTGGTAATTTTATAGAAAGGCACGGAAATACAATAGGCGTAGACTTTTCTATGAAAACATTGATAGTGGATGGGAAGAAAGTCAAGGTTAGTTTATTTATATAATCTAATAATAAAAATGCGTCACATTTCGTAAGACGCAACAATAAACATGTCATATTTTAGCTTCAGATATGGGATACGGCGGGGCAAGAGCGGTTCAGAACAATCACCCAGAGTTACTACCGCTCAGCTAATGGTGTAATTATCGGTAGGTATGCGCTGTACGCCCACACGATATCAAATTCCCTAGTTAAATATGACCACTTACTACTGTGAGTCATTATAGTTAATTGTAGGAAGAACAAAAAGGAAACACAATATTCTAATTTTGTGCTTAGTTACAAAATAATCAATACTTTCATGGTAACTTGGCTGTTTATCATATCAAACAGCAAATTGCACTTGTCTGATAATGCTGATATTTATACACTTTTATGACATTGGTATCACATGCATTAATTTACTTAACGTTCACATGAAATAATCTTATGTTGAAATTTGTTTTATACTGTTCTGTTTATATATTTCTTTACTCTCCTATGTAAAACTAGAAGATCTTGGTTTTGGTTTAAAATACTGTAGACAAACATTTACATGTCAAAATATTATGATTTTCTTATCTGCCTTAAAGTTTTATTTATTTATTTCAAGTTCTTCTTGAGTCAGACACATTATCTTATAAAAACCTATTTAAATTATTATGCTCTATCATCTCTGACTCACTTTACAACAAAATTGATTTACTTACATTGTAAAATATTTTTCCAGTATATGACATTACGAAACGGTCAACATTTTTGTCGTTACAAAAATGGATTGAAGAGGTGCGAAGGTATACTTCGTCTAATGTCATAGTATCGCTCATCGGGAACAAATGTGACCTTACTGACCAACGGGAAGTGGAGCCCGATGAACCACAGTCCTTCTGCCGCTATGTACCGGAGATCATGTTTGTGATGGAGACCTCTGCGAAGGATAACACTAATGTCGAGGACACATTCCGTAGTTTGGCTACTGAATTAAAGGTATATTTTATTATGTATTAGTGTTACAGGTATAAATGTTCAGTTTAAAAATTACATGCTGTTGTGCTTAGTTTTCCTTCCACAACAGTACAGTAACTGATTATAAATTGCAAATGTAATATATTTTTTAATTTTCTTATGCTCATTTTAGTAACAACTTAATTTTGGCAGAAAAAAAGAGTATGCTAAAATATCTATAAAAGAAAAAATGTAGCCGTAGTAGTAATCCAAAGTGTAGGCTACCTCCACATAAAATTTTATCAAAATTAGTACAGCCTATTGAGCTCAAATGCGGCATTCATGCAAACTCACAAACTATCACTAATATTTTATAATAGAGTAATTAAAATCTACAGAACCATCATGCTAGTAATTATACTTGCCTCTTGCGTAAGTAGGTTGATTTAATCTTTACAGTCATGGATGATTAAAATAGTTAGCAAACACCTTCATGTTTCAGTAGTTAAGTTTTTGCTACTTAACTGTTTTTGTTATCTCATGCTTCAGTTGCAATGCTTACATTAATAAAAGATAGCAAAAATTGGTTCTCTATTATGTATCTTGATCTGTAATTTGGTGTCATTATTTTTTTTTCATTGAAATTGTTAAGTCAAGAGCTTTGTTTTTAAGTAAGTAAGTTGAGCCCCGTGATTTAATTCATGTAGTTCTCATTCTCCTGTACAAGTAAATGCAAAAAGGTAACATTTCTGGCAAATTCCAATATTTTTATAATTATTTTCATTTTGTTATGATATGATCTGCTTTTTTTATTAATTTACACGTGTTCAACGTGTAAAAAGCAGATCGTAAAAATTATTGACTACTTTTGATATTAAATAAATGCTGAAGTATTAAGGTCTCCCCCACATTGGGTATGCGCGTTCCAGAAGCGTGTGACAGTACTCGCATCGCTAACACGCTCTAGGAACGTGCTCTCCATTAAGGGGATACCTTTTAAGTTTAAAAATAATCATGTATTGATAAAAAGTGAACTAGATGTAAAAACAATGCGCAACAAATCATTATATCAAAACCTTATTATATTATAATTTAATGTTGTTATGAAAATTATAACTTAATTTGAATGTCCAACATTTCAGAGACAACACGACAACAGTGAAGGTCCGCCGCAGGAGTCTGACTCCGTAGTCCTGGGAGAGAGCCACGCAGTGAGTAGGTGTCAACCTTGCCGGTCATCCTAGTTCAATAACCTTACGACCAAACCTTTATACTTTTGTGTATCTTAAGGCTTTTGGGCATCTGACAGGAGATGCGTCGACCTCCTTGTAATAGACATTGACACATGCGCATACGCAATGACGCACACGACATGCGTGTATCGTGGTCAGTAAGTTCGACGCATCGATAGTTACATATGGTTAGATGTGTTAATAACTACTTTTTTTTCCGTGGTGAAATGCTAATGACTTCAACCCACGCTGAGGGCACGGCGTGGGGATATGTCGGACTCCTACCGACTAAAAACACCCCGGGCCCCTTCCACTACCTAAGCCAGCGTCACGGGATCGCTTGCGCATGCACTGCGTGACCCTGGCTGGGTGTTAATAACTACTTGCCTATTCTAGCCTACCGCGACGTATCTTCTGTCAGATGTGCTAGAGCCCTTTAGAGTGTTACCACACCAGTCGATCCATCATCAATCAATGGTAGAATCACGCGGTCGATTTTTGTCGGTCAACGGCAAATATTCCTCATTGATAAATCTGTCTTCTATTTAGCGTTATCCTTGTTATTAGCTACTCAGTTAAAATTTATAGGAAAACTAGCTGTTGCCCGCGACTTCGTGCGTGAAAAGAAAAATAGATAGTAACCGATTCTCAGACTTACTGAATTCATATACAAAATATCAAGAGAATCGATCAAATCGTTTCAAAGAAGTACGGGAACGTACATTGTGACACGAGAATTTTATATATAAGGTAATATGTCAATGCATATACAAATCGATTCATATCAATTCATCGGCGATTCTCTGTGCTCGATTGATCTGGTAACACTTACTCGGTGCTTTTGCACCAACTAAGGTGACTATTTTGTTTTGCCATGTGGTTATAGCTATGCTTCAAGACTTTGAATCTTGTCACAAAGTTATATTTTTATTTAACTGTGTTAATGGTCTTAGCTAATACATTGTCTGTAATAATGCGAAGTAATACGTTAGTGTACGTACATTGAATATTAATGGAATAGGATGTTACTGCGAAGGTTAAAACAAGTTAGGCGCAGTACATTTGTGTAGATAACATATCTCGTACACTATAAATTGTGTCAATATTGTAATTGGTTATTATTAGGCCTAGATTCAATTCCATAGGGCCGTCAAAACTTACGATGCTGACGAAGCTAAATTATACGTACGTATATAAGCCGATAAAGATGTAAATCTGTGCATCTACTAACAAAACTTCGTGTTACTTTGTGATCAAGATGCTTATTATGTTTTCCATTTCGAGATTATTTAAATTATTTCTCATTTATGGTTAATGTAGATAACGTTTTATGTAAAATATAATTTCGGGACTAGATAACTGAATATGGCTTTAAGTTGTAATATTAAGATCTAAAAAGTAAGAAAAATCGTTGGTTTCTTTAGTGTTTAAAAAAAAATATAGAAAAATCAGTTTCGGTATTGTAAATAACTGTAGATAATTGTATTATTGGAACCACCTACCTGCTCGAGACTGATTTGAGCCATACAATTAGTATTGAATGTTGTAACCAAGACCATAGATATCTATAAATGTTGTATGTTATTATAAATTTCGAATATACAGGGTGTATACAGTTTTGCCAATCAAAAAACATGCAATAAAATATTGCTTTCTATAAAGTCATTAAAACTGTTAAAAGGATAAAGCGCAAAATTCATTAATTAAACTACACCTTGTATATAACTTTATTAGCACCTATATTAATATCATAATTTTGTAAGAACATAATGGAATTGTAGATGTGACGTCCAATGAATATCCAATATAAATTAAATGTGTTAATGTTGATTTAAAAATGCTGTACAAATAACGTAACTAATACGTCGTTTTTAATTAAATGTACGAGCAATTTACATCAACATATTGATAATTTAATCAGTAGCTCATTAATATGTGCTGTAAAATACAGTCACTTTTGTCGTGTACTGTAATAACTTATCTCTAATATTTGACTATTCTGAGTTCACATTATAAAGTAGACTTGACTTAACTATGATTGGAAATTAAATCTCGTAATTACAATCCACTTTATATTATAGTATTAGTTTAAAATTATATAATTATTTACTGTCAAATTCTTAGTCAATTAAGAATCTCCCTAAATTAATTTTTGTATTGTATTTTTTTATCTAAAATAACAATACTTAATTAGTATAATGAAATAACATATTATTATGAATTAAAACATTTTATTTGTTCTAAACTCAGTGCTATAACTATCTGATAATTATATTTTAGTATAAGTTTGGACATGTTTTGTTCGACACTGAAATAAATTGTTATAATTTGAATACATCTGTTAAAAAAAGTTTACGTTGTGGTTTTTAGTGTCACTGATGATTATGTCTAGTTGTTTTGTGACGTGGATGCCTGAGATCCAGCCGAACTTGCCTGGTTGGGTTCCCATGCCGCCAAACACTCTTACAAGTTGTCCCGAGGGTTTAAAAACTTGAATCCTGCAGTTGCCGGAGTCTCCAACGAGGATATATCCTAGAGGATCAACAGCTAGTACCTCTGGCTGTCTGAACTGTCCTTTCCTTTGCCCAGTGGACCCAAACTCTATAATCTTGGACTTGTCATGTTTATTGTAGATCTTGACACGTCGATTCCCGCTGTCCAGTACTATGACTCTGTCATGAGTGACTGCGACGCTTGTGGGAGCGTTAAGCTCCGTGCATAGAACCTCTTTGGTCTCCCAGATGGAAGCCGCGACTGATGCTTGATGTTTCGTTCCCACTCCAATTTGGTCGACCACTTTACCGTCCGGTTGGAATACCTGGAAATATTTGAAGAATAGTGAGACAAGGACTAAGCTGTACACATTGAGGAAGGCTAGGGTTCCCCCACTTTACGACAGTTCTGGAACCCCTACAGTAGTGTACTTTAATCCTACTAATATTATAAACGCGAAAGTTTGTAAGTATGGATGTTTGTTACTCTTTCAAGCTCAAACGGCTAGATCAAATTTGATGAAATTTGGTATGGAGTTAACTGACACCCTAGATTAACACATAGGCTACTTTTTAACCGACTGCGTCAGAGAGGGGTTATGCTTTTGCAGCTATAACTGATATTCACGCGGACGACGTTGCGGGCAACAGCTAGTAAGTAATAAAGGGATGGCGTCATGTTTGATAAATTAAGTAGGTACAGGTAAAAAGTAATTTTAAATGCGCGTATCTAGATATCATTAAAAAGGATTTCCTTAAATTTACTTGCAAGTATTTAAACGGACGTCATTAAATGTTTTATTGTTCTGATAAGTCGGGATTTTATTATTACAATGAATCAATATTTTATCGTTTATTCTAGATGATTATCAATGTCGTGCTTTTGTTTTATTGGGTAAGCTGCAAGGACAAGACGGTATCTTTAGCCGGAACATGCCCTGTTACGTTTTAGAATAGGTAATCAATTATATTGTGTCATAAATATTGAACTTCTGATATATGTGTATGTTTTGCAAGAATTTACATACGATATTAACCACCACTTCTTAGATTAGTATAAATAGGTACCTACAGGAAAACTTCAGCAGGAACTGGCTTTTATGAACAACCCATAGGAGTACTCTTTATACAGGTATCTCGTGTACAGGTACACAAATAAGTTTTTAAGCAAATCTCGTCCATTTCAAACATTTCTGTTACTAGGTACTAGGATTTTTAATTTTTGGACCAGTTTTAAAGACCAAACCGGGAAAGCAAGCATAAACAAAAGCTTTACCTGTACTCTATCATTGCCGGTATCAACCACATAGATAAGTTGCGTAGTGTTGTCTGTCGCGATGCCCTCTGGCGACCGGAGCATGCCCGCGCGGCTGCCCTTCTGCCCGATCCCCCGCAAATATTCTCCGTCTTTAGAAAACACGTGGATACAGTGCTTCCATTTGTCTGAAACAAGAAATAATGTTAACTAAGTTTCAGGCCAGAACGCCACTTGCCGGAGGAGGAGGAAAGTCGAAGCCGCCGATCCTCTACCTCCATAACCAGAGGCCGACGGACTGAGGATTGGGGGAGTCCGATGTCCGTCACTAACGGCCGAAGTGAGCGTGTAGTGGCTGTTCTTACACGCTTACCGGGAGGAGAGACCCGCCGATCTCGCACGGCGCGGCGGGTCAATGCCTGCCGGGGGCGCGGTGAATGCGATAGCGAACCCCGTACCCCCGGCCATAGTCAAATGAGGAGGACGCTCCAGTGGTTTTAGCTGGTTAAAGTCAGGCACACCCCCTTGTCAACCCCCTGACGAGGGCAGTCCATGAGGATTTCCACTGAGTTACAGAAAAAAAAGGCCACATAATTGGAGCCAGCAGATGGACGGCGCCGCCGCCAGGACTGGTTCGAATCGCAAGGTACGGAATCGTGGAAGGACTTGGGGAGGCCTTTACCCAGCAGTGGGACACTATAGGCTAGGAAAAAAAAGCCTCAGGCCAGAATGCCACTTAGCTAAGTGATGTTCTAAATTGTTTAATTGTCTCTACATTCTGCTATACGTATAGAGCTAGAAGGATCTTTTGGCACGTGGCCGTAAACGGGACTAACGCCTGCATATATGAAACTCCATCAATTTTGACAGGCAGTTGATTTAATTCTTGTTGTGAATATACACACTAGCGACCTCATGTTAATGGCATCCATGTGCCAAAAAATCCTTGTAGTATATTGACTAAAGCTAGCAAGACACGTAAGGGCGACTTTTTGCTATGCGTAGTCTGCTGTAAGTGTGTTGTTTATAATAATGGTGTTATCTGGCTAATCCAATTAACTCTCCAAATATGTTGTATTTTTGGGACAAATAATTTGATATTATACAGCATTTTCGTCTTAATAAGTTCACATATTTCTGCAAAAATGTATACCTAAATTAGATTTGCACAGCGTCGCATTTAAATTTGTAGTTAGGCAGGCATTTGTAATTTGAAGATATACTTATAAGATAACTATATGCAAATGTTTTACGCAATTGTTTAGCGATGAAACATGATAAAAAGATAGCAATCTTCACAAATAATTTGGTATGAATAGGATATCAGTAAAATGAATCTCCGATATTAAAAGAATGTTTAAAACACATAATTTTGATAGATATACCTACAATTGCTAATGCTACATAATTGAACATTGATAGCACAAGTACACTTGTTATTTTATATTTTTTGCCACACTGAATTAATGCTGCGTTTTCACTTGGGTTGTTTTGTCAAGAAACAAAATACCGTGTCACCAATAAAGGTATAGGTACATAGATGAAACGGTTCTTATGCTTAGTTTAAAAAATAACGCAATCCTGGTTGAAACTCCGCCCTCAGTCGTTTTGCCGTCTTACTAAAGCAGTCCAAACTAGAATTTTCCAGAAAAGTTACTAAACTAATTTACATTTTTTTTTTTCATTTTTATGTACCTAAGTAGAGTGTTTTACCTGTAACATAGATCTCTCCCAAGCTCTTCATGAACGCAATATGAACGGGACACATCATTTCGTCACACGACAGTCGAGTGACGGTCTTAGCTTGCGCGCGTTCCATTACCAGCACACTTTGGCTGTCCATACCGCACACGTAGAGGTGGTTCGTCCATGGACTCACTCCAACGCCGCACGGTCGGTAAGACTTGCGTAGAACGTAGTGCGGGACGAAGTTGCGGGATCTGGAAATGAAGATGTTTGATAGTTAACTCTAAAATCAAATACATTTTCGACTTGACTTAGTAATAGAGACTTCAAGTCTTCAACCCTTTTAAGACCTCGTGGTGGATACACAAGTAGGTAATTATATCATTTTCGGTGTATGTTTTGAAAAAATATTAGAGCCATACTGCAAGATTATTGCAAAATAAGACCTAATGGAATGCTCGGGTTACGATGATCTTATTTTTTTTTTTATATATGAGTTATATTTTATATCCCTATTTGCTAAGTAACTTCAAAATTCATCACAATTCTCTTTTCTTTATTCAAGAAACACGTGGGTTGATCGAGGAATTTTCGTCTAATTAATTTTCATAAATAAACACACTGCAGTGCCGAATGCATTCCTTGTTGCACGCGAATGTAGCATGCACATATTTTCGTATTAGGAGATATTCATCGGTCGTGGTAAGTACCTATCTATTAGTTTTCGTGTAATCTTTTGCCAATTACAAAGGTACATTGCTGCGGAAATTTCTTTGCGAAGAATGGAACGTGTGACGTTTAAATTGAACGACCTTTTCAGTTACCCATCGGTATTTTTTTTCACCAGAATGAATTTTGACGTTAGCGTTAGCAAATTGCGTTAAATTCCTATCTCTGGTACAGAATAACATACATGTATCGATTTGTAACTTCAGATGTCAGTGTAAACGTATTAAGCATTTAATTCGCGTTTATCAATGCGTCAACACATTTGCGTGATGACTCAATTCGTTTTATTGGCTCACTCATTAATCATTTGCAATCACATTTACAAATATTAATTTTAATCTGTTAAACAATTTTAATGTGTTTTTTTTACGAATATAATGTTTATTGACACTATTATTGTAATGATCTCTTTATAATTGGTGGGTAGTTATAATTTCATGAGAAAATCTACAATTCTAGATTTGGCGCCTTTTTATAAGTATTTGTTGTTCATATTGTTACTAAGTAGGTTTTTAGGTAAACATTTCGAATCCCTTTACAAAATTACAGGTTTTGTTTGGTCGTGGCGGTCATAATGTAAGGTTTACCGGCCATTCCTACCCAAAATTGTTTTACAACGGCTTTCTTTATGGTTATCAATTATAGTCTCGTGTGGAGTTGTGAATCTCGGAAATAAATAATAGTGTATCCATTTGGGTTTTATTCTTAAGTGAGAGTTTTGACACCCTTTTATTTCTTGTAAAACAAAATAAAAAAAAATGGTTATGATAAAATTTTAGCCACAGTCTTATTAATTTAATTTGATAATTTTTGATGCAATATCTACAAATCGTTTTTGAGCTCGACCGCTTTCTTTTGTTTTTATGAAATAGCGGAATACTCAGTTCAAGTATTTGACCGGACTGTTCTCATTGCGCAAATGGTCGTTCTGCCACATTTATCATCGTTTATTACTAAGAAATTAATGCTTACCTGTAAAAGAGAGCTAAGCTTTCTTCGTTCTCCAATGGATTATTATGTTTTGGTGAATCTATGACTGGATCATCGGACTCTGCGTCCAGTGGAGTTGACGAGTCGATTTCTATGCGGAAGTTTTCCTGGTCGAAAACAAAACGTTCTGTGTCCCATTTTGATACGTCTGAAAGTAGCTGGATCACGTTTTGATGGAGGTTTATGAAGGTCAACACCTGTAATTAAAATATCGAATTGAATGGATGGGTCAAGCATGTCTGGTTGGATGAGTAAATTCATCTAGAAATTGCTCTGTAAGATAGGTTTTTTTAACAATCTATCTAATAATGCTATGTGGATAGTTTTCCGTTCAATGTGGTACTTAGATATTTGAAAAAAGGCAAGATCAATCAAGAGACAAAAAGTCAATATCAGTTTGAGAAGAGAAGGACAAATATTTTATTAACTGACTGGCCTGTTAGCTATAGTGCGGGTTTGATTCCCACCCAAACAAATGTTTGTGTGATCATTTGTTCTTTGTCTGGGTATACTTTAAAATACATATGTATGTATTTAAAAGTGTATTAGTATGTTTATCAGTTGCTTAAGCTCTGCTTAGTTTGAGACTAAATGGCATTGTGTGAAAAAAAAACATTGAACAAAATTCTTGAAATAAACAAAGCCAAAATACTAGTTACAATTAGATAACTAGGTATTAATACATTATCTTTTATCGTCGCATCGCAAATGTTTTGTTTTTTACTTTATCAGCCAAGTAAAGTCGTTTATTCTGATTTAATTATCTAGATAAGTCGATTTTCGTGAAATTCGAAACAGGTTCTGAATGTTATTATTATACCGGTGACGTTTTAATAGATATACCTATAGATAAGGATAGGTATATTCGTACTTCATAGGTATCTATTTAAATGTATATCTTTACAATATAAGAGTGTTTAATTAAATACTTTTTCGTAACAGTTGCAACAGCATAATCGACATCCGAAGAACCTCGCTTATACCTCATTTTATTTAAAACTTGCGGTTGTAAATATAATCATTAAAAACCAAATATAAATTAATCATTCATTGTTTATGACTATTCGGCATTGATAAAAATAGAGATGTCCTATCTTTATCACATACCTACTTACCTAATCATAGATTAAGAACGGGATCTATTGAATCCTTAACTCAGGTCCAAAAACCATCACCAAATTTATAAATACATCCAAATTACCCTTTCATTATCTTTAGTCGTGCTAGCTGAGTCCGTAGCCTTATTAGCCACAGCCCTAGCCTCTAGTAAGGAACTCTGCAGAGCTAAAGCCGACAAGGCTGCCGACTTCTGCATGTTCGCCGCGTCAGCTATCATCTTGTCTCTCGCTTCTATTATTGCTGATATTTTCTCATCTGCAGCTATGTTTATTTGTTCGACTATACGTTCGCAACGATCCTGGAAAGATTTACAGTTTGGTTTAAGGGAATAGTTTTTGTCTACTGTAAGAGAAATATTTACTTGTTGTTGTGGAACTTGGTTAGGAACAGGAAAAAACGTGTTGCGCCGACCCCAAGTAAAATGGGATAAGGGCAGGAAGATGATGATGATGAAGAGCAGTATTTATTTGTTGTTGTGGAACTTGGTTATTCTGAACAGGGACTGCTACGACATTGGCAAGTTTTTGATGGTTTAGTGCAATCAGTGAAGGTTCTCTATTGCTCCGGGCCAACGGATATCTTGCTTTTGGTTATCTACGAAGCCATAATATTCAGCAATAATGGAATTACGAAAAAGAGAGCGGGTTCTGTAGATTATTTGGCCAATAAATCAAATCGGCCACCTATTTCGGTATGAGCTACATGCAATATTTATTTCTTAATGTGTTTTTCTATTTCAATTTAAAATTGCAATTTTTCTCCCAATATCCTGGTCTATACCATGATACTTTCAAGAGATTACATATCTATCCTTTCGTAGGTGATAAAATCTCAGCGTTGCCAAAACAAAACATTCTAGGTAGTTCAAAGTCTTGACCCCAAGCAGTATTTTTGTATAACGCCTGACATCAACAAAGATTTTTCTTTAAGTACGCAATTCTAGTCACGTACCTTATAATGTTCAATTTTGTGTTCAAGATGGCTGCCGGCTGTGTCCAGTTGTTTCAAAATAGACTTTAGTTGGATCCTCATGTCGTCTAAATGCTGCAACCAGCATATTCGGCAGAATTTCTAAAATAAAGATACTTTGTTTACAATAAAACACAAATAACTTTAGCTTGTAAGTTTCAAGCAAAGAAGGAATATGTAAATTCCTTCTTTGCTTGAAACTTACAAGCTTTAATCAGGAAGGCTGACCTCATTCAACTTTAATTCAAGACCATATAGTGTAGTCCCAATTTTTAGGCAAGTGAAATTAATCGAAATGTTGCATCTATTATAGGTACTTTCTTTTCAAAACTTTCTTAAAACATCCAAAAGTTCGAGTGTCTAATTATTAAGCAAAAACAAACTTCCATTTACCAGTTTGCAATGGTCACACGATGTGATGTCAGTATTGTCGCAAACAGACTTGCAATGCACGCATCTGACCCCAGATGGGAAGAATTCAACATTAGGAGAGGAACTCTTCGCAGGAGTCACGGGTGTGGCCGGGGTGTGTGGAGGGGTCGACTTAGCCGCTTCCCCATTATTCTGAATACCCACTAACTGTATTAGCGAGTCAATGTAGAGATTTGACGGCAGATTCTCTATGTAAGAATCCCCGATCACTTGTATTCTGGTCCTGCATATTGGACAGTCGAATACGGCTAAATCTGAAAATAGATGTGGATTTAAGATACTTACTCTATTTTTTTTTTAATTATATAGACTGAAGTAGAGTTTTGGTGTGGTCTCTGCTTGAGGGTAATCCATCTATTATTTTTAAATTAAGTCATCGTTGCATCATGTTGATTTGCAAATTGCATCGCTTTGTGGTAGGTAGTAGAGTGGAGGATCTTATTCTCTATCCTGAGTAGAATTATTTCATATTTTTCTCCATCTTCTCATAGGTGCTTTTCAATATTTTGTATAGGCTAAATGTAAAGTACAAACCCGCGATGTAGACAGACAGGCAGGCCATACAGAAGGTGTGCTGACACGGCAACATCTTCGGGTTGTGTAGGACCTCCAGACACAGCGCACATTGTACCAGTTCCTTGATGCCACCAGCTGATAACCTGCCCACGATTGTGTTGCATTATATTTACCCCCATAATCGTAAATACACGAAACCAGTTCAATGATTTCATTGAAACTTGTTCTTATTTTATGGACCTGTCGGAATCTCCTCGAAGTAAATAAAGTACTTAAACTGGATTGCGAAATACTGTCGCATCTTGAATTTTTATGAGAAAATAATTTAATTCGATTCGATTACATAGCCTACTTATCAGTTACAAGGAAAATAATTTTATTAACGTTTATTTTTTGTTGTAAGCTGCCTTTGACACGACGCGACGTTAAAAGAGCGATGAATATAATTAATGTCTGTGACTTAAGTAGTACTCACTTTCTAGGCTTTGGTTCGGTAATACTTGCCCTCGATACGACAGGCGGGGTGTGCGACCTAAACATGACGGGGTCCTGCGGCTGCACGTTCGGCGACTTCGGCGACAACTTTATACTACCCTCCTTCTGACTCTGCCACCGTTTCAGAGTGAAAAGCGGCGGCTTCTTTTTACTCTTTTCAGACATCATTATATATACACTTGACACTTCAACATTCACATATGTACTAAAATAATTTCAATCACTTTATCGAATATTATCTGATTACGCTGTAATTATATTGCTATCTTCCCTATACAAGATTTCCTTTTGATTATAAATATAATCAATTCATTAGATAAGGCAGTGTTGACTTTTCATGAAAGTCGTATTTGGTTTTTCCTTATCACCTTTAACAAAAACATTGTTTTTTTTTATGATTCCGACAACATGCAATTTACCTTAAAAGTTGATGCCCCGCGAAGGAATTTCGTGAGAAATCGAAACCGGTGGTCGACGTCACGTTTCATTTTTATCTGGCTTTTGACCAAAGTACGAGCCATTGATCCTCTTGAACATTGTTTATGTAGTATTGAGAAAGTTATCAAAGTATATGTAGGCTTCGAGGCTGCCATATATTTAGGGGAGGCCGATGCATTACAACGGTAAAAACAGGTGAAATAAATGTTGCCGGAGGCTCCTCGTCGAATTTGGTCACTGCAAACCAGTCTGGTATTCTTTCGCGTACGCAGTGTTTTTCTATTTTATTATTGTGTTAATCTTGTGTCGTTAGTGCCGGTACCCCGGTTCGCGACCGGTTGGTACATTTTTTGCCTTCAACACGTTTGTACGGTCACATAACCATTCCTATGTAATTATATGATTTATAGTGTCGGGTTTATGTCACTATCTTTTTAACAGCTGGGTTTTGAGACTAATGGTTTTCAAAAATGTTAAATGTAGTCTAAGTGAACAAGTGCTCTTAGACTATATCTAATCGCATCTACATTATGTTTTACTATAAAGTGGTGTTACTCTTGCGTTAGATTATTTCCACTTTTCAACTACAAAACAGAAGCTATTGTACTATCATAAACCTAGACAAATTCGTCGTACCATACTCATAAACATACAAATTAAATATTAGGATGTGCGAACTGCGAAGTAAACCGTGCTATGCAAAGCATATCGGATAGATCAGGGGACCTACCACCTCTAATTGTAAAATTGTTTCAGTTGTGGAAGTGAGACGGTGCTCTACGCTGTGTAGTGCGCCATCTCGCTTGCTCAACTGCAACAGTATTACTTTGAGAGGTTGTAATAGGGTCTCGAACAGGGTGAGCGGCTTCGGCTAACGTCTAACCAATTATACGGACGCGATAGACGTATATAACGTACGCTGCGTTCGAGTGCGGATATCAGTCGTAGTCGGACACGTTTTACGATTTATATCAATAATATTTATGTTATGGTACTTAAAACGATGCAAGTTTAATGATGGATTGAAGGTGATCGCACTTATTTGAGCTAAACGATTCAAACGAAGTGAATATTAGAATTCTGTATACGAAATCTTCTTCTATAGGATGATTCTACGCGGGGAAGAGTGCGAGGTTTCGTGTGACTGTCTGTATACAGAATTCTAAAATTCGTTACGTGTTCGGATCGGATAAGTGTGGGTTCACCTTTATACAGTACTTTATCAGTAGGTATAGGTCAGGTCAAATTGGTTGCGTACGGTAGAAAGAAACATATACCTACTACAACTAATCAGGACATCTTAAATGTGAAATATACCAGTGGAAAGACCTCTTTATTTCGAATTTCACAAAAAAAAGCGTTTTGAATAAGTGAATGGTCTACGTAGAGTCAAGGGTCATAAGTGAAGTAGCACCTCAACTTTCGTATTCGCTGTCTCCATGCTATTGTTGTAATTGTATCTACTTATTTCCGTTTAAATTCACAAAAACAAATGTGAGACAAACGCGTCGAACAAAACGAATTTAAGCATGTGGTCTGCCTATTTACATTTTGGGCACGTCATCTCGTCATCTGATCATGATCAGATCAGATGATGTGGTGACATCATGATGTATTATGCACTAATAAAAATGTGTAAAGTAACTATGTAAAAAGTCTTATGCTACCTGCGCAAGCTATTTTTAAATGCAGAGGCACATCCATGACTTATTATTTTTTAATGGCACGTTGGTGCACCTACATAATTAGTGACATTCCCTACTTGTCTTTACTTACTTGTGTATTATACATTGCTATTTCCCTTTCGGATTATACATTTAATTCTTTTTCTCTCTGCACCACCCCATGGTTAGCAAGTAGAGAATGCCTCAGGCATTAAGTCCTCCATTGTACATTGAATGTATAAGAACTTGGCTAGCACTACCGTGCCCCCAGATAAATAAAATTTATGTGATAAAAGGTGCACAGTATTCCTTTACACGTTGTTTATTCAACTCGTTCCTTCAATATGACGTCCTTATAGGTATGTAATTGCCCCTGAATCAGGAACTTTTTAACATAAGTGAGATACAATTAATAATCGACTAATATCTTTCACTGTTGGTATATGACTTTAGATTAAGTTAAGTGCGTACTAATGCAACATTATGAGCAAATTACTTAATAGGCACGTGTATAATAATAAGGAAGTAGGAGATTATTAAGAGATTATCGATAAAATTATTTGAATGAGCTGAGATAATTTTAGCTGCGCTAAATAGGTATAATAAAAAGATAGTGATTATGAATTTTCTTAGAATTAACGACAATTTTGTTTTCAATTTTTGTTGTCGATTGCAAGCGTTTTGCCTTAAGATATTTTATAATTTGTCCTGGTTTTCTTTTTTTTTGTAAAATAGCATTTGTCTTGCGTTTTTCTTCAGAGTTTTTCTTTCTTTTTAATTGTACACCTACGCCTGTTTCAAATTATCTCTTTTTGCGGGTCTGCTGAAAAATATTTCTTGTAGAAATAAGCAGTACCTACTTTTGTACACCTTTTTCCAATTTAAGTGCTTCAATTAGGTTATTTATTTGTGTTAAATATTTAATATACCGCTGGGTTCAAATTGATAACCGTCTTTTTGAATTTTGATAAAAATCCAACGATCCAACACGTGAAGACTTCAAGTAGCAGTTCGCTGAACGGCATGGCGACATTAGTTTTTAAGTGGTTATATCTAGAAAGTCCTTGTGCGAGTTTTGAACAGGAAATAAGTAGGCGGGTATTTTCATACTACTTTATACTACACACGGTAAGGTCAGCATCAAAAGTCGATTAACACATTTGGATTTTTAAACGAACTGTACACAATCGAATTGAATGAATTACTGTTGTACCATTAGATAACGAAATAGGCTTGACACCTGATAAAGTTAAACATACTAAGCACCAATTCTTACAAGTCATAGAAAAATAATGGCACTTTGTAAATTGGTTTGTGTTAAACGACTTCTGATGCTGACTGTACATAAATGTTGAATATTTGCTTTAAATTGGCCGCCCACCAAATCTCTAGGTTTCATCTTTTGCTTCTTGAATAGATACGTGGTTGGGGTAATAAATGAGCCTAGTTGTCAAAAACAAAAATGTTTTTTTCCTATAAAAAGGCATAAGTAGAGTATCTATATACTTGTGTTTTTATTCTTTCTACTAACAAGTAAAGTCGAACACTTTAAACACGGCCTTTTTCAAGTTTCAAAAGTATGTCAAGAAAATTGATAATATTGTAGGCACTATTAAATTGTCGTCCAGATTATATTTATAATAATTATGCGACCTTTTCTCATGAGCGTATTATATCTCAACATATTTTTGGTTTAAGTATAGAATTTATTGAACTTACAACTTAATCTTTGACGGTACCTACTAGTACATAAAAGAACTCGACTACCTTTTATTGGTAAGGCGAGGGAAATATTTCACGACTTTTTTTTACACAACGTCATCTAGTATCAAACTAACCAAAGCTTCTATTATGAGTACTAGACAACAGATAAACATACTTAAATACTTGTAAATACATACATTTTATAGATAATTTACACTCATTACCTAAACACTGGAAAAATGGTCGTGCTTATCACACAAAAATTTGCCCTGGGTGGGAATCGAACCCACAACCTCTGATGTAGCAGCCAGAGCCACTGACCACTAGACCAACAGGCCAGTCAAATCTTATGCACACCTTCATAATCCACTTCTCCACACCTCGAGGAGGAAGAGCATAGTGTCAGACCCTTATTGACTAAACCTGTACCGCCGTGTAACATCTCCCACGTTTAGTCGATGCGTGGCAAAGCTTAGCAATTCATCTCGCACAACTCAACTGTACCTTTCGACTTATGTTTGTACTCTTTGTACGTACATAAAGCACCTATATGTAATATACATGTACTCTGTGTAATATATTAATATTTTTCCTTGTATTATTAATAGAATTTCACTGCAGACAGATAAGCTTTACGTATGTTTATGTCTTAAAGCCCCCGAAGACTTTATTTTATCGCGTAATATTTTAATCGAATTGTTAACTGAGTGTTCCAATAGAACACAGAAACTTTTTCTTGAGGTCTCCATCTAATTGTAACTGAGCTTTTCAAATATAAATCATGCACCTATTACTACATCAATGATTTTAACAAAAATAAGTATTATCAACACCCTTCCCAATATGAAAAAGGCCTGTGCCCAGTAGTGGGACGTTCGTAGGCTGGTAATATTTATTTTAAGTATTTACAAGGCTTAATTTCAAACAGTTATTTGTCTACGATTCTTAGACATAGGGTAAGTGCTCCAGTGCTCGAACACACCCCAGTAAATGAACAAAACTGAGTTTTTTCCAAAAAATAAGAAATTGAGATATTTCTACCCAACATAGTATTTTTTTTCATAATTACAACTCCTTTTGCCATTATAGGGACAACATTCATTTCATATATCACTGTTCGTTTTTAAATGTCGAGCGTTTAAACTTGCAGTGTGGTTTGAACTGCGTATTTGTTCGGACAAGAATTTAGGACTCGGGTAAGACGCAACTTCTTTGTTAACACATTGTAGCCGTAATTGAATTATGTAACATAAGTTTTTTATTATATCGAATAAAGAATCGTTATGTTTTATGTCTCGAATCAATTAAACTGCAATTTTAGCCAGTTTTAATTAAATTATTAGGTGTTCCAGCATTGGAACTAAAAATCGTTTGAAATCCAGTATATGAACGACCGTTCATTCACTGGAAAAACGTCTATTTCATGTTTTTATTCAAATATTTTATTTATTTTTATGCCATAAGATTCATGTATTGAGAGTTGTTTTAAAAATAGATTTCTGATGCTAAGGCCAGTATTGGGACAAGTATGTTCATTCATTGGTTCATAATATCTAGTGTATGAACTAACATTTTTCATCATGAACACAATTACTTGAGCTAGATTTTCTGTTTGTAAGACCTAGATTCTATTATTTTATTAATTTTTCTTTTCTTCTATTATTGTCCCTTTAGATTAACATGGATTCCAATAAAAAAAAAACACGAAAAGTTTCGATATACCCAAGAAACATTGGAAAGAGCTCTTAGGTCCATTGCCAATGGAGAACTAACTATTAATAAAGCAAGCAAAGTTTTTAAGATAGCAAAATCCACCCTACATAATAAATTCACTAATAAAGTTAAAAATTGATTGTTTTTTTTTTATGTTTTGATTTAAATTAACTTTATATTTTCCTAAATTAAAAGATAAACGTTCCTAAGTCCTTTATAGGTTTACTAGCGACCCGCCCTGGCTCCGCACGGGTGCTATGCTGATACTAAATAGTTATTAATATACTATAGAAAAACTGTGAACGTTGTTTATAAAAACATAGCGGCCCGTTCCAGCTTGACCGCAAACACTACGTCCCGCAATTTTTAAATCTGTAATATCTTCAAAAATATTCATTTAAATCATATGCTGTAAATTGCTATATTAATCTATATTAATTGAACAATGTATTTAAGGTATTTAATTGCATAAGGATCCATGCTGTATTGGTTTAAATCGCTTTGAAAATTAGCCATTATTTGTCGTAAAAAGTAAATGACAAAAAATTATATTGTGGGATATCCATAAGAGATAGACATATACCATCGCGGACTTTTCTGTAGACCTTTGCAATGTGTACAAATAATTAGTACATTATTTTGATGAATCTCTTAGGGTTCAGCCTGCGTTTGCAAAGTAAGCGCGAAAAAATGTATTTATTTACGACTTTGCATAAGAAATCTTGAAATTATCAATGGGTCTCTAATTTATTAAGCATGTTATTGTACATATAAACCTTCCTCTTGAATCACTCTATGTATTAAAAAAACCGCATCCAAATCCGTTGTGTAGTTTTAAAGATCTAAGCAAACATACATACAGACAGACGCGGGAAGCGACTTTATACTATGTAGTGATAATGATTAGGTGTGAATTTTAAAGCTTTTTCTTTGTTATTTTTTATGTTTCTGACAGATTTAGAGGCAAAGAATCATTTTCTTTTTATTTAGTTGATTATTGAATAATATTTATTGAAATATTTTAAATTTTCCTATATGTTAATTAAACAAAAAATGTGTTCATTTACTGGTTTTACTTAGTTCATTTACTAGAAATTTTCGTTCATTCACTGGGGTTTTAGGGTATTTTTCATTTTATTGTTAGATATCTCAGAAAGTATTCATATTATTTCGTAAAATCTACTCAAAATATATTTTTAATACAATGCTGATACCAAAATACAGCTTTGGACTATGGTCCCTTAAGAGCAACACACTGTAATTATTTTTTGAAGTTGGAAGATTGCTTAAGTGTTCATTCATTGGAGCACTTACCCTAATTACATATAGGTATGGTTCATTTTTACAATGAGCGGTCACTGCCTCTTTGTGACTAAGTTTTATAGAAAAGGAAATGATTCAATGTTTAAATGTATTTTAATACATCCTGTTCTTAGCGCCACATACTGTATAAATGCATTGTGATAGGCTCTTCTTTTCTTCAGTCCTGACCAGAATTTGAAACAATAGGAATCTGTTTATAGCATTTTGATGAACCAACTGTGACTGTAAAATGTATATTTTAAGAGACATTCTCATTTTAAAAAGCTCATGTCCGTCTCGATCTCAAACTGAAAATTGTTATACAGGCTGTGTGTAAATACACGCTCTAGAAACATTTAATGTCAGTTACATTTTAATTAAACTCGAAACATGAGATTGGTTTTCTTTTTCCAAAAATGACGTTGGAAAATTCGACGTCAAAAGCTTCAAAATGTAAATAAAACGAAGCGAAATTAATTAAAACACAAAGGAATACTCAGAGAAAGTTCGCAGCAGTAAACTTAATTAACAAAGCGATTTATCGCTGAAAATAACATCTGACCTTCGGTTAGACATTTAACCTGTTCCTATAACTTTGAGTGTCAGTCTTTCTATGTAAAGGCAATTTAGGATTTGGATTGGCTTGTAAGTTGTGTAGATGTGGACTTGCGGAGGGCCTACTCTTCAAAGCAATACTCTTGCATTTGTGGAAGCAAGACAGAGCACTTTGGAGGTAAAGCGGCGTCTCTTTTCCTTCGATGTTTAATAAGGAGTATTCTATTCTCTATTCTCTTCTATAATTGCAGCAGTACAGCTGGTACTGTAATGTTTTAAATGTGAGCCTTCCTGAAATACTAAATTTACGACAAAATATTGACGGATTTTAAAATAAGGAATAATTTATTAGCTAACTGTTAAGAATTGTAGATCTACAGATAAATGTATGATGTCATGAAAGCCAACTGAAATGACACGAAAAAATACGATTTGTCGCCTGCACTGTTGTGCGCGAAGATATCGCTACATCCCGTATACGCAAGAGCGCTTGACACGAGTTTGACAAAACAATGAGTATTGAAGTATTGAACTATTTCCACGGGAACCTCATTCCGTTGTTATTAAAATCATCGTATTTCATGAAAGATAAATCCCGTGAAATCTGGGTCATTCGCGTGCCCCGGTCAACGTGCATACAAATCCGCAGCTTTCAAAGTTTCACCCTGGATAAGTATGCCGGCCAAATTAATTACCATGACAATACCGTTCTAAAATACATTATTTATAGGCTAGGGGCGTGAAGTGTAGTTTCTACTTACATTTGTGTACATTAGCTACATGTAAATCTAAAAACAATACGTGATACATAGCATTGTCTTCGGGCTTAAGAGCTCGCGGCTCCCTAGATGTCTAAAACAAGTCGGCAAAATTTTTGAATAATAATTTCCGAGGTTCATTTAAATATTGGACGTTGCAATAAGACTTTAGGACGCATTCTGTAGTCGGTAGAATAAATAAAAAATAGCTTTGTTCCAAAATATGTGAAGTTAAGATTGTTGATAATCACTTCCGTTTATAATTATGATTAAGAAATCACCTACTCGCTTGTCGACAAAATTTATCTGCAAAAATATCTTTTGAATAATAGAATCAGATTCAAGATAAAATTTATGCAATCATGCTTAATGCAATATGCTTTGAAACAGGACAATCGGTTACAGCCATAAAATTCTGCGGTTTGATGTACTACATCGTACAATCACGTGTAAAATGTCTTCTCGGCCCTAAATTGGAAAATTCATTTCAACAAGATTGATGTATTTAAGTTGAAGGGTTTTTAAAAGTTTATAACGCTACAAAGACCTTTTGGCACGTGGCCGAAATCGTAACTAAAGCCATCGTATATGACAAAACCATCACTTTTGACGGACAAATGTTAAATTGAGTTAATCCTTGCGAAAATGCACCTAGCCTCCTGCTAATGTCATCCACGTGCCAGAAAATGTTATTGGCTTTATATATTTTTTCAATTTTCTTTTCTGGTAAAAAGGATTTCTGGAGCTATTTTACATGTTTCATGTGTGCCTGTACTTTTAAAACAAAAGGCAATCATTTATCAAGTAAGACCTATATTGTTTACTATCTCTGATAGATTGGGATAGAGGCAGTTTAGCTAAGATTTCATTGTTTCTGGACCGTTGAGACTTCGTTCTCATATTGGATTTCGGTTTGATTAAATCAATTATATTATAATTATTTCTTTAAGGAAATCAAAAAATAATCGTTCTCATAAATATATAGGCACCCTCTATTTCGTTAGTTATCCATAGGCTTTTCTAGGAGAACATAAAAAAAACATCTAGTTGATCAAAATAAAAATAAAATGGCTTGAGAAATGCATTTTGATGAAACTCTAGTTTTTAATTACATACTTAGTTTTATCCTTAAACAAATATTTTATTCCTTTTTATTAGTATCAAGTTTTTTTTAATCAGCCTACATTTTCCCATAGCTGTGCTATACACTGATCGTTGTAGTACAACCAAAGTCATAATTATTACCGCTATTGCGTATGTTTACGTAATTTACGAAATGGAGCCCACGACGCGTTCCAGCTCAGTTCTGTAAAACAATATTATGTCAACGAAACTATAATAATATGAGTGCTGGTTACACATAACTTTATAACTAACAATATCTATTGTTTTTTATTCATTGTGCTTTATTTCTAAGCCGGAAAGATTTGATAAGTTTTAAATACTATTGGATTAAGGCTGATTTCCTTTTTCGATAATGGGATTGATAAAATTTTATCGCTAATATTTTTGACTGGCCTGTTGGTGTAGTGGTTAGTGGCGCTGACCCCCCTATACCGGAGGTCGTGGGTTCGATTCCCACCCGGGATAAATGTGACATGATCCTTTGTTGTGTGTCTGTGTATTTAGAAATAAATAAGTAAGTTTATCAGTTGTCTAGTACTCATAACACATGTTACTCTCGTATACTTAAAATGAGACTAGATGGCGTTGTGTGAATGTTGAGGAACAAAAAAATGCATATAGCTGAGTTAGCTAATTAAGAAGGTTCCAGTTACATTTTTTCTAAACCTATTGATAGACATGAAGAAGCCAATCAATCTAGTACAAGTAAAGCTGTTTTGATATTGATATACTGACTGAATGCAACATACATGGGTTCTGTTTTACGTGTTAAGTAGAATTCGTCTGCATCCGTATGATACGCAAATCTCCGGGGAAATTAACATCTATTTACGTTCATTCGCTTTTTGTTGCCAACAATAGCTATTAAATATCTTGTTCTCTATGATGTGTACCTACTTCTTTCCATGTTTGAGTGATAAATTAGCCGTAATACTAAAAACTGTACTAGCTTACAAATGTTTGTTAATAAGTCGAGATAAGTCGTTATGTGTCATAAATTAATATTTTCCGTATTGTCCGGATACTTTTTGCAAAGATAGGTGCCCAAAGAATGTGGTACTCTGCCAAAGACCAGACATAGATACATAGGTCGTACACAGGAACAGAGCAAGGATATTTCCTATCGAAACCCTTAACCATTAAGGTATTATAGACATTTGATTGCATTCTCCATTTTATAGAGGTTATGTGCATCCCGGAACTTGCAATACCTGTAGGCCCACGCAAACGAGTTGTCGCACCAAGCTCAAGCTTAGCACTAAAACATAACCCTTTGCATACTAAGAAAAAATATTATTATTCTTTAGATAATTAACAAAATTTTATTGTAGAATTGTTTTTAATCCTGATTTAGATAATTGTGACAGTAAACACTGATAATGTGACAATACGCGCTATAATGAGGTAACGCCGGCATTTGAGGAAACAGAGCCAACAACACGCACTACACGTGTTTGATAGAGCCATTAACATACAGACAGTAGCTATTTATCTAAACAGCAACAATATGCCGTGCTTAATAAAATTTGTTGTTAATTTGGATATCTGAAGTTTTCTAATATTTACTTTGCAGTGATGACTTGCTGAGTAATTGAAATGTACACAGTAGAAGCGTTTTATACACTTTCTCCTGAAAAAGCTAACTGTTAATAACTTTTTTTCATGGCACACATTCAAAATGTTTACAAAAATAATAACGAGCGGCCTTCGCGCGCTTCCGAAGGGCTCGCGCGCATCAGATTCACTTGCAATGTGTGTTACCCATTAAGAAGCGAAGCAGGAAAAGGAACGCCGCTAACCCAGTGGCCAACTGGCGAGGCGACGTCGAACGATTACACCCGCCCGAGCCTCCATTCCGTACCGGTATCGCCGCGCCAGCGCTCGCAACGTACAACCAGATACTTAACTGACTCTCATTACTGAACATCGGCACTAAACTAGCGACCTTATGCCGGGCCTGGCATGAGCGATGCGGAGCCTCCCGTCACCCTGGGGTGCTGCGCTCCATTGTTCGACAATGCGGAAAGCGGGGGACGCGCCGCGCATCACAATTAGCGAAGAGAGTTTTGGCGACATGTGAATACAAAGTCGTCGTCGATATTGTGACTCTCGAAGAAATAACAGACGTCCAAGGACTCGAGGACGAACGTGACGCCCACGGACATCAATTTCAACTGTCGATACTAAAAAGAAATTTGCTGGTCGCGGATAATATCGAAGGAGGACACATTTCATGAATCAGTGTTTGTTATGCGCAGCAGTGCCCGAAAGTTAGCGAAATTTTGGCAACGGAACAGCAAGACCGACGCGTGCGCAGCTGACCTGCAATCCGCCGATACATCTTGCGATGATCGCTGCAGAAGGACATATTCGTACTGTGTGATACCTAGTGAACCGTGCTCTGGAGGACGCCTTAACCCCGTGTGGTGCACTCGTGGAGATTTATTCCTTTGTAACAGTTGTGATATTGAGGTAAGTTACAATCACCACCGTTATAATATTTGTTTAATTAGCCTTTATACAGTGTTGTGCATAGGTTAGAAATACTATTAGGTACATTGTAGTAATTCGTGTTTTAAATACGGCCTCAATTAATTCCCGTTCCAAGTGTCACGACAAGTGAGTCTAGTCGTCCTGGTTTATACTATAATCTATCACTTAACGAATCATTTGTCAATTAACTAATGCGTTACTAAGATGTGAGCGTGTCACTAAAGTCGCGGTCTTAATTAATATTAAATAAATATATCTGTGTCATTCCGAGGAATTTAATCTAATTATCACTCGACTTACTCTTGAACGTGTCTAGTAGGCAACTAGACACATGAATTATTTATATTAATTTTAAATAAAAAATATAATTATATGTGCAAAATGGACCTAGTTAGGATTTTTTATTACATTTTTTATAATCTAATTTGTTGAAAATGAACGTGTGCGGAGACTGCGCGGTACTAGAATTATAAGAGTTCATTCAACTTCATCTACATGGACTGTAAAGAATAAGTTTGTTAACCCGATGCTTACACTTCATATATCATCTTTACGATAAAATTTCAGAGGAGTATAAAATTTAAATGAATTATCAAAGAATTTTATTTCGCTGAGCAATGCCCGTTGTAAACTTTTCACAACTCCCGCAACTTGCCTTTTACATGTAAACATTAACTTAAACTGTCAAAAGAATTGCGCACAATAAAAGCAGAAACAAGTGCCGTTAAATAATAAAAATGCTAACTTGAAGCGGACACGGTCAATGAAATTAAATTGTGGACATACTTGGACAAAGGCCAGTTTTATAAACGTATCTTATAAAGGTAGTAAACAAACATTGTAATGTAATTTTCCCATCGATGCGACAAAGTGGGGCATCAGTCCATGTCTGCCAAACCACAGACACTGAATAAGGTCGAGCCGTATTTTATAAGAGTCATGGCGGTGCTATAAAACAGTCCACGAGTTAAAACAATAACACATTTGGCGGAGATGAAATGGGGTGATTTGGACCACAACGAGCTTTAAGTCTTAGCACTTCTTTGAAGCTACTGAACGAGAGTTCTTTAGGTCAAGTTTACATAGACACAGATGTAGATGTTTAACCTGTCGCGTCTTGTGCCTTAGGCAATGAATATATCGCAGGAAGAGGTACGTTGGGTAACCAACCATGAACAGATAAAATTATTTTTGAAACACCGCCTTAAGAATTTTTAAGCTGAGATATTGATGAAATCGTGTATGTACAAAGAAATATTTTTGTTTCAATTCCTAAAACTGATTGTCTTTTATTAGTATAATCTAGAACAAATATTGCAATGTCACCTATGATAAAAACAATGCTTCTTGACGATGGAATTATTGGATGTAACATAATCTGTGATATGTTAAATTCGAGTGAATCATTACAACCTACCTAATTTAATACAAAAACTGTTCTACAATTGGATTGTCTCAGGTGTTCAGGAAACAAAACCTATATGAACAAACCTACATTCTTCAGTCAATTATGATAATCATTTATAACAGTAAATAACATCAATCAAAGTTATTACTGATGATGAAATCACAGTAGCGGTGTTTTGATCTAAAACATTACATGCAGTTAGAGACTGACATTAAAAATGCTTTACTAAAGGGTAACTAAAAGTAGGAACTGTAAACAGGTCCCTTAAAAACTTAAAGAAACCGTCCAAGAAAATTAGAACTAGGCTAAGATACAGACTCGGCAATATATTTCAATTACACGAAGATTAAAATAAATATAATGAGTCTAATATCATATGATATGCAAAAGAAAGGAATTAATGTTGAGACGTGGAGCGGTATGTAAAAAAAACGTATTGTGCCGAACGACCCATAATACGTAGGTGATAGGGAATGGATTATGGGATAATGACGAATTCTAAGATTATGATACATTTCAATAAATTTTGGAAACAATATAATGACACCAAGACCTATTTTCATGCTTTTTAAAGAATTTCTAGCTTCATACCTAAAATTTACAAGAATCGAAATCGAATGTCAACGAAGAAATGCTAAATGAATCCATAATGGTAAATCGATTCATTATCGATTCGATTCAACAAATACAGGGGGCAATCGTGAGTTTTAAATTACTTCACAACACAAATACATGGCCAACAGACGTGTGAAGAATACAAAGTACTTTTAAATGTCTAACATCAACGAAAAAGGTGATCGATTAGAAAATTTGATAGGATGCGCAATGAATTTCAATGGTATAAGAAAATTAAAATGCAATTATTTAAATACTAGACTGCTTTCCAACTCCTGAGTTCAAACTGTTTAGCGAGTCTGGTCTTTAATCCCTTGAGCGACGAGAGGCTAAACCCTTAGATATTCGAAAGAAATTATAAATAAAAATGAGTTTATCAGATGTCGCAGACTTTGATTGGTGTTGAACAATCAGTCACAATCCAAATCATTTGTTTAATCAAATAATCAGGTTCATAAATTTGTCAAAAACAAAAAAACATGTTATACATTTAAAACTGAGCTAGTCTAAGGTTTGTAACAAGGTGATATTGGCCTGGGTTCCTACAAGGAATACTAACACACTCGAATACGTTCATTAACAATGGATAAGCTTGCAATAATTGCAAATGTTGACTTGAAGATTTACATGTTACATTGTTTGCTCAGGTTACAGATGCAAATAAACAATTTGCTCCAACCATAGCTCGGTCGCCGTAATTATGCAGGATGCAAATGATACGTTAGCCGAGACTTAAGTAGTCTTTCACCGATTGTTATACATGAGCCGACCCGTGAGGGTTAAATTCACACTTGCCTTTTGCAATTAACTTTGACGACATCTCTGTAAATGAATTGGTTGCAATTATCGTAATAATTTGATCGATCCGTATCGACACTGTACGTGATTCCATATAACGTTTACAATCGCTGACAGGTTCCATGATATCAAATCATAATAAAGGTGTTATAGCACAATCGTTTCCATCAAAGTTGTCACTGATTTATAATCGATTGTCACGTTGGACTGGTTCGCGACCTGCAGATCTGGTCTGGGATATTATGCGGGTTCAGGCAATCAACTCACTTGACCTGTATTACATACAATAAGTCGGACGCCTCAACAGGTTTGATCCTTGTCAAACATTACCAAGTATTCCCCGGGATTATTACTTGTTTTTTAAACTAGTTTTAAAGTTTAGTGACTTGTAGTAGATTGTATAAAGTATTTTTATCTATCCACTCTTTAAAACTCTAGGCATATTAATACTTAAAATAAATTAGATACTTAGAAATAAATCAGTTTCACGAGCAAGTGATTAAAATACACACAGGTTCGAAACAATATTTTAATGTTAGTCTTCTACATCTTTGAAGTATTTCTCATTGTAAACCTTTTTAAATTCGACTGCGCACGGTGCTATGATTTCGTAAAAGATACGCGGTATATTTTCATACACCGTCTTATAACCATTGACAACTATTTTAAATGTAAAATGCACCAGATCTTCAGATGGTTTTACTGATAAGAAATCTCTTGAACAAAATTTCACAAAGAATGTAACGCTTCCTAGGGTAGGTATTAAAGTTTCCATAGGCTCCACATAAAACATTTTTTTCATCTTAGTTGTCAACTTAATTTTAGCATTACAGGGGTACAGTTTGTGGTTATTGTAAACGACGAAATGATCTTCGCAGTAACCGTGTGATACTGGTGATTGTGACATGTCCAGAATAACTGGTTTTATTTGTATAGGATGAGGTAAAATTTCGGCAAATATTTTTGAAGTAACCGTAAAAATTACTTTTTCTGTTTCTGGATCAACAAATTCGAAATCATAGTAGTACTGATGACAGCCTATTCGTTCCATTTTACAGAAATATACAGGAATATTTATTTTTGAATACGGTTCTAAATATAAATACGTTGCATCCAACATGAAAGTGTCTGTAGCCATCATAATTATGTCAGTAGCTATTGTGGTAATGTCATCCAAGTAACTAATTTTTTCATGGTCAGGTTGTGTGGTTTCGGTTATAACAGAAGATGCTATTTTTTTAGCACTCATTTTCTTGTCAGGTTTTCTTGCTACTATACTGTCACTTTTGATTGATGGATTTTGGATTTTAGGCCCAGAAGCTTCTAAAGATATTACACTACCAGGTACTGCTGCTAAGTCCATTACTCTTTTTCTAATGTGCAAGTGGTAATGGAAAGGATCGTCAACCACTATTCTTATATTTCCCGATGAATATTTATTGTCTCGGAACATGTGCCACGCATAGACAGGTGGTATTTCTACAGTATCGGTAACGGACACTGATCGTTTTATTGTAAAAGAGGTAATAATTGGGACATACAAACTTTCTGCTGGTTGATTATCATAAACTACGGAACCAACTTTGAAATATAAGCTTGATGTGAAGTTTTCCTGAGTGTTAATATTAAATATGAATTTATATGTGACAGGTATTCCTGGGTACAGACGCATTGGAATAGCAGGTACAAGTTTAGCTCGTTTAAAATTTGTAGTATCTGTAAAACCTATAAATCTTATATGCATATAATTGCCTGTGCAATTTGTCACTGTAAATTTTAATATTTGTTGCTTTAAAGAATCTTTAGCAATGAATATTGTACTTGGAGTCGCAACGACGGATGTCGTTAACTTTAAATGATGAATATCTATCTTTCCCTTTTCTTCTTCGTGCTCTGCAATTTCATCAAGCGTAGATTTATAGCTTAGTCCGCTGAAGTTTGATTCTAGAGGTGAAAGAATTTTGTGAGGGTTTGTACAAATGATAGCAGGTAAATGAGACTCTGGTAGTAAATCCGCTTGCATCTCAGCATTATGCTTTGATGATTCAATAATTAGTTCAGGAGACACATTTGATATGTTTTCTGTGTTTGGATGAAGATTGGGTGCTTCTAAAATTTCCTCATCTTCACATACTTCCACTTGTACTTCACTAGGGTAAGACAAAGATGTTACAATTATGGCTGGGTCTAAAGAAACCTTACTTTTTTTTAAATCAGCTTCTATTTGTAGCCATTTTCTTCGTGTTCTACACATGCCATCAGTTAGCTCAAATGGAGATGGCCTGGTATATTGCATATGCAGCTTCTCTACTATTTGAACCTTCCGCAGCATTGCAGCTTGTATTTTTCGCCTGCAGTCTGTCGAAGCAACGTGTAGTCGTTGTACTAATTCTTTCCATCCTGGGAATGTTGTGAAATCTATCTTAAATTGTTTTTCCAAGGATTCTAAAAATTGCCTTACGTTTAAGTCGTAGTCGTTGGTATCCCTTATGCGTATGTGGGTACAATTTGAGGATAGCATAGTGTCGTTAATTTGTATATTATGTTCAAAAATATTTGTTGTGGTCGGTCCGATTGACATTGACAAGTTTTCATACTAACCTCCTTATTTACACATTTTACAAAGGAAATTGTATATAAAGCTTGCAAAATAAAGCCTGTTATACAATATGACAATAAAATTGACGAAAATGTTACTAAACCTTGAACGGTATTTAGTATTTCAAAGTTTGATTTTCTCACAGGTAGGCGATGGATGCAACAGTTCCCCGTGTATTACTTAGCATAGCACTAGCGGCTTTGCTGCCAATGGCCTCACTGCACAGCCAGGATGGAGTGGCCAAGGAGAACATACCGCACTCGCGACAGAAGAGGATACTCTGGATCACGAATGACGGGCGTTTGGCACTCCCCCCTGGCACCACGATGACCATCACTCCATCGCTGTCGATGCCATTTGTGAGACATCCTCCAAAAGGATTCTTGTCTAATATGACTGTCAGTTTCCCGTTTACAAGTAAGTTGGTTTTTTGGACTATTTATCGTCTGAGGAAAATATAGTTTTACTCGAATTTTCCTCATTTATTCATTTAGTATTTTATTCGTTTTTCATTTTCAGTATTCGGATTGATTTATATTCCGTTTAGTAAATTACATATACAATTATAATGCTTAAGGAGCAAAGTAGTTTTTTTTCTACCTGATACATCGACGCCTATAGCGTTTGACTTATAACTTAGAAGCTCAAACACTATTAATAAAATACCGTTAATATACTCATTAAATGTATTGAGTAAACATTACTCGCAGAATTTCCCGCGTACTATAAATTATCGATGAACTTTGTTGAATATTTCCAAAACCACAATAACTCAAACAGGTCCAGCCGTTGACGAGACTTAGGAGACTTAGCTAAGGTTTTTTATATAATTGTTAGATTTCCGTCCCAGCTTACTGACGGATACATTTAAACCTTCCTCTTAAAACATACTATCTATTAAAGGAAAACGCATCAAAATCCATTGCGTACTTTTAGCATCAGAAAAAATCTTAGCATATAGGGTCAGACAGGCAGCAGGAAGCTACTTTGTTTTCTACTATGTATTGATATATTAAATACATATTGAACGACGATTTTCAGGTAAAGCGACTTACAAAGTGGAGTTTGACAGTCAGTATAAACAGGTTTAATAGAATTTGTAGCGCAGAGTAGCTGAAGTAATTAGTGTTAACATAGAACTTGCGTTTAAGTCTTAAAACAGTAATGTGTTAGATATATTGTATTATTAGTAGTTCGTAAAATAAATAATATTCTCACTTTAGTATTGTAATAAAATGTAGATGTAAGTATACATGTTGATTTAAATAGACATTTAAGAATAGCTTTAGTCTGTAAAATAAAGTGGTCGTAAATAGATGTATTATTGAAATAACAGTTTGTGTAAAGAGTACTTAGTAGTGTATGAGACCCACTGTATGTAATATTTAATATTACAGTAGAATAAAATGTCTTTTGTGTAAGAGACTCAAGGTAAGATTATAGTATGTAAGTGGTAATGATAAAATTAATTAAAGCTTAGTTATAATTTGTACTATAGATATACTTGAGTATTACATTGAAGTACCTAATCATAATTATTCAAAATTAGCTGTAAATTACTCATAAAATAATGCCATAAAACTGGAAATTTTATGAATAGGAATTTAAGTTAAGTGACCGATTTATATTAAACAAAATGTATTTTTCAGTTGATTTTGACAAACTCGGTTTAACGGACAATGAAAATCCTTACGGAGCATTTCCGCCAATCCTAGCCCGGTCTATGGGAAGAGCTGCAGTTTCAATGATGGCCGACTACGTAGGACAATACCTAGATAGGAGGCGAGGAAAGAGATCGACCAATGAAAACATGGCTCCTGAGGTGGAAAAGGCAGTACTGGATAGAATGCATGGTGGAGAGAGGTAAAGTATACAACAAGAAACAATAAGCTCATGTAGACCTAATTTATCAATCCAACCCCCCATTTGTAACTAAAGTTCTCAAGACAATAGGCCAGTTACTCACTCATAAACGTCGAAAAGGGACAAAGATTTCAAAAGGGTCAGAAACAAAATGAATGTCAGCACTGAATAGGCCCGGACCACACACAAAAGCCGTTAGCACGTCTTTCAGTGGCTCGAAAACCACGTGGAGGCTAGCAACAGTAGCGGTTAAGTTATTGGCCGTCACTTTCACCTTCACATCGATAAACACATCAGGAATTCCACTCACGAAGGATAGTTGGCAAACGACGCAGGAAGTTACTACGAAAAGATGTTTGAAATTCTTTCGGTGATTCGAAAACCGGCGCCAATTATGCAAGGAGAAGATAAATTAGTTGTGAATACCACGATATTGTATCATTTGCGAACTAGATCTAGTGACTGGAATAACTAAACGATTCTGCTTCAACAATAGGTTACAGCGAAAGTTTTTGTTAGATAACATCAAATTGCTAGAAGCTGATAAATCTAGATATTACAGCAATTTACTTGCTTTTATTATCTTTACACGTCAGTATTTTTAAAGAGGTTTTTAGCATATTATACGATGTTTATCGCGATGTAAACAGATTGGAATGTACGGCACCTAAAGCTTTCCTTGAAGATGATACAAGCGCGCAGGCCCTTCATAACGTGACCGACTGGCCTATCAACCCAATCTCAAACCTGTTAAATGGTCAATTTTTCAAGACGAGTATCAAGAAACTTATACACATAATTGCACATAATATATGAGGAAGTCATTGCAATTCCTTATCGTTTCAGGGCAATATTGTATGGAATAACAGAGGACTTGTTTGCTAACTTCGGTTTGTCGGGCAAAGAGTGCCTCTTGCGAGCTATTTGTGAAATACAATCACATCCTCTAAAGAATTTTGGGTTTCTCGGCGAAATTATGAAACTATTTTTTACGTGAGTATAAGTTCTAAATAATTAAACCAAATACCATTTTAGCTTGAGATTTTTTGAGCCTATTTCGAATTCCTACTGTTTCTCGGTCAAAAAAGAGTAATTTAAAATCAAAATCGTGTGTAGCCGCTATTTAAACCTAGCGATAATTTTACCTACTCAATTAGTAGTCCAACCGTTATTTAAACGACCGTACTATAAAAGTAAGTTTTAATTAAACGAAATAGCATCGTAAGATATTTACTTAGCTCATGAAGATTTTATGTGAACTTTCAGGCCTAGTAAGTCACCATACGCGAGTTTGATGGACGAGTACGTTCAGGCTCAGAAGGCAGGCGAGGCTGGTGGGGAATGCTGGCCGTATTACCGGCTGTGTCCCAAGAGTATCTTCCAATCTTCAAACAAATATTCGTAAGTAGTTATATTAGCTATTGGCTGGTTTCATGGAAAGCTTTATTAACTGTAAATTCTCTTGAGTATTTCGTTTGCGAATAACTACTTCTATTCCAAGAATTATAATCTCACTAGCGAGCCAGCTTCGCACGGGTGAAATACTGATTATTATACCTACATCTAAACTTTCCTCTCCAATCACTATCTATAAAAAAAAAACACTTCAGAATCCTTTGCTCCTAGTTTTAAAATTTTAAGGTATATAGAGACAGACAGCGACCTTGTTTCATACTATGATGTGATGATACTTAAACAAGATATTCAATATGACTGTCAAAATGGCTATAGACAAAAACGGGCTTAAATAAATACTTATAGAAATGTAACTTAGAAATACATTTTACAGGAAAGAAGCAGAAGAAATCCACAGGCGGCAAGAACATGAAAACGTGGAAGAAAACAAAATAGAAGAAGTACATGCGATGTAGAAGAAACCAGTGATGACGTCATGACACTCGCGGCTGGCTCCTAGAGCCAATAACAATCCCAAATGTAGTGGTAGTTCCGACCAAAGCTCATTGTAATTAGACTTTTACTAAATATTTATTTATTTTTATACCTAAGTGCCATCTTTTCCATTAGAACTTGCGTTGTCTCTGCGATTGGGCGTTCTGTAAATGGAGATGGGAACTCCTACCACGTTTTGAAGTAACTTTTGTGGAAAAGAGACGTCGCAGAGTCGTCGTAAAGCGGTATCTCGTTTTCACAACTGCAAGAGATTTGAAGACGTGGTGGAAGGACCCTTAATTAAAAAGTTGTCCAACTTTTGCCGTTTTATAGAACGCTTGACTCCTATCTAAACCTGTTCTTAATGAATTGTTTAATTTTTCTTAAATTTCTCTTAGTTGTATTATTCTTTGTTGTTTTTCCACGTCTTTGTTTCACTGTTATATAGTTAGGAAACACGTGAGTCTAAAGTAGCTAGTGATTAACGAAATGTATTTATAGATTTTAAGTGCTATTTTTATTTTAATTAAATTTTTGTTGAAAAATGAATGGGAGTTTTGAATTAAGATTTTTTCTCTAGGTTTATTAAATGACTTCATAATATAAATCCTTATTCTTGATAGGCCTTTGGTAAAGGATCTACCGCCCCCTCAGAATATGAGAGTCGTGAAACAAATACAAGTGTTGCGCACCTGTGTAGGCAGGCGCAGACACTTCTACGTTAAACTTCTGCGTTAATAACAAGAAAATACGCATATCTAAACCGTTTTATATTCAAATGTATATACCTAAATCTAATTGATCAATAATTATAATCTAACAAGGAAGATCATCGAACAAGACATTACAGTTTTACTTCGATAAAACAATCAAACAGAATTTGTCAACAAAAAGGAAGTATTATCTACAATAATCAGATTAAAACTTAACCAATACTCGTCCAACAATCGGCAAAATCAATAAAAAGTAGATATCGGAGCCGCGACAACGCGTTTTAATAATAAATACCGATAAGACACCGTCACAACCCTAGTCGGAAACTAAAAGCTCCGGCAGGGGGCGTGGAAATGAAAGCTTACTGCGACCAATAATTTTCTATTTTTGGACCAAAAACTGCTATGATTAAGGTAAGATCAACATAACGACGGACAATGTGATTATAACTGTGTTTGTGTGTGTTGTGTAAGAATATAAACGTTTCAGGCGCAATATGTAATGTTCGTGCTTATTCTTATGTTAAGTGCAATGTTGGAAACTGCATCGATAACGAAACGAAGTTACTCGGACCAGTCGGTGAGGGGATATATCACTGAGGTGAGTATTAAAGGCTTGAATCCGTTTTTCTTTTGTTGGATTGTGAAGCGTTAATCAATACACCTTGTTGTAGAGAACATGCTGGTGGAACGAAGTGTGCAAGGAGGAATTCCAAACATTATTTCGATGTAAATGCCCTTCGTGGTCTTACTGTCGCAGCCCAGGACGGTATTACAATGCGGTATGCTCGATGACAGAGACTGGCTACATTTGGGACCAGCCTAACTCGGAATGGCGCGGCCAGTAGCACAAATTATTCTCAACTTATTCCAAAATTTGATTGTAACACTTGCAACGTTCTAGCTTGTTACGGTAGATATAAGTCTCTACAAAATTCTGAAATCTGTAATGTGCCAAATTCTTACAACGACTCTAATTTGAGACTGATTCAGTATAAAATGAAATAAAATTTCGCCTTCTATTTTCATATTTAGCCTAAGATATGCACCTTGTTTCGTTTGTTTTAACACATCGTAAAACATCACTGTGAATATAAATGCCGCGCGTATCTTGACCAATTTTGTTGAATTCACTTGTTCGAGTTATGTGAAAAATAAATCTATGTTTATTCGATATTTATGATTTTCATTTCTCGGTTCGTAATTTTGACCTTGAGAACGAAAGAGAAGCCATAACTGACCGCGCATGCGTACATCTCGTTGTCTTAGAACGAATAATCAATAGGGGAAGCAAGCAGCATTGGATTCTAACAATACGTAGACCACAACAAATATAGTGACGAATATCAAAATGCTGGCGGCTCTGGTGTTAATTTTCACATTGACGGGGATCCATTGTGAACCAGAAACAGTGAGAGAAAACTTTGATTACTTCAATTATGGTACCAGCGAAGATATCCTCAAAAACTTGGATCTACATTTGGTGAGTAAAGTAACCATTCCTTTCAGGAAGTCATTATAGACGACCTTGGTAGTGATTTTTTTTAATTCATGAACGAAACAATCAGACGTAATTAAAAGCAGTGATCATTTTAACAACTAAGTCCTATTTGACTTTTCAGCCAAAAGATGAAATAGTGTTGAGACCTCAAGAAGTCAAAGACTGGCCCCAACAATCACTGAACGTGGGTCAAATCACGGCCGTATCCATCAACTCTTTGGGGCAGCCCTTAATATTCCATAGAGCGGAAAGAGTATGGGAGGAAAGGTACGCAAACTACTCAAATAAATTATCCTAAACTTGAAACTGTATTAATTCAGTGAATACTCCGCAGTTCGTTCAACGAATCCAACGTCTACCAGAATTTGGACAAGGGTCCTATTATAGAAGATACGATCTTAGTTTTGGACCCTCACACTGGATCCGTGCTGCACAGCTGGGGGGCGTATGCCTTCTACATGCCGCATGGGCTCACGGTCGACCACCATGACAATGTTTGGGTCACTGATGTTGCTAAGCATCAAGTTTTTAAGGTAAGAACGTATCACATTTGATTAAACTTTCAACTGAAAGCTGATTAGCGATAAAACTAACTGAATAATCTATATTACGTATTAGACGTCAATTGATTTTAGGAAAAGTGAGAACAATAATTTTATGGCTATATTTTAATCTACAGAAATTATTTGTTGTAATGAGATAGTGTGAGTGTTTGGGAGTTTGTTTACTCATGAATTAATATCGATGTTCTTTTTTTTATTGCAGTACATTCCAAATAACCACAAATACCCGAGTTTGACGATCGGCGAGGCCTTCACGGCCGGCTACCCTTACCGCCGTCGTGTGTTGCTGTGCATGCCGACATCGGTAGCCGTGGCTACCACCGGCGAAATATTCGTCGCTGACGGCTATTGTAACAACCAGATACTCAAGTTCAACGCAGCAGGGAAACTCCTATTGGCTATACCTTCATACTCCGACACACTGACCTTGAACCTACCTCATAGTGTGACATTACTAGAACATTTGGACGTAGTATGTGTTGCAGACAGAGAAAACATGAGGATCGTATGCCCTAAAGCTGGCTTGAAGAGTTATATCAAGATGTTGGAACCTGCCACTGTTATAGAAGACCCTACTCTGGGCAGAGTGTTCGCTGTTGCGTCCCACGGCGATACGATCTACGCGGTGAATGGCCCGACGTCCCAAAACATTGCGGTTCGCGGATTTACTGTCAATGCCCTGTACGGAAATATCTTGGATACTTGGGAACCGACCACTGTAAGTTTACAACACATTTTTATAGTTTAGGCCATTTAGAACATCGATGATGTGGTACTGATCGATGTTTTGCAACTTATGAATTACCATTTTTTTTTGTATACCTAAATTAGGTACATATCATGTTATTGTTTAGGCATGACTGCGTTCAGCGACCCTTGGAACGATTGACAATAATGTTTCGTCGCCTAGATTTATTCCTATCTTTCTCTCATCTTGCCTTAATTGAGTCGATTTAGATAAATTGCCAAGATTTAAATACGTTTCCCCTATCTCGATTCAAGACGATTCATTATACCTTGTAAAATATAGCTTGATACCTGTGACGTTTGTCAGAATGACATTACATGGGGGGGGGGGGGACTGGGATGGGGGCGTCTAATAAATGTTTTCTTTAGACGGACTCGCTAATGTCACAGGTTTGTTACCTGTGACATTAGCGAGTCCGTCTATATTTGATTTGAGCTATATTTTACAAGGTATAATGTAAATTCTTTTGCAAGGTGTATTGTAATGATGTTATCTTGTTTTTTACAGGGATTCACAAACCCCCATTCTCTAGCTGTAACAAGAAACGGATCCCATCTCTACGTCACCGAAATCGGACCCAACAAGATCTGGAAATTCGAATTGACAGATGTCTATGATAAAAAGTAACCGTCTAATACCATAGATAAATAAAGCTATAATCGTTATTCCAAGTATAAATAGTGAAATTGCTTGACGGTGAATATAATTCGCCAATTTAGGATGATGAAACGAAATTTTTGATTGATGAGTGTAGGCGTTAGTTTAAAATGTGTGTAAAGACAATTATGATGATCTACCAATGTAATATGGTAGTCAGCATAGTCCTAGTCAATGAGTAATCGTTCTTAAGCTTTTATGGCTCACCTACCCTTGTTTAATCATAGAGAGATACTTGCTTAACTATAACCCTATATAAAATAAATATTTAAAGGTTCCTGCCACGACGGCTTATTGAAACGAGAAATGTATATTGATAGCTAGATGTAAAGCGAATATTTTGGTATTGGTATAAAGGGCCAATAAATGTAATCACGCACAGACATGACAAAAGTAATTTGTTGAATTGGACGCTACTAAAAATGGCGTCCAAGTGAGCGTTCTAATAAAAATGAAATACCGATATATATTTTCATATGTAACTTGTCTTCGCTAAAGAAAATGTTCATTTATCTTAATCGCAATTTTAGTAGTTATTTAGTAACGTAGTAAGTATTAATTGGACCAATAATTGGCATGTTCAAACGAAGTTTAATCAGTATATCAATTCGGTAGCAAAGATATTATTATAAAGTGAAAAAATATAGTATTCATTGATGAAAATTCTTTGGGAAGTTTTATTTATATATCACAAAGGTCCTTAAAAAAACTTTTAGATTCAAATAAATCAAACAGATAGCATAATATAATTAAATAAACCTCTGTCATATATCTATACCTATTCTTCAACTGGCTACTTTAAAAATATAATATAAACATTAAGGTAGAATATTTATTGAATTATATGATTAGCAAGAAATGAATGTTTAATCAATGTTAGGTACATGCATGTATTTATAAACTTAAATAGAAACATTAAACACTTTTAGAGTTGTTTATTTGATTTCTTCCACAGATAATAAATAACATATAAGATATACACACCTACATTATAATACAACAATTTAATTCTGTACACATTTGAGTAGGAATGAAACGAAGACATTTTGAGTAATTATGACTTTCCATGTTTATTATACATACCTTAAGTTATTACTCTTTTCTTCATTACTTTCATAAAGAGCACCATATCTGTAAAAAAAAACAATGTTACTTCCATAGCACTAAATACAAGAAGTATTATAAGATTAATAGAAACAGCTTTTTGTTTATAAATTATAGAAAAAAATCCAATTCTTCCAACTGCTTTAGTTTTTAAGTATTATCCATTGTGAAGTGCAAATAAAGTATTTAGAATAGAGTATCTATGTCTTTCTCTTTTACACTTTAAATGACAAAGACAGCAATAACTTTACAATGAGACAGAGCGATGGCTGAAATGCCATTGATCTGTGCAACAGAATTTGGAGAGGTAAGGTGACTTTACTTTTAAAAGTAAATAAAGAGTAGATATGTATCAGGAGGAGATTGCGGGATGAGCTTGATTCATTTGCACAAACCTGGCCCCATTTAGTCGTAGACCGGGATAGGTGGAAGGAGGGAAGGGAGGCCTTTGCCCTGCAGTGGGACACTAATGTCTAATAATAAATAAATAAATAAAGGGTATGTATCTTACTTATGAATATGACCATGACAATAGCCAGCATGATCCACAGCCAGCACTTCCAAGCACTCCGACTGTGCTCCTGCAAGCGGTCCGACTCCACTTTCAATGAAGACAAGTTGCGATCAGTGAGGTCTGATGATTTCTTCAGAGCCTAGAAAGAAAAACATATTTTATAAGTAAAAAAACTATGTAGTATATACTGTGGTTTGAGATTAATTATTGCTTAAATCTGCTTTTTTACTTGGACCATTTTAGATGTACCTAATTAACTACATAAACAGTAACTACTAAACATGTCTCCCTGCTGTGGCAAAGCAACCCTTCTCTCAGTGTTCAGCCTATTACTTTCTCATACTAAATTTTGCTGTGACTAAATCAAACAAAGTCCATGGCGAAGGTAGTGTAACCATCTTGTCAGATATGCAGGTACATGGCCAGAAATCGCAAAAGAAAGGCAAATTTGGAAATAGAAAGGGGAGGCTTTTGCCCAGCAGTAGGATCTTACATAGGCCATATAAAAAAAATCAAACAAAAATAACTTAAGACAAACTTTATCAAAGATGGAGATGAATGGCTTATTGTGTCATGACTTCAGTTTATCTATGTACCATTTAAAACACAATTAGCTTATATAACATAACAGATTATTTTCCATTCCTTACCTCAGTGTCCCCTTTAATAATAGTGCTAGCAATCTGCGACTGTTCCTTCAGACTCTTGGTGAGCATGACCATGTTCTCCGCCACCTTCTCCTGCATGTTCTGATGGTATTTGAGCAGTGAGTCAATGTCCTCCTGGCTGCTACTGTTACTTGTGAAGTTTGGTGCCTTAATTATGTTGCGCTTTCGTAACGCGTCGTCGCTATCTTCTAAAACAATTTTTGAAGTTAGAAGGAAATGTTTTTTTAGGAGCTTTTTGTATGATATTAGGAATATAATCTTATATATAAAAATCAATTGCTGTTCGTGTTAGTCTCGCTAAAACTCGAGAACGGCTGAACGGATTTATCTCATCTTGGTCTTGAATTGTTCGTGGAGGTCTAAGGTTTAAAAGGTAAGCAAAAACTGAATAATTGAAATCTTTTTTTTTTTCCTAAAAGTTTATATTTTATTTATCGATTGGGGCAGTACGAAGTCTGCCGTGTCAGCTAGTATAGATATAGATATGTATGTCAAGTAAACATAATGGCTTTCAGGATATGTAAGTCAGGCCTAATTACACAATTTTCTTTTTTTTCTCTATATCATATTAATTTAAAAAAAGATTCTCTCTTTTGTTCAGGTTTTAAATTATTTAAAATTTGAATTAAATATTCAAATTTAGCTGAAGAAGTATTTTTAATTATTTTATTTATGGTTTTGTGCATAATGAGGTAAGTATGCAACAAATTTCTATAATTGTTTACAAACCTAGTCCAAATAATTCCGATCTTAGTTCAACTCCATATTTAACTCTTGTTTTCTGATGTATTTCTTGAGCTGATGCATCTGCAGACATAGTGGCCGCTCCATGTGACAATTGCTGTACTGCTTCCAACTATAAGTGTGATAACAAATAGTTATACACCGTGATTTTTAGGTCGTTTTAAAAAAGTCGTCCACACAATGTATCCGTCATAAAATACCTCTAGGCGCGAATATAATTTTTTTATCATTAATTAAAATAATATGCATGAAAAAAATAAATAATACATTGGAAATATGAAACATCCTGTTAAAAATGTTTACGTATCAAACTGTTGAAGATACATGCTACATACTTACTGCGAACATTATGATTGCAATAGTAAGACAGCTGTTTTACGCTAAGGTGAATGACCTGTGATAAGACGCCGCCGCGCCGCCCGCGCGGCCCCTTTGGCACAAGGTTCGGACCGCGCTCACTACAGAGTGTTCGTAAAACTGCCTTGTGTCATAATAATGAATAATATTTTTATTCATTCAAATCTTAAAAAAAACATATTTTTTTATTATAAACGTTTACTAGTCATTGGATACATGAACTGGGCTGCTTTTTTAAAACGACCTAAAAGTCACGGTGTATACATGTACTGCTCGGACGGTTATAACATTTGGTGTACTAAGTGACTGAAATTGTTGTAAAGTTCTTCTATAAATATAATGTTCTTTCAAATAAAAATTGACATTAAAATATGAATATCCAACAAAGCCAGCCATAAAGACTATTTGATAGTTATTAGAAGATAACATGATAAAAGTGAAATAAAGTAGTTTAAGAAATAATGTTCTTATAATAAAATAAATACCTACTTTTTCACTAGGGCTGTTCAATGAAGCTGTATGGACAATGCCTTTTAAGAATGAAGCTCTCTTTGAATACTCAGCCAGTACAGTCTTTGTCGGCTTACTGAAATTTAAATAGCCTTATTAGATTCCTAAGAAGATTCCTTAGAGAAAAGAAAGTTGACATGAACTTTATACCAGGAGGCTTCTGAAAACTCAAGTCATGATAATCTTAGGCAAACAGAAATATAAAGAGCTACGGTTCGACATTAAGGAGGCCTGATATATCCAAGTTAGATTATTTAGACTTTTGTTGTGTGATTGAAAATCACTTGACTTGTCAACTGGTGCTAATAAGTCTGCTAATCCCTGAAAATACTCACTCAGGACCAGTCTTTAGTTCCGTAATCATTTCGCTTAAAGACTCAACATATTTCTTGAGTCTCCAGTTATTATCAATAGATTCCTGTTTTGCAATGAGCTCGCATTTATTCAGCAGCTGCCTAACATTCATTTCAAGTCTTGATTTCTCTGGAACTGTAATAGCTGGTCTAACCCTCTCTGCAGTCATTTTGAAGATTAAGTTAAATTGCTGCTATTCAGTGAGTTAAGATGAATGCTTGTAATATTTCAAAATAGAAAACTGGGAAAATATATTTATATTGACAATCAGATATCGAATTATCGATTTGATTTGATGATGATGACGTTTGACATTTTGACAGATCTTGGTATTTTTCTATTGTTCTTGGCTTAGAAACAAGTCTATTTAGCCGGATCTCGACTGGCAGTTGTATTTTGGAATATTTTTAGTAATGCTGCGAGTACAATGGTGAAATAATGTAAAACTTAAAACAAAGAGTCCCCGCCGATTTTTCGAATGTTGTGTGTGGTTTAGAAATAAATATGACACTTTCCGTGTTTCGAAAGGCACGTAAAAATGTGGGTCCTGCGCCTGATCTCTTCCCGTTCTTGTCGGATTGCCATCCCTTAGGACTAAGTAAAGGAACCTGGAACACCTTGAGTGCACCTGTGTTTGCGCAAACGCTTGTGCACTATAAAATGTCCTGCGACTAGCCGCCCTGGCTGAAATCGGTCAGGAGACATAATAGTATTCAATGAAAGTAACCAAATTTTTAGGATAGTAGTGTTAAACTCTACTATTCTACAACCATTTTTGTTCTGTTTTCCGTGGTGAAACGCTAATGACTTCAACCCACGCCGAGGGCACGGCGTAGGGATATGTCGGACTCCCACCGAATATGAACACCCCGGGCCCCTTCTACTACCTAAGCCAGCGTCACGGGATCGCTTGCGCATGCTCTGCGTGACCCTAGCAGGCTTCAGTCCGATAGGACTTCTTCTCTAGGGGTAGGTGTAAAGAGCCCACCCCTCACTCCTCGTCAGGATTGACGCGCTTGACGACGCGGCCGTCTCCTCCTGGCCTGTTAGCTGATCGGATAACAGGGTGCACTCCCTGCCATCCGCAGGCCTACTATTCTACAAACCTGCGTTGACTTATACTTGTTTCGCACGTTGAGTGTTCATATTACTCTTGCACATCATCATTCTCCTGCCCTTCTCCGAATTATTATTTGGGGCTGGCGCAGCATGTCTTCTTTTTGTACACGTTCTTATCTGACGTCATCTCGCAATTGACACTTTTTGCAGCCATATCATCTTTCACATAATCCATCCATCTTTTCTTTGGTCGTCCTCTTTTCCTATATCCATCCACATTTATTTCCAGCACCTTTCTTACCTCTTGATTCCCTTTTCTCCGCGTGACATGTCCATACCACGACAACCGCTTACCACGAAGTTTTTCTGTTGTCGGTGCTACTTTCAAACTTGCTCGAATATACGCATTTCTTACTCTATCCACTCTCGTAACACCACACATCCCTCTTAACATTCTCACCTCAGCTGCATGCAATTGTCTTTCATTCATCCCTTTTGTGGCCCAAAACTGATCCATACAGGACAGTAGGTCTCGCCATGGTCTTATAAATCTTCACCTTTAATAAAAGGGTTGGTGATCACACAGTTACATAAAAATATATCATTATTCTTTCAGAGAAACCGCTGAAAGTTTTGAGGCATTATGTGAATTTGGTGTAGTTAATACGCTAATAAGCCCTTAGCCTAATAAGCAAAAAGTGACCATCTCATAATATGTTTGTTTTTGAATTGTCATGTTAATGTTCTAATACATTAGGAAAGAAAATACAAAAATACTGTAAAATATTTAATGTACCAATATGAGAAAACTTATTTCAACCAGGTGTAAAGATTACGACTTTGAGGGTTGCTTCTTGGCTGCTTCGGCATCAGCCTCGCTCTTCTCAAAGTCACCGATAAGCTTCTCCACCTCGCTGCTGGATAAGACTCGGATGATTGTCTTGTTGTCTTTGCGTGTTAGAGTTGCCATCTCAACTGTAATGTGAAAATGTTTAGTTTATGGTTATTCAACTATGTTAACTAAAAAAAAAAAAAAATCAGAAAGGGCAAAAAACTGATAATAGAAGAACTACAATTTAGAAAAACTATATCTTGTGTTTGCGCTTGTCAGGATTTTAGTATGTTTAATACTATAGTCAATTATTGCAAGTGACAAAGCCAATTTTAGACTAATTCAATGCAACATATTAATTAAATAAAGAAAAAACTGTATTAAACTATGTTTGCCAGAATACATACCTTTCTCTGGTGTCAGTTTAGTCATATCCAAAGTCTTGCTAAGTACTTTGATGGCCAATGCCTGTGCTTCAGCAAGAGTAGTCTCATTCTCCTTGTATTCCTGTTTCAGACTGGATACAGCAGCCTAAAATAATAACAAAATTATTAATATTAATAGCAAAGCAATATACTTAAAATACTGCCTTGACTGTTTAAGTTTGAGTTAAATAAATTAATCAACTGGAACGGTAATAAGAAGACCACCACGGTCTACCACCATCACTTCAAGTAATATAATTGCAGGTGCAGAAGAAAGATGGCACACTATCTAGTACAGTGTGGCCGTTAGCTACAAGTTTTTATTTGTGTAGCATACAAGAAAAAGTTCGGAATAGTTAAAGAGTATGTATACAAGTAAAGGTACAAAAAAGTCCAGTCTTCTTCCTGCAGGTGCAAAAAGTAATGCAGCTATTAATGTTGATAGTTTGATACTATCTAGTAAATATTTGACAGGCCTGTTGGTCTGGCCCTGAATGCTATAGAAGAAGTACCTATATAAGTGTGCTCATAATACAAGCTCTGTTTAGTTGGAGACTAGATAGCGTTGTGTGAAAAATACCATACCAAAATTTGAAATAAAACAATTGTTCATTCTGATGATACTTACAGCACTGTTGTTACCAATGCAGGTGGCCTTCCATCCACCGTAGTTACCACTGGGGTCTGACTGGTACAGCTGGTAGCCGTAATGCTTGTCCCAGCCCATGTACAGGATGGACACACCGAAGGGTCGCTTACCTGGCGGTGAAAAAGGAGTATGAATTGTATTGGATTTATGTTGTTCATGTATTTCAGGTGACTGGAGAGGAAGGGGAAGGCCAAAGAAAAGATGGATGGATTGTATAAGGAATGATATGAATGAGAATAGAAGATAATGTGACATCTGATAGAGGAGATTGATAATTGGTTATCCACACAATGAATTGAATTAAGAATATTTTTGTAGTCAAATAGACAACATAAAATAATTGATGCATATTTTTGTTAAATAATATCCATATTATCTTACCTCCATACTGTGTGTAAGCTTGCTTTACATCACACAACCAGGACACAAGTTGTTCACAGGGGATGGACTCTCCATACTGCAGCAAGTATCTCTGGGCAATAAGCCTAAGCTCATTTGTCAGGACATTAGCGTCTGAAGTGATACCAGCCACTGAGCACACCATGTCATCATTAAGCTTGTAGATTTTCTCTGAGAAGAACACCTCATCAAGAAGTTTGTTTGTGTTTCTGCGCTCAGCAGCGAGCAGAATACCATCGGTAGCAAGGATACCTAAACATGTACCCGCATGACTGATCGCTTCCATCGCATACTCGACCTGGTAAAGCCGACCTACAACACAAAAGTAGTTTTATTACTTATTTCTAAAATGTAATAAAAGGTAAAACATATAAGAATGATCATTTATTTACCTTCCGGCGAGAAAATGGTTGTACGAGTATCATAACGCCGAGCCTGTTAAAAAAATATTATTATGAATCTGAATGACCAAGCAAGATTACTAACCTATGCTTAGCGTATTTTACATTACAATCAGAATATAATTCTATTTCAACTTACCATGTTTATGAGTTATAATAATTATTTAATGGAATAATCTATAAAAACTTTGATATTTCAATAATTTCTTGTGTTTTATAAACGAAATGCAACTTTGCCGGACAATCCGACAACTCTTTACGATGACATTGACATTTCACAGGGGCGTGCTCCAGAACAACGCTACTTACATTTAGAGCATACTATATTGTGCTTTGTTTAATGCTAAAGTGTGAAACGTAAAGCAATATAATAAATGCTGAAGAAGGACATTATACATATTTAGCAGCGATGACAACAAATTTTTGATGATAATCAAAATGTTTGTCCGAAACTGCCATATTTAAAAATGCTTTCGTAATTTAAATCAGGAAAATTAAATAAAAGTTACATATTGTTAGAAAATTAAGTGATCAAAATTAAATTAATAAAATAGGACTCTGGACAGTATTCACAATAAAAAAATTCTGTAGGAAAATTGTAGTAAAGCATTGTACAAACAGTCATTAAATAAGCCCCACATTGTACCTAGAAGAAAAATAAAATTCATTAAAAACACCGTTTATTTAACGGATTGTGTGTTAAAAGAAGTTTTGTAAAAATCTCATAAAAGCTATAATAACTATTATGAATGACCGTCAAGCAAAAAGTATACCGAAATAAGTAAGTCTGGTTGTCACAAGTTACGGAGTCAGTCTAGACTAGTAGGTAGAAGGCTAATATGGCTAAAATTCGTTCTAAAAATGTTTGTCTTAAGATTACATCACATCAATAAATTGGCCGGTGTGAAAATGGATCAAAGAAAAGATGTGCCTTAGTATTCGGTAAAGATAGGTATTGGATAAAAGTAGAGAGGTCAGTTTAAAATGCCAATACATAATATAAACTTTTATTAACTTAAATTATAACACTCATACATGCATGTATTAGGTTACTAGACTTAATATTATTATAAGAAAATAACAATACAAGTAACTAATAACAAACAATAAAATTAAACTTAAAATTAGCACCTATCTAATTGGTTTAAGTATCTCTTAATTACAGGTAATACAAAACACTGTCGTTCTTACGTCGATAAATTAAATACTTACAAACGAATCAAAAGTCATGTAGGGATTTTTTATACGTAACATAAAAGTTACGCATAAAAACCTGCTTTTGCAAGCACGCGTTTTCTTACACACTGAATGATATATTTTTATTTAATGTTTTTTTTTTGTTTGAATGAAATATGATCATGATTAATATATGACTTAGTTATTCCATGGTGCAGTATTATAAATGTAGGTTTCGAAATAGGTAACTACTTAATAGCTAACGGCTTATCGTGTTCAAAAATTACGCATTGCTGTCATCGTCAGGCGGGCCCTGTAATTTCATTAGTCACATCGAATTTCTTGTGGTCGAAACCAAGTCGTAAATTGGTTGGACCAAAACGTAGAACAGAATCATCATGGTGAAAACCATTAGGGCTGTCGATAGGCCCCCTTGGGGTGCACTGAAGTAGTCCATGTGGAATCCCATTGCTATAGATATGAGGCCCATGGTGACAGCAAAGAGTCCGACTGCCAAGTGCACGATCTTTACAGGCCCGCTTTTGACCATTAGACGCACTTTAGCGGAGAAGAGTGCGGCGATGCCTGTTATGAAACTGACCATCGTAAAAGCCAGCGCAATAACACCTGGAAAAAGAAAAAAGACAACTTTAAGAAACGTTTTGTAAATTCATCGTACGTTTCATGAAAAATAAAACAACAAAGCTGACAAATACAATGTATTCGGAACATTTTTTGGTATTTTTTTGTTAACAGACCAAACATTTGAGTTTAGACAACTGTTCTAACCCGTTGAGTTATGAAGTGCGTGTCAAGATAATAACTATTTTATCGTCAGCATGATGACATCTTTGATATCTAAATATTACAATATTTTTACAACTTGTATTAGACGATGATTCTGTTTACCTATCCAATACCCTATGTTTTATACAGCTAGCGTTAGATTTTTTGGATACCAAGATAATTACTCCGTTAAGAAGAATAAGTAAGAGCGCTTTTGGTACACGGATTTTCTCAAAGTGGAAAAAGGTTTTGGTGGGACATGAAATAACCTATTCTCTTTTAAGAATCTTTTGTTACTGGTCAAGGCTTTGATCAAGGCTTAATTATTTTGATATCAGTTTCAGATATTTTTATTACTCATCTGGGCTAGTAAACATTATCTTTTGACCAGAATACTTACAAAATATTGTACCCTCTCATATTGTAGCTATCGATAGTGATAAAACATGATAAACATCGAGATAGACATTAAGAAATAGTTCGCAATGCTACAACTATATACCTTCGAAATGACGAATCATATTGGGCAAGGTCTATCGGAAACGAAATGGAAGCATGCAAAATACTTAAATAGATGAGATTAACTTTAATTTAAACTTTTAGACCTGGTTTTAAGCTATCCCATAAATTGTTTTAGTAACGTTACCACTACACAAACACGCAAACAAAGTTCTTATAAATAAGTGAATCACACAAATGTCCGTCCGTCCCATGCAAGAATCGAACCCGCAGTTTGTCGTACAGTGTAGACAATCGGCTCTCCATGCAGTCAAATGTAATTTTTGATTAGCGATGATGATACTTAAAACAAACGCAGATAAAGTTTAAGTATTGATTATTGTAACATTTTTGGTCTGAAAATTTTCATCTAGTAACTCCTAAAATAACGATCACCAAACATTTTAGGGTAGAAAATGTAGAAATACACTTACCACAAATGCCATGAGCACTGGAGATGACCATATCAACTTCGGCCAGTCCGAGGAAAGTGCCCGCTATCACGAAAATAGACCCTATCAGCTGGAGGCAACCGTGGACTATCCGTTTTGAATCTTTTGACATTTGGAATGACCAGGAATTGTGTCTGTGCAGGGTCAGTATAGCCTCCACGAGGAACAGTTGGTACTGGAAGGAGAAAATTATTTGATTAATAAGGGTTAGTGGTGGTGTTGCTAGATATGAAATCTTCTATCTTGAAATTTATTCCTCAAGAGTGTGAGTTGGTTTTGTATTTACGGTGATGACTTGACACAATTTTAGTTACTGCTAGAGTTGGTTAAGATATCGATTGTGAAGTTCCGGAACAAGTAGGAATGGTACTTAGAATGAATAGACATAGCCTTTGATGCTTCATTGTCACGAGAAATAAATGTAATGGGTAAAAAATTCCAAATCATGGATTAAATGTGAGTAGTAATTCGGGAAAGGCCGTTTGCTATCGTCATAGATAAGGAAACAGATGTGTATTTAAACCCTTTAAGAAGACACGTCATTTGAGATTATAGGTATTCTAACTGAGGAGTCTACTAATGTGATAAAAATGTAGCAGGTGTATGCTTTTTGATATTCTTGATTGATTAGTGACAGCATTAAAGTAAGCCTCACCGGTCATTAAAATTCAACTGTTTTCGACAAATTACGGAATCACCACATCTTCACATTCCTTCAAAGATGAAATAAAAATATTTTTAACACCAGAAATCCAATGACGCATAGTTTTATTGTGTTCCAAAATAGTAAACATATACTTACGCCAGTTCCAGCAAAAATGATATGCAGTTGAAGGTTGCTGATAGATCCATTAGGTGCCGAGGTAAGAGCGAAGTGCCACATACAAAACACTACTATGGCTATCTGCATGTGGTGGAGGAGGTTGAAGAGCTGGCAGAGCGCGCGCCAGGCAGACTCCCACGAAGAGTCAAAGGCCTCTCCGCTCTCCTCGTCGTACGCGGTCGGGGCCCTCGTCAGCTCCGCCTGGTAAGGCACGTGCTCCCGAACCTCGTACATCTCCACCTTCTCCACCGACTGCCGGCTAGTACTCGGTCTATCCATCCTAAGTCACCCACCAATTAACTCTCAACTAACTCTCCCGCACAGACACGCGGTCACATAGAGCCCTGACGATTTAGGAACTAAAGTATTATTTGAAGATAGCGATACTCTTGTAAGATAAAGAGAAAATTCAATTGATAGATATATCGTGGTCCAGTTGACAGTTTCAATATTACGATCTTGCGTAACTTTCTGATAATATGAGATAAGTTATATGCTAGATAATACATTTTATCTCGCTCATTCTTTTTGGAATGTCGAAACTTTTGTAGATGTTTTATGAGCGGTGGTTCAATAGGTAAGTAATGGCGGTATAGTGACCTACTTATTGAGCGTCCTGGTGAAGTAGCTTATTCTGCCTAAAGACAGTCAATTTCAAATTCCTTCAGTTTCCAATCTAGGTACAGAACTTCTGTTGAGGATTGGATTGGATGTGCTTTAAAAACTGAAATAAGAAACAAGTAATAAAAAAAAACAGATATTATTTTTCTGCCTGAGGAGAAGATTTTAACTAGCTAAAAGACGAACAATCTGTTAGTATATGTATAGACATTATTTCAGATTTTATATTTTCAAAGTAATTTATACTTTTAAGGTGCATATAGTGTTAGGTATGGTTTATTTTTGCCAGAATCTCGCAGAGCATATGCAAGCGATCCCACGACTCTGGCTTAGGCAATGGAAGGGGTCCAGGGTGTTTGTAATCGTTGGGAGATCGACATATCTCCACACCGGTTTTCAGTCCAGATTACAAAAAGAAAAGGTATAGTTTATTTGTTGTACTTACCCCAAAATGTACAAAGCAATCAGGTGTATAAACAAACAAGTTGTGAATATACAGGCACTAAGTAAGTAGAACAGTTGTTTCTACCAAGTTTAACGGTTATCACTCATTTCAAAGAAACTAAAACAGACCGAGTTGTGGGAACTAGTCACAAAGACATTCATGTGTCTTCTGAAGCCTTGAATTTCATTTATCTTTTTGTTTTTGGATTACAATTGGATCATTGGATGCAGACATAACCTTCGTAACTGTTTTAAATTTCAAATGTGTATGGATTAATTGTATAAATGTTGGATATATTTCTGAAACTACAGTTTTCCACTATTTTATTTTTGGAAACTCATAGGTATAACCTAAAAAAAAACCTGACCTGTAAAATATTATTTGCGTAAATAATTTTCCTCATGTTGTTACAAGGAAACGAGAAAGAAAAGTGTTTTGAAATAACCTAGGTAGGTACCAGTTAGAAATTCACATAATTTTAGACCCCAACATATATATTTTATGGTCTTTTTTAAACGATTTCAATTACATAAAAGACGTCACAGCTCTCAGTTTGAAATTCTAATTAAGTTACTTTAATTAAAAATGGAATTAGGCATCTCTACTTACCCCAAAATCATCGTGCGAGATGTTGTATACGCCATCTAGGAGAATAGCTGTGTAGCTTTGAACGAGAAGTTAACTCTTAGTGTTACTACTGCACACTAGATGGCGCACAGCAGCGATTGTCAAAGACTTGCATAGATGGCGTTAGTAGTTACGTAAGCACGTTAACTACTTACAACTTTTAATAAATAATTACGTGATGTTTTAATTAACAGCATAAAAAATACAAAATCAATGGAAGCTTATTTATAACTTATACTGTCCCAGAGATGGGTAAGTCTCAGTTAATTCACAACTTCCTCCGTACATTGCCTTGCATTTTCTCAAAAACTTCAAAAATCGTCACGCCAACTTTTCCTGGGCTTGCTTCTGAGATGTCGCATGTTCCTCTGTCTAGCACCTATTGTGTGACGATTCTTCCACATGCCCTGAGAGCAATCCACTCTTAGTATTCTCAAAGTGCCATTTTTTTTTTCTCGCCTAAATTTTTATAATCAATCTGTCGCGTTTTAATGAATTTCATTCATCTTTATTTTAGAACATCCTGGAATTTAATACAATCAATAATTCAATCGATACTTTCAAGATTTAGACAGCCTAAGGCACTAGTTACATGTAAGCCCTATTCACCGTTACCTTCCGATAGAACAGCAATTAAAAATGTATCTTTTGTTTTTAATAGTAGATGAAAATAAAAGAAAGCGCTCAAAGACGCCGAACGTTATTAGGGAGGGACAAGGACCGCCTCACAATTAATTAAGGAACTAATGAATTCCTACCTGAGGGTTTGTTGCGGGCGAGGCGTAACCCATTTGTCAACGCAACACATGATAACGAGGGGTCAGACTGGCCTTTTTAGACTAAGGGCCGCCGAGATCAGTGACCTGGCTTCAATCGTGTATGGAGCTGTTTGGTCTATTTTACCCCAAATTATGTTTGGGAGATAAATAGAGGAGTTAATGTCTAGTATTCTGTAGATAGATAATGTTACAGTTTAAAAGAGATCGTGAGTATTGTGTATTGAAATATTTTGATATTATTATTACAATGTTGCGGTATTGTCTAGAACAGGTTGGATATGAATTGGCTTAGATTTCCAAAATTATATCACCGGAAGCCTATTTAACTATCTGTTGTTACCTTTTTTATAATGAGGACTGCCGCATGCCGCAGCGTAACCACGAAGGTGGTTCTACGTCTGCTTCACCGGACTAGTTGGCGAGACGAGAAGTTGCGCCTCCAGCCAGGGCACAAAAATAAGCTTAGAGTCAGACAACGAATGCTAAGGGCACCCCCTGCGGGGTTCGAACCTCGACTTAGTCGTTGCTGACTATCTGAACTACAGCAAAATCAAAAGAGAGAGCTGGATCAATGATTTAATTATTTAGGGATCTGTTTTATTCTGTTGTTACCATTAATTTGGAATGCAAATGTCATACATCTGCCAGAGTATCGCTTAAGTTTTGTTGTAGATTTATATTCCTGATTGAGAGAAAGACAATTAATCAGTAATTATTTGAATTTGTGTTAATAATTACGCTTTTAATCACACCTTAATTCCGTCATTAAAAATCAAAATCCGTCCTTCATGATACAATCAAGAAGGAGCTAGGGATTTTGACGTTACTCCTCAAACAAAATCTATCTAAGAGGCAGTAGATCTGATTTGCAGGCAGATCCAGTGCGGAATACTAGCTAACAGCTAAGTATGCACAGTTACGTCATTAAACAGATCTGCAAGCGGACGAACTAGCAAGAGTAAAGGCGGTCATTACCTCCGCGCCGCGTGATTATAAACCGATCGTACACGATTGAGCTATAACATTATAGACGATTAATTATTGATTCTGATTATGCTATACTTCTCTACTCTTGCGGTTTAATTTTAAGAACGTTTGCAGGATTTAGCTCTTAAATTTTTTTAAAACAGATGTATGCTTCAATGTAACAAGCACAATTTGAGTCTAGAAACATTTTCGGGAATTGAGCGTGTCTGAATTTTTATTTAACTAGTCCAAGATTAGGAGGCTTATGTGACAATGTAGTAGGTATTCACAATACCCAAATTCTTAGCTTTAAGAGCGATTGGTTATAATTATTTATTGACTCCTATGTGCTGGTTAACTTGAGATTTATTTAAAAAGCGTTTCTGCTCATTAGAAACTCCTCCCTTTTGAACGTCAGATTTATAATTTGATGATGTAATGAGTACATTTTTGTGTCTATTTCAGACTAGAGCTTTTGGAAAATTATTTATTTATCTGATGTAAAATTTTGAAGAGTGGATAAAGGACATTGTAGTATCCATAATACATGACAATGTTCTCGTAACGTTTGTAGTTTACAGCATGTTGTACAGCATAGATAGTAGTATTAACTATTACTGTTGTTTACAATTCTGGCTTTTACAACTACCCATGTATCGAGTACAGTTTATGGTTGAGGGCCTGTTTATATTTAGTGTATCTAATTATATTCGACCGATTAATAGTAAATGTTGTTAGGAATTTCGTATCTGAAATCTGATTTCTAGCCAAATACACAATAAGAACAATTTCTGGGTTAATTAGATCAGTCTAAGTTATCATCGACAGGAAAAAATGTGTACAAGTCGCAAAAGTTTAAAAAACATTAGAAGAAAGAAAAGTTTCAAGGCTGATTATCGTTGGAAATGATAAGGTATTGAAGCAACACAAAATTTAATACTTCCTCTAACTTAAAAAGCATAAGCTCTGTATTTCCTCAAACATTTAAATATCCATAAATGCCATATATCTTCCACGGTAAACGCGTGTATTGCACGCCTCACGTCATTCCCATGATTGTTAATTATTATAAATCGATAGAGGATACGCGGCGGCCTGTGGACTGCTTCGATTATTATCATTAGATTTATTACTAGTAACTGGCCGGCGATGCAAGCGCCTGCCCGACCAATGCTTTATAACGCAGCTTGTACTTTGTGAGCACTTCACTCGGTATTTGTCCAAATATTGCGGCTAATTGACTGGCCTGTTGGTCTAGTGGTTAGTGGCTCTTACTGCTAAACCAGAGGTCGTGGGTTCGATTCTCACCCAGGACAAATGTTTGTGTGATGAGCACGATCATTTGTTCTGTATCTGGGTGTAATTTATCTATAATATGCATGTATTTAGGAGTATGCATACCTATCAGTTGTCTAGCACTCATAATACAAGTTCTGCTTAGTTTAAAACTAGATGGCGTTGTGTGAAATTAGTATTATTTAGTATTGAAAATTAGGATGTACACAATATGAACAAACCATTACCCTGTCATAACTAAGTTTGATTGAGAATATCACAAATATTTGGACAATAAAGCTTAATGAGTGTAGAAATTAAAGGTTACGCAGAATAGGCTGTTATCTGATATTGATAACAATATTGTATTTTTTTTCCTGTAACCTACGATACATATTATCATTCATACTAAATTATAAGGGACAACATTTTAGATAATAGCTGAATTTAAAGAATTAATTTAATTGGTGTTCATTTAGCATTACAAAAGCAGTCAAGACTAGTTTTGTAGGAGGAATGAACACGAAACAATCCAACTGCATTCTGTTATGATAACTAGCAGCTCTTAGCTCATCTTTACTCGAAACCACATTAAAATATTCTCAGAGAATCAAAGTAACGTTACATCATCACCAGATAATCACGAGCTATGGTATCCATATGAATTATTGGATGTAACTAAAGTGGATCGAAAGTGCATCATATCGGGAATCCATTACGTTGCGTATACATTTTTAATTTATTGTTTGTCGTACATCTTGAGAATTTATGACTAATTTCTAAATGGCCAGAGCGACATTATTGGAATTAATAATAACAATTTATACATAGTTGCATCTGGTATAAGAAGAAAATTATTTCCAGATGTACGCTGTCGTTTAATAGTTCGAATCTAAATCCATGAGTAAATAATTTAGTTGAGTCGTAACATGAATATCTTGCAAATGAACCCGAAGATACATTGATTTCAAATCATAATTATAAAGTGAGTAACGTCGAGTCGATTGGTCGGCGTGGCCTGCCATTAATATAGCGTTTGCGACCAGTAGTTAATATCTTAATAAGAAAGCAATAGAGATTATAGAACCGTGGCCGTGTAGGGGTGGGCTGGGGTAATGGCCCGCGCCACAATGTGTGGTCCCGTCGGGCCAGGACTGCGGATTTATCGATAAATCCAAGACTGAGTACGGCCGTGCCGTAGTTAGTGCAGAATAATACATAAATAATCGCTTCACAAAGACCATTATATAAGTGATGTAATTAAATACTACATGACTTCTACTAGCTTTGTAATTGATGCTATGAATGAATGGGAATGGATTCATCACGTATATTAATGTCAAGAATTTTCATTTGTTTGTAATTTTTTTGTGTTGATTTTCTTAGGTTGCATTTATATGGAATTCTAGGAATACGAAGATGAAGATTTAGAATAGAATACTTGGTAGAATATTTTGCAGTTACTGCTTTCCAGTTTTAAATTATTTATTTTGTTTCTATATTGTCGATAGCTAACATCACTGTTACTCTAGACTACGTAACTGGTCAATTATCTGGTGGTACTAGGACTACAAATGTAGGAAGATAGGAACCAAGTAATTGTTTTTCGTGACCCACATGTTATGTTGCGTCCGTAATTTCAACGGTTGCGTGAGGAAGGTCTTTTTTCTTTTTTAAAAGTAAATAGGTAGTTTTTATACATGTGGTCAATTGGTAATCGATATAGGAGCTTGGTTTAAGTTCTTTTTTGTATTGGTTTTTACAGTTTTTGGTTCTAGGTCTAGGATTTCAATTGAGTTTTAGAAATTAATAGAATTGTGGAGCCGTATTCACATTGCATAACAATGTTCATAAATGACTATTGTCTCTATATTCCAATTTATAGGACAGGTGACAAGATGTCTCTTTAAGGTAAATTTTAAATGACAGACTTTTGTGAACATTGTTGGAGAAAAATCCAAAATTCAATGAATTTTGGATTTATTTTTGACTACATTTCTATTTTTCTACGATTAAGTGAGTGCGTCTCTATCGAAATCAAACCTATGTCTGATTTAAATTTTAATCCTATAATCAGTTTAAAAACTAGTGTAGACTTAATTGACTTGATATCCATACGAAGTACGTGCGCAATTCCTCAGCGCTGATATTTCAGCTAGTTCGACGCGCGCGCACCCAGGATGTGCCGTGTCGAATGAGTAAATGCTGACTTACGGTCCTGGACAACATAAAGCGACTTTTGACGAGAAACCCCACCTCCTTTTTAAATTGCCCGTAATAAATCACTTTAGATTGCTTAGATATAACGATTTGCTATTACGATGTTATTGAATTAATTTTTATTCGTGTTTTCTCGACTTGTTGAAATTCTCACGGAACTGTATTATTATCTACTTTGATGTTAACGTTTCTTTTTAGTTCTATTATGTATGATTTAGATTGTAAGGGATAAGTGTGGTAGGTGGTGGAGCGTTAGAAATGTAACACTTATTAAGGGCCATGTATTTTTTTTTAATGTGCGACTACGTTTTATGCTTAATTAAATTGACAATTATAATAAAACTATCAACAGTATCAAACATTTTTTAATGAATCCTTGTCACGACATCACCTCAATACCTACTACGATCACCTACTTTAGGTAATCGTAGTATTATAAAATAGATCCATTTGACAAAGTATTTCAGTTATTTCTTACACCATTTAACTGCAGTTTACATTGTAATTAAACTTTTACTCGCATCATTTTTACTTTCCACTCTTAATATCTGAGATGCTGTGGAGCCCTTTTTCAAACAGTCGAAAGCCAGTGTCGGTGTCAGTTGGGACGCATGCGCACTGCGTCATCAAGATTCTTTTTTAATTTAGAACTTGAATTACGAACTTTTTGGTCGTTTTTTTTTTTTATTTGACATTTGGCTAAAGTGTTAAGTTATCATTGTGTTAATTGGATTTTGAGTATTAAGTGTGAAAATTAAATTACTTAATTAATAGGTGACAAAAACTAGGTGAGTGCAATTTTGTTATTCGCGTTAGCTTTGTGATTTGCGGTTCAGTAATTTACTGTGCGGTACTAGACATTTACGTTACATTGCAAATGTGAATATAACAGCCCTTTATCGCAATTTCATCGTTAACTCATGTCGTTCTATCCATCTTCTTACCGTTAGATGTTTAATATTAAATATCTAATAAATTACTAAACATTTTATTTATAATTCTAATGTATTCTTCCTTATTATGCTATTTTTTTAATTTATATTTCTTTTCGTTTTACTATAGCTTTTGATCTCCATCAATAATTAAATTTGACGTTTATTTGGTAAGAAGCCGATTTTTTTTCTTGTTTGTGAGTTAATTTGCTCATTCCTACAAATATGTATATCTAACTCGATAAAGATATCACAAACACGACAGTCATTACAATACTCAATAGTACCACATAGTACTATCAACTATCAAAGAGCTGTCAATTTTAATCGTAGGTAAATTAATGTCAATTTTTAAACACAACATTAGTCCCGTTAGGGCGTGTATACATGTAATTAACTCGATTGTCCCGCTGGGTTTACAAAGGAGTTCATATGTCATCACCTTTGGAAGACCGGATCCGAATCGTGAATTTGCACAAGTGTCGCCGTCACGTTAGTTGTGGCTGTGCCGGACGCGAGGTGAGGACGGCAGATGTGGCTAGGGCTGTCTAATAGGGAGATATTTGAATATTGGATTGATTGTTTTTTTTTGAGTTGTTCTCAATCTCAATTTGTTTCCAATGGGTACTTATATAGGAAATATATGACATCTTTGATATAGGAATGGTTGTAAACTAATTGCAAAACATCGGGAATCAAATTTTACATCAATCAATTGCGTCAGTTTTAAGTATGTTGACTGCTACTTGCTTATGTTTTTATTGATACTTCTCTCACCTATCTGTTTTCATTTACTCACTATTTTAGATAGTCGATTTCTACTTCTTTTTCATCCCGACGTACGAGTATCTGATTCTAGTTATGATACTTTCGCATAAAGCCACACACTGTCCAGCGTTATGTATACCTAAAGAAATCAATTCCTAAAACTTTAAGTTTTAAATATAGGTAGATATTTTTTATTTAGTGTAGTTTCAATAAAGTAATTTTCGTAGCGAATACCAACCCTATAGAATTCGTGTCGGCACCGGATCGGGCGGCGGCACAGCGCGGCGCTCTGTTTGCACTACGATGCTTACCACGTGCACGATAACAGGTTATTCAGCCTAACACATACACCACAGTTAGAAACGGAGCGATTTAATAATAGCGTTTAAACTTCCTGAGGACCTACCGTCAACTCTCACAGTAATTTCAGTTGCGGAAAAGAGACACCGCTCTACATCTTGTAGTGTGCTATCCCGCTTCCTCAAAAGCAATATTTTTACTTTAAAAAGTGAGGGTAGAGACGGTGAGATTTAATAACAGCGTTTAAACTTCGCTTCCTAAAGGCTTACCGTCACCTCTCAAAGTAGTACAATTGCAGATGTGGAAGAGAGACACCGCTCTACATCTTGTAGAGCGCTGTCACGCTTCCACACACCAATAATTTTACTTCAAGAGTTGCGGGTAGACCCTTTCATTAATTTTCGCAACATAACGCGATTAAAGCAACACTAAATAAACAGTTACAAGTAAATCGTGGGCGCGCGACAAATTGCGCAGATTATCTCAATTGCTGAGATACGGTTAATTGCTTAAATACAGAGTTAGAAATTATTTAACTCGTGATAAACTTAGATCTGATATTGCTAACTAAATCATTTTAACGAGTCGTGAATGTTGGAGAAAATTTTACTGCAGATTTAAATCCGTGCATTTATAAATTAGAACTCTGGCGAGCTGTTCGAGTAGCTATGAATTGAATTAGCCACTAAAACCCTGAATAATAAAAAAAACTACTTGAGGACATCCTTAAACGCCAATCTATTCCTATATTACCATAATGTGAAGGAGACAGGAAGAGATATGAACGGTGACCAATATTATAAAATATAAATAAAAAAAATGTACAATACTCCCAGGATCCCAAATGGATCATTCAAGTTATTATCATTATCACCCGTTAGTATCCCACTGTGGCTATCTGGAGCCAATTTTGAGAAAATTTATCGAGCTCATCCCTCCATCTCCTCGTAGGTCTACCTCGTAGGTCTTCTTCTGTTATTTGTCACCCAAATCTGTGTGGTTGTTTTTGCCCAGAACTCATTAGCTATCCGGCAAGTTCAACTACACCCCAATATTCAAATCCCATCTAAAATATTTGGACAATACTAATGTAACATGGAGTACTAACATGGCAATAAAGATTACCATCACCACCAATACAGTGGTCGGCGGGCAGTATTTGCATAGCCAGCAGGCAGATCGCCGACTTGTGAACTACTCGTTGAGATGAATTCGCCGATAACTGCACAGTTAGTCCGTACGCCGTGCTCTATGTATATGAATGAACATTCTCGGATGAGACTGGGCTCTCGGGTTTCTACAAACTAGATTTGCTATAAGTACTTAAGAAGTATGTAGAGCTACAAGGATCTTTTGGCACGTCAATGATATTAACATGAGCGCGCTGGTGTGCATGTTCAACTTAACTGTCTGTCAAAAGTGATGGCATTAGTTCCAATTTCGGCCACGTGCCAAAAGATCCTTGAAGCACTAAGTATATTCGGCTTATATTTTTGGTAGTTTCACAGACAATTACTTAATCTTGAAGTATTTTGAAAAAATCTTAATTTTACCGAAAATAGTATTAACTAATTTACTCTAAGTACTGTTTCAATTTGCAATGAGGAATACTTGTAATAAATAAACAAAATCTTCCAGAGCTTATGCAGAAATTAAATACATCTAAATTTTTAATCGAATTTAAAAAAGAAGGAGGGTTTTTAATTCGTCCGTATTGTATACTTTTATTAGATACTCTTACAATTTACAAAACTTATTCCGTCACACATTATTTATCATCACTAAGTCATGGGCCTGTTCGATTCAGTTTGCCCCACCTGTAATTGATGTTAGATAATCTGCCGGCGGCTATGACGTGCCTCTTAATACATTAAAGTAACATCCTCTAGACATGTTACTTTCGTGTTCGCCGATTTTATCTATCATTGGTTAAACAAGGTTTTCGTTACGGCGCGCGCAACTATTCCTGATGATATCTGCCGTGATACTGAGGCTGGAGTCGTACTTAAATCTAAGAGACCGGTATTGAATAATTGTTTTTAAAACAAGAACTGTTACTCGCGTGTAAATGAGCTATAAAGATTGCTGTACATTTTGATGCCACCCAAGTTGTCATTTAATCATATTCCGCACTGGGTTTCTTTTTCATCGGGCAACAAGTTTTCTATCTATAAACAAAGCTTGGTTAAAACAAACTAGTTTGTCCATACTTCATAGCGCGATAGTGTGAAGGGACATGAGATTTTTTACAGCTATTATTAAAATATTAATATGTCGCCCATCCGGCTTAAAATGGCACCCAAGACCTTAATACGACATCCTGCATTCGTTGGGATGAGGTACGGTCAGCAACGGACAAATAGCAAAATTTTTGTAGGTTTTAAGCTAGGTAAATATACCCTTATCTTGATTGCAGAGAAATTGGCCGCTAGTTCATTTCCACGATTTATTTCATTTATCATAATTTTTACCCTAATTTAAAGAGTATTTAAATCGCTTAATCGTTAATGAAGGATTTTTATCAATTCAAAGCATTTACTATCGGCTTTTAGGGCATGTCTGGTATCATTGTGGAAGCGAAACGGTCCACAACTTTACACCGACATCTCATATTCATAGAAGCTCAAATACAGGCACAACAGAATTATCCATTTTCACATTTTTGCTGACCGTACATTACCGTAGTTGTACACGCAACATTTTATGATGCATTTTACGTAATTCATGTGAGTATAATACGTAATTATGAAGGTAATTATTTATTGGATATCAGCAAAAAGTTTATCGTCAAATTGCTGGCTGATAAAACTGGTTTTCTTCTTATCTTTTCAGTTTTTTGTTTATTTCGCTTTTTGAATATTTTACATTGTAGTTACAATACCTTGCAGCGTAATAGGTATCTCATTTTATGAATCTTGAAAATTATCTCATGATTAGCTGTTATATTTTCAAAGACATTACTCAATAGTAAGATGTACAAAGTCTTAAATAAAACAAACGATGAAACATTTGCTTACATAATCACATCCCATTAAAACAAAACAAAGACGAGATTTAACAAAAACATCGATTCCCACGTGAAAAAAAGTACCGCAGAATAAGAATTACCGTACGGATTACTTTTTTTCTATAGCCCGATTTATAAGTAGGTATGCGGCTAGACGGGCCGGTCTGCGCAGGCGCAGCTAGGCAGGAAGAGAACCCGACACCGCTCTGCTAATGGCACGGCATGAACTTGCGACGTCGCCCAGCTCGCTACATCGCCGAGTATTGAGTTACTGTCCTCCTAGACAATGTTATATTATTAAGAATTTCAGATACGCTTGTGGTTGCTAAGTTCACTAAGTTGTTTGTTATACTGTGGCTGGATTGTATAATCTAAACTGCACAACTATACTATTTATGGACATCTATTGTAGATTCATAAACGATATATAACGGTTTACTCACGCGTTTTTATCGGGATAGCCCGACTAGTCTCGGACCCAACCGGAGTCCTTAATTGTCAAGAAAAAAATAATATTTTGTAGGAATTTATTTCTTATGCAATTGTTTGCATGTTACATAGTAAAGGAATGGTAATAATTAATTATATTTTGAGAAATATTTGTGTTAGAGTTGTAAGTGTGAGTATTTTCTCAAGACCGTGCGAATACGCGAGAGAATCGATTAGTCGGTAATGCACTGCGCCAGGCGCTAAATATTTTGATGACGTAAACACGTAATGACTTGTTGGGGATTGATGTAGAGCGGCTGATACCACATAAGATGCACATTTTTTTTATCGTCACATAATTACGAAGAAATACAGTTCCTAACGGGAATCTAAGTAGCTCTACATTTTGAAGATCTCAGAAACTCTATTTTTGTGATAGGTAAAGTATACTTATGGTGACCATCGGCCTTTGAAAATAATTGTATTACTCTATGCGTAGATATTTAAATAAATAAATAAGTGTATTATGCGGAAAATTCGCCTGTAATAAATAAAAATATATAAATAAACGGCGTAAGGAGGCATCAAGTTTTGCCAGTTGCGTCGATAGCTTTCTCACGCCAGATTTTATTATTTGTATTCACTTCGGATTAACAGCTCTGTATCTCTCGCTCGTTGGCCGTAACCCTGTCAGTCGATTAACCGACGATGCACTGTAAAATTAAATTTATTTACGTTCAGATACGATAGCGGAGTGATGCTGAGGCCTGGTCGTCATCGTCATTAACCTATGGATAGGGCTGCCAACGAATTATTTGTAGATGTAAACATATGTCACGACGAATGCATTTATGTGTCGAAATAATGTTTTTGGGAAATATAGCAAAAACTTTCAAGGGTACAATTAGGTTTTAAAGAGTCTTATGATTTGGCAGCGTTATTTTATCTATCTGTCAATTTTAATATCAATACAATTACTATAAGGCATGTTTGCGATGTTTTTTTTATACTAACCTAAACTAAAAAGGCGCAAAGACTCTTGCAATTGAAATACTATATCCCTCCACATTACGACAGTCACTTCAAGACAAATATAGAGATAGCTTGTTTGACAACCCTATCTGAAGTACTTGTGACATTCCTATACATATAGATGCATTCAATTATTTAATTATTTTCACGATAAGTCGCCTTTGATTACGCAATATTAAATGTACTGAGACTAAAATGAACCAGCTGATACTATTTTTTTTACGATCGATTTCGAATTTATGTGTTTTTAAATGTTTTAAGTGGGTTTTAATTATATATGTATTTAATTACTGGAAGTAGTAGGTACTCGTATGATTTTTTGACAGCTTTTCTAAATTCCCTTAGGGCATTAACTCTACTTAGTATGAACTATTCTCTTACAACTTATAACAACTTTAAACTACGTTTAAATCTATGTTCGCAAAAATTTGCATATTTTGATCTTACCTCTTCTGTTATCTCTTATTAAATCTTACAACATTTATTTCCATTAGTATCGAAATACCCAGTCGCATACACATTACTCTACAAAGCTTTGTAGAACTCTACATTTTGTAAATAACTGACAAAAATCAGAAATCAAAAACTAGTCAATAGTTGACACATTCAGGTGTCAATATTGAGATGTAAAATCGCTCACAACGTCACAACTAGTATCGATAAAAAAACAATCTATAAAAGTGACAAAACACTATCGATACACGACTTACTGTCGATATTAACGCCAAGCCAGCCATTAAAGCAATACTTAACGTGAGGGGCTTAATCCAACTTGTCAACATCTGTTATACTGGTATTAAAAACAACATTATATTGAGGATGTTACTAGTAACATCGATATGATATAGTCTAATAGAGGAAGCAATTTGGACGCGACAAAAGACGCGTTTTGTCGGACTTTTCAAACTAAAATGTGTTAGTTAATTGGATTGTTCAATGAGCCTTACAGATTTGTTTATACTATTTACACAATGGACCGTTAAAGTACTGTAAAGGGAGCAAATGCTGTATTTTTATTACGTTGTCCAATTTCCATATTAAATTGGGGTTTTGTTGGCTGACAACATTGTTAGCGCGGTCACGACGTGACCCGATCTCGTCATGTGAATACATCACGTTGGGACTACTAAGGGTTTTTGTCCGACATTGATGATGTTAAAACGAAAGAGAAACAATGTTTCTTTTTTATTTGAAGCTATTTAATTTTGTACTTTCGCTTTTAAAGGCTAACTTTTTAGTCACACTGAAATATTTTTACTTGATTACGAGAAGCAGGAAGTATGTCACTAACAATACTAAAGGTAAATCTACTAATTAAAATGTAATCAGAGCTTTAAAGTTTTAAGATATTTTGAAAACTTTAATGACCAATATTACATAAAATAGTCGGAATTGTATCTATTTTAATAGCATTGCATCGCGCGACTTATCGACAGAGGAAAGTTATGGTTTCTACTATAAAAATGGTTCACATAGTGCGGTAGTGCAAAGGAAATACCAAGGAGTATTTACATAATAGCCTTCTATTAAGTCTTTCATAGTAAAACCTCAACCGTATAAAAATATAACTGGCTGGTAACAACTTTTAAAACTTTGAAATTCGAATCCATTAATTTAAAATAAAATAAATTTAAAATAACATCTGACAGTCGTTAAAAAATTTATTAAAATATTTTAAATTAGTTTAGCTAATGTAAAAAAATCTAGAAGTGCATTTAAATAATTTTACGGAGGTGTTTGAATGATAAGTTGGTACTAATGGTGTTAAATATTTTGCATAATTATTATAATTAATTTGATGGCCAAGGAAAAGCATGGAAGCATTCGATTGTTCATCACAAACATCGGTGCAAAAATGGTGAGTATGTACCAATAGTTGCTATATTCTGCTAAATAAATTTAATCAATGCAAGGCTTATAGAAACACGATAAAAACAACGTTTTGAAACACCGTTTTTAATTTAAATTGTGTCGGTTTCATACGATTTTTACAGCGCTCATGATAGTCTTTGTTTATTTCGTCAAATTTTAAAAAAATAATTGATATAAGTATTTATTTTGTATTATGTGAAATAGTAATAAAGATGTCTTTAGAGTTCTAATCGTTGTATAAAGTGTGATAATATAATCGTCTTGTAAATGACGAGGTGCGGAAGTTTGTTGGCAAGCAATTAGTATAACGGATTTATAAAGTTCACTTTCTCTCACCTACATGCTGGTTATAGAGTTATTATAGACAAATTAAATTAACTTTTATTTGTTCATTAATATAATATAGATGATTAGACATAGGGTTTTAGGTAGATCTTTTATAAATATGACTATGAAATTGTAGTTGCCGGGTGTTTTCAGGTAGGAAAATAATGACATATCCGAAACACGCCTAATTAATTTATATTTTCATCATGATTTAATTTTCAACATAATAAAATAACGTCATTTTGGTAATTGAAATTGTTTTTAACGATGCGAAACAAAGCCCTCATAAATAAACAATCATAATTGTTCAAAAAACAAGTCATAAATCATACATCACATTCGTACAAACTAGATGTAATATTTTAATAGCTGTTGCGACAACATGTAGCTTGTATTAACACCGTGTAGACATGTTAATAATTGTAATTTATATCGTGTATGCTTTATAGTATCTATTTATGCGAACGATGAACTACCTAAAATTGCAAAGACCAAACCGAACGAATTTCTACACATACGAATGAATTTGTATACAGTTACATCAGTCTATTAAAATGTATGAAACATTAAGTGCTGTTCAAATGGCACAACTATGTGTGTGGGGTGTCATTGACCTGCTGAAATCACGGGTGTTCAGCAGTTATATCATTATGTCCAATAGTTGCCGATCGTTGTCGCCTGTTGACCCCCCGACTCTATCAAGTAGCTTCTGTCTATCTATTTATCGGCCACTTCAATTATTTCCTTTTGCTTTTGTCCTTGAGCCTGAAACAAACGTATGTCGTAAAACTATTCATGAACTATTTATTGATTGGCATCATGCGGTGTTAAATGGTAAATGTCGGTTAGATCTGGAATTTAGCATTGGGTACTAATTTAGATACCAATTAATACAACTCTCATCTTATTGAAAGTAATTGCAAATAGTATCCATCATTTCTATTTAATCTATGTATAATGTGAGTGAGCTTAAAATAGCCTAGCCTGTGTACGTGACTTCATTCGCGTCGAACTTCTACAAAAATAATAGTAGGTATAACAAATTATTAGATACAATTGTTACAACGAAGCAAAAATTGTTTTGGCCTGGCAAATTTCATCGGCATTGTTTTAACATTCAGGAATTCAACTATACTCAAATTTGAACGTTTTGAAAGTAAGGAAATTAAAAGCTTAATGTGCAAGATTTTATCGCAATTAACAATTTATACGCAAAATTTATAAGCTTTCCGTTTAAACCTTCCTGTATTTTCCTTATGAATTGCCTTCGAGCTATTTAGATATGGTTCAACAGGTACGAGTATTAGAGAGGTATAGAGAAAAACGTAATATTTGCACAACGCTACAGGTCGTTTTGAGTAAACAGTGCCGGACGGAACACATTCCCGATTAATGGCGAGAGATTGGGTCTAGCGCCTAGAGTATAGGTTTTTGTTAGGCTCACTCGTATTTACCGGGTAAAGGACTATTTCATCATGGAGCTTAAATGAAATATATAAAATCATCCACTGAAGAAGTGATGACAGGGAGTCGGGCTCTTTTTTTAAGGTTTAAGTTTTAAGTAGGTACCGACTCCGCATTTTGGAGTTTCTTTACTCCAACATGATGTTATTTATTTCTAAAATTAAACACTCCTTTACCTTATCTCAGCTTTTCAATCTATGGCATTTAATTATCTCTATTAGATCAATACGTCACAGCATACAATCGTGTTTACAGCATTGAAGGTGATGTCCGAAATTTTACTCCTAAATCTGATGAATACTAAATTACTTAGCAAGGTTAGTGTCAGGCACTTGTGGTTAAACTTTTACCTCAGTACAAGGAAAGCGAACGTGTGTCAGTAGCTTTACCCACTTGCAGCTGATATGCGGTTTCTAGACGTATCATAAGTTGGCGGATCACTCAAGTAGCCACTTCGTACACGTCAATATTGTGAAGTATGGGAAAAACTAGCTGCATATTATTCAGGCTTCATTTATTTCTTGGTCTTTATGTACTTTTGCTGTAAATATTTTATTGGAGGAAAGCATTTGGGTGATTACGTGTATAAATATAGGTAGGTAAGTTTATATACCAATATTGTTCCGACGAAGAGATAAAAAAAGAAAAATGCTTTTATTTAAAAAAATAAATAAAACATTAACTTATATTATAATAACTTAATGTATTTAAAATTTTATTTGTTCTAAATACCAACGACATTCACGGTCACAGCTTTTACCAAAAGGCCATAAAGACGTTTAATGTAAATATATCTAATAGCTTTTTAGGGGCCAATTATACTAACAATTTGATTTACATTTTACTGCCAAAGTGCCAATATTGTTAGCATTGTGTTCTTAGTTTTACAGCTTTTATGTAGGGTACGTTCTCAATGTCAAACGAAAGAAAGCAAGAAAGCAGAAAACTGGCTGTAAATTTAACACGAGGTTGTTTAATGTTCAACTAGGTTAGTATATCGAGAGGCGAGACCCTCTAAGAGGTCAAAGGTTGCTGTCCTTACTGAGGGCCCACCACTACCTCTTAAAGTAACATTACAGTAGTTGTAGAAGGAAGACAGCGCTCTACAAAACGCATTTGGCATCTCTCTTCCACAACTAAAGTACTATAACTTTAAGAAGTAGTGGTAGTCTCTCTGGAAGCTCGCTAACCGGTGATAATTGAACCCTAACTCACATTGTATCGACTGCATCGTATGCTTATGATACAAGCTTGTGTAAACAGTTATATATTGCTGGAAGTTGCAGTTACTTTTTGATTGCTACTATCAAGATCTTTGTGGCATAAGTATAGAACATAGCTTTACTCTTTACTGTTTAGCATGTTTGATTTCAGGCATTGCGCATACTTAAAACCTTCGTAGATAAAATATGTGACCCGTGATATATTTAAAAATCAAATTTTGTGGAAATATAGACGTCACTATTACTATTATGCCGTTTTGCCCTAAAACTTTTATAATAAGGGTCATTATGTCCAAAGATATACACGCAAAATACTCGGCTTATAATTTAGGTTACAAACAATACGTTTCAAAGTTTGAAAGGGCTTGTAACTTAGACAGGTGGTACTACAAACAGTGTAGCTGTCATGTTCCATCACAAGTGTTTGAATACTTCAAATTAATTACAATATAAATAATTGTTGACTTACAAAGAGTTCTCAAGATGCATTTACAGTTGTTGTTGTTAACAATATATTTGTTTAGTATGAATAGTAATGTAATTTGCACTTAACAATAAACGTTAGAAAGCATTACCTTTGTACACAATTTATTTATTTAATAAAAATACAAGTAGTGAGTACACTACTCGTTACAAGTGCGCAAACATCGATTACGTGATATTTTATTGTAAAGCTTATCAATAAGTATTACTTAGTAAATATCTACATAACAAAATGCAGTGCACATTAACTTGAGTGTTTGTAACCATAATTTAAAGGCTCTTAGTACTCCAGTAATGGAGCAAAGTGAAATAGAAGGACAATAAAAGTTATCAGGGGCCCAGAGAGCTCATTGTGTAGTAATGAAGTGTATGGGTGTCAGTAGACCACCTAGCAAGCCTTCCAAAACTCCAAAAGCCTTGTTAACGAACGAATCGTGGCGTTTCGGAAATTTTATTACGCTTTGAACGATTTTACTTTTCTATCAATGGAATTTGTTAAGGGGAAACTATTAAATTAACACCCACGGTGACGCCTTAAGTATATAATTTATACGATGATTAAGAATTGTTTCTGACTCAATAAATTGATGAGATATTTTTATGCTATTTGGAGTGATCAACTTCGTTTATTTCGCTTACGCCTACAGTTAAAAGAACATCAATTTATCAATGAATATTTTAAAATTGTAACAATAAGATTAAATGCGGGCTTATTACGCTACCAAAGAAATAGCTTATTACTGAAACCTCTGCTGTATCTCTATTTACTTAACATAACTATAAAAAAGTACATTAACCATTCTTTAAAACTTCGCCTTAAGCGCTAGAATGCAGTTGACGAAATTAATGCATGTGATATGATATGGAGCCGTCGCAAGCTCATTAGCCAAGCCAACGAATTTACGTATGTTATGTAATTCTGATTAGAAAACACGCGTGAAATACCAATCTGTTCGCTATAATATACTTTTCATTAATTACTTACAACAATTTAGATAATCGAAAGTTACTTTGCTCAAAGTGTTACTTACGAGACACCAAAATTTTTATTCTAAAGATAACTTCAAAACCTGCGCATGAGTGCGTCGTATCATAAAGTACGCGAGTTACAGTAACTTCCTATTCATAGTTGGTATCTTTAGTTCAGTTAGCAACCGCAAGAATTTGCCTCGGCTAGGTATATACACAAAACAACAATACTCGATTGATACCGACATTAATGCCCGCTTAACAATTGAATGATAAACGACATTATTGCAATGCGAATAACCAAAGATTGATTCTCGATTCGGTCTACGAACCCGTTTTTATTGGCAATCAAATTTTTGTCTATTATTCCAGAGCAAATATGCGTCACGTACCTAAACTATACTTCATAATATTTAATTTGGAGTTAACTATCAATTAGCATATTCTATCGTTCGCATTCCGATGTGACCATAAAAATATAGGTGCGTAATCACCGCGTAAATTAATTCCCGCTTGTTAATAAATTGTCAGGCGTTGGCAAGGGCCAGGAATGATTTCCTTGTGTTATAACGAAGTACTCACCATCCATACCACTTTGGATGTTACGGATGCGTTCAGTGTCCAGTCTGCTAAAAGCAACTCGCACGCACGTACATCGGGCGACGCGTATACAGCGGCATCCCGCCCTTAAACACGCTGGATTTTTGTACTCGAAACACCTTTATTTACGTTCAAAATATTAATTGACAGTTCGAAATATTTTTAAAGTGAATTGTTTCAATTTTTATATTAGTCGTTATAAATCGGCATCCACATTAGAATAGGTAAGTTTGCTTATAAATATTTATTAGTGTGTTTATGACTTTTTTAAATAGTTAAAGGATTGTGGTTCAATTTAATTAACGATCGGAACTGTCCATATTTGGTTTTGTAATAAAACTGTATGGGTATTTTAATTGTTTTTGGAATTCCTAACGTTTGTCGTGATACATGCGCAGTGTCAGATTTGGTTGCGTTATGTGACCTAATTCATGTTTTATTTACCTTAGCGCGGGCACAATGATAAGGTATTGTGAAGTTACCGTAACTCCACGTGAGAAGCTTTTGTGTGAACTATAGAAAAGTGAAATGTTATGACGCAGTTTTCTAAAATAAAATTTTATTTGGAAGTAGTTGTGATCATTTGAATAAGCGTGTGATTTGTATAGTAGATACTAAAGTAAATAATTATATCGGTTTGAAGCGATTTTATGCATCATTGCAAGCATACACATTAATTGTGTATTGAAACACGAATATAAAGTTATTTATTAGGAGTAAACAAAGTGGCTACTACATAATATATGATACATAACAAAACAAATACGCTATGTAGTTATATTGTCCAGCTAAAATTTTACGCATAACTATTAACCTCGAAATTTTCTGTTCTATTAATTTCTCAAGGCACAAACATTGACCGTTATTTTGATAATAATATAGACTGCCGCACATCACGTTCATATAATATTCATTACAAGAAACTTGCAAAGCACATAATTATGGCGAGTAACAATATCAGACTTTGGCAGCATTTACTTTAAACTATATAATGATAACTACGCACATGTTACCAAAGAAAAACTAAAGAAAATCAAGTTTTTTAAAGTTTTGGGATATAAATTTGTCATAGATATAAGCATATCTTGTTTGTTTTCCACACGTGATAGTGATAACGACTGCACGGTAACACACTGACACAGTGCAGTGCAATGTTGTAATACTTCGGTAACAGCACTATATTTACCTTTATTATTTACTTTTACTAAGCAGATAACTAGACCGGTTACTAGTGAAATTTGTATGCTATATTTTTTATTAATTTACTACACATTTATTTGAAACGAGAGCCTATGTATTTGCATTTTCTCTGGGCGTTTGTGAAATGTTTCAACGCATGCTGAAGTAATAATTGTAAATAATTATGAGACTATTGAAAATGTTAGCGTATTCGTAGGTAATATTTTGCTATCCAATAACAATAATATCAGTCAAAAACATGAGGTTTCTTGCATGTATTGACATCAGAGAAGAAATTTTGTGTGTAGCCGCATTCATTCACCTACATTTTATTGTTTAGACCAAAGATCAATGATCTACTGCTTAGACCAACAATACGCAATGGTCAAGTAATCTCACCTGATTATTTCACGAGCAATTTTTATTTTATTACATTTCTATAGTAATGTTCCGTTTTTCAATGAACTGCGACAACCTCATTTCCATACATTGTATGTATCGTCTGAGTCAGAGTTGTTTGCATATTATCTTAGAGCCTGCTTCCGTTTCCTAGGGACTGCACTTAGTGTGAAAATTAAGACTTGGCTGACGTTAATCTTATCTGAACTAATAAAAATATATTTTTTAAGGGACTGCGCATTTACAAACAAAAGGATATAGATTAAAAACGTAAATTACCATAGAGTTGTTTACTAGATTGGATGTTTAATTTTTGCTAGTCATTCCAAAATGCTTACATGACTTCTGAAACGACAAAGTGTTAAATACATAACTAGGATCGAAATCTTAAAGAAAGTCTAGGTTATTCAAGCTCAAGTTTAGACTATGGAAGTTAACAAAATATTTTTATTGTTTCAGGAAAAATGCGAGGAATCATGAACCTGGATCGTCCATCGCTATGGCGTCGAACCATTGTGGAGTGACGTGACAAAAACAGATGCTCGATCCCGAATATTTTGAGACCCATAAACTCCATCCAAATTAAGAAGAAAATCATTAAGTTTTCGTTACTCAATAAAATGAACAGAGACAAGTATACCTTACGTAATAAAAATTCACAGTGAAGTCGTAAAATGGAGAGGACAGCACATTTTCTTAGTAAAAAGTTAATATGGTAAGTTCCTTAATTATATTATTACTTAAAACGGTATTCGCCAAAGTCGAAACTAAGGAAAATCATTTACATACCAATAAAACTTGCAATAGGTTACTACTACATCATTATAAAAAAAAATATATGTATTAATAATTACCAAACGTGCTCTAGGTTCAGAAAAATGGCGACTCAATTTTTGGTAGTCAAATTAACCAACTTGAGACGGTCACACAGACGCATTCTTAACAAAATTTAATACGACACTCTTCCGGTGTTATAAATATTATTGTTATGACGTACTTTGAGTGGTCACTAGCCATAAATACGATGTTAGTGTGTGGTTGTGTATTCCACAGTCTGAAGGTACTATGTTTTTGCACCGATACGTAATACCGATGATCTTGCATTAACCTGTATGTATGGCAACTTCTTGTTCAATAAATAGAATTATGAAAAATATAACTTACCTACTCGTGACTAAAACATGCAGTAATATCCGATGTTTTGATAGGTTCACATAAAGTAATTGTTTATACAGTGATATTGTTTAGACATTCAATCAGAGACCATCTAACCATGCTTTATAAAGAAGAGATGGGAAAATACCCAAAATAAAAAAGTGTTGCTACTGGCACTGCAATAGGGGTCTTGATATTATTGATCGGATAATATATTATTTGTTCGTGTCTGCAAGATAAATTTTGAGAGTAGTACAATACAAAGGTATAATTTTGCAATTCTACTTGGTAGATAAAAAATCTTCTACGGTACTAGTTATAGCCAAATATGGGTTCATCAATAAAACTAGATTGTTCGAGATTCCTCAAAGCAAGTTGATGTTAATATACATGGATGCGATCTCCCGCGAATCGTACAGTATTTTACAGAGTACAATAAAGTTCTATAAATCCATACTGACATCATCCAGGCTACAATGTAGATAATCTATTGCTCACAAAGTATTATGTAAAATCATGAAATAAATCCACATGTAATTGGATTTTACAATTTGGAATTGTCAACGGGTTTACAGGCTTACAAATAATGTTCGTTCCTTTTCTGTGTAGACAATTTTTTTTTTCACATCTATTATGTTTATACCCCTCTTCTTTATAATCATTTAGGTATTTATGTACACGTGTACGTTGTAAAAGCGTTTCGCCGACCTGAAACTATACAACAAACTCAATACCTAATAAATCTCTTAGAACGGTACGTTTACGAGCGTTGCGAACGTGTGGACCGCCACCTCTATCTCATCTTGACGGGAACCAGTAGACTACTTCGTTAGCGTACATTGAATTTTTCATAGTACTGATTTCTGAGAAGTAGTCAATTCTAGCTTTATTATAAGCGGAAGTTTGTTAGATTGTGGAGTTCAATGGAGTAGAGTTTATTTACCGTACCTTTATAGTTGGAGTGAAGTACCGTCTGAATTAAGACAAGGGCATCATAAATGGTCGGATTTTTAGGAAGATGTGTTCAATTTTGAGAATAATTGTGTAAGCTTGAAACGATTAAGTTAACAGGGAATTGTATAATATCGGTGGCTTTAATTTCTTGCTAGTCACTAACGAATGCTCACATTTGAATACGGCTTTTCATGTCTTTGTTTAGGGCTAGTGACGTAACGTTTCATCCAGAGATTATCTGTAATTATGAACGCCACGGTAGGCGTGCCGATTATCCAGCTTAATTCCCAGCCAGTGGCCTATAATGCGACATTAATGGGTTAACAGTACAAAACGCTCCGTGGGAAAACTACCTACATGACACATCAACTACGAAAGATAGAAGAAATAAAATCTCTATTTATTTATCCACTTAATTTACAGCTAAGGTCTCCCGAAGGACTCTCCGCTGTCACTTGTCAAGTGTGTGAACTTAAACGCACAATGTATCAACTAAATACACGCACAATGACCGCTGTAGAAACATTTGTCCACAATAAATATTTTTTATCGTGTTCAAACGGTAAACTTTTATGATCACTACTTGAAAGTCCTTTAAGAGTAAAAGTAAATAGAAATTATACGGCCCATTCAGTAAAGGCGCACGCGCTGCGTCAGGGAAAAAAATAAGGTCAAGAGCGGAGTCCCGTGATCTTAAAATTGTCCTTTACTTGTCGGTCCCTACATGCATTCGGGAACCGGTCCTAAGTGGGCGAAGCGTAGGGCTGCCTCGTTAAACCTTGGAGTAAACAAATCTTTTATAGCTGCTTAAGGTGAATTCATGTCTTGTTTGCCGTGTATCCACAATGTCTACTGTTTGGGACAAACAGTTTTAATGATGCAGGTACCACTACTGAATGAATAAAATTATTTAATGGTTATGTGGTTGTTAACTTTGTGTTTAGGACCTTACGTACGACTTTATAAGTGCTATAAAAACGACATTGTAGAGCGGCAAGCGCAGTCAGTTTAGCCATAACGGCCAATATCCCGGGGCGGCGATACAACTGCATATAACTGTTTATAGCAGTGTTGAATTGTGTCCATTTGTATCCAGTGTAGATGCAATTATTCTCAGATAACTGTTTGTGCCTGTACAAACTACGTGCACTGAAGCAATTCGTTTGTGACCGGCACGAGATAGCTTGCCTTGTAGGTCTTAGTCAAAAATAGGACGTTACAGATATTTCCGCTAGTAAAAAGATACTTAAACATTTTGCTCTTCTTTTGGCTAAGTATTTTGCGCAAACAAGAGTGAACAAATAAACATCCCATCAGTGAAGATATCCTGAATCATTTTTAGTCTCGAATAACACAACAATTGACCATTAAATCATTCGAGACGCGCCTAAAATTGTCTGTGGCATGTACCTAACTAGTCTAGTCACATTAAGGAGCGTCTTGTCTAGCTAATATTACCCTGTACTAAGTTTAGAATATGTTGTTACTGTAACTAAATATTCTGGTCGAAGAGGCCTGTTCACAATATCTGATATTTATGGATTATTAAATATAGATTTAAAATACTGGTTTACAGTTTCTGGTTCAACCAATCTAATAAATATGTAATTGGATGTTTATTTAAATCTATCAAGATGCAGTATGAGAATAATTAGTAAATTCATGCAACTAAATTTAACCGTGAACTAGACACGATGTATTAAATTATCTACTAATGTTAAACGAAGTATTTACTTCAGTAGTAATATATCCGGTATATAAATACGGCTAATATTTCCCTCGTTTTCCAAGCAAAACAAATTGTCTTCAGACCGCGGAGACTCCTTCTAACGATCTCGTAATTCCTTGTTCGTTCACTTGTTTATTTTCAAAATGTGTTCATCACCTTATAAAGAGATATTCTTTGCGCGCGTTCCCGCGCTCAATTGGCCGCGGGCCGCTCCGTCCGGCGTAAATCTAATTAGTACTATTGACATGTTTATATTTATTCTACTAGAAAGCCATTACTTAATGTTAATTATCATTGTTAATTTTGATTTGTATCTATTTGAATTGCGACTTACACGTTAATTGCTTATATTACTTGTGCCAAGTAGGCGTGTATCAATCAAGTGGACTAATAACTCGCTTCATTTGTTTGACTTATTTGAAATACGAGTAGCGAATGTTTATAACACTACTTTGTATTTGATAGTAACCAGATTTATCTTACATTTTTTAATTGAACAGACAGCTACAAGTTGTAATTGTGTTTATTTGAGTATGAATATAAACGTGCAAATAGTATCAATCCATTAAAATTTCGTCATAGAGACACTTCAAAAAATTATTTCTCATGGGGAAGTTGTAGACGGAGCGATTTTAACATAAAAATAACGGCGATCGGCACTTAATAAACCACTTAAGACGTTCATTAGGGCATTTTACAGAGTCGTTTGATCGTTTTAATGTGGAGTGCGTTGCGTTGCGGGTGCATTCGGGCGGTGCGTCTCGCTCCAGCCTCCGACGTCTAATGGAGTTGTCAGATTGCGCAACACGGTGAGAACTGCGTGGGCGCAGACCGCACAGGGCTGTCCGCCGTCCACCATCACCGATGACCCGATGACTTACATTATTGATGCTCTCCTGCATATTTCATTTAATGTGTATACGTTAGATTTTCGAACATGTTTACTCAACCTGAAAGAAATGGGACACAATATTTATTTAAAGGTATTCTTAATGGCAGAAGTATTGACATAGGTTTGAACTATAAACTGACCTATTTATTAAAAGCGTTGTGTAAATTATATTAGTTGAGAATTTTAGTTTCGACAATTCGTTTTGTTGGCAGCCCTACTGCCTAAATCCAAATAGGGAAAGTAGCGATAAACATGGTGTTTCCATGTCACTATCACCGACCAATTTAAGCATACGACCATGTTAAGTTTGTTTGTTTAACCTTAGACAATATGTAAGTGAATGTTGTAAGCTCTCATTACCCTGTACGTTATCCGTGAGAGCGGTAAATTGTGTGAACTATGGTTACTTGGTTAGACTGACAAATTGTTTGCCGATACAGATGATAATTGACCCCTCGTCGTTAGCTCAGCTATTTTTCACAATCGACTCATTAAATTGTCGTGTGCTATCCCACATAACAATTTATAACGAAATGCGGAATATGATACTTGATTTAGTGTTTCGAAGCTTGACTGGCGTGGATTTTGTGAGTTGTAGTTTGTATTGCCAGCGCAAATAAGGTGTAGATAGACTATGAAAAAATATGCTTTTGGGATGAAACAACTTTTTAGGATTTTGGAATGGATATTAGAAATATTAGGACTGCTACGTAGTTAGTAGTTTCCTTTAAAATGTAAAAAAACATTAAACTACGTTTAACCTAATTTGAAGTTAATTATACCTTTGAGTTCATGTGAGTTTAAGTTATGTAGTATTTAACAGCAGATAGTAAAAAATTACTTTGACATGACATTAATGAGCTGTATTTTTTCCTTTCAGGGCCTCAGTAATAGTTCAAATTGCAATGCTGTCTTCGGCTTCAAATTTGACCACGACAGAACTACCACAGGTAAATAAATGTATTTACTGCATATTATTACATATATCTATCACTTTCACCATCAGTCAAAATATTTGTTACCTGAATATGAAATATTTTTAGATATTTCCTTTTAGTGTTGCGTTTTGTATTTACTTTATATTTCTTGACTTACGTTAGACTATATTCATGAACATTGTAGAAGATAGTGATACCTAACAGGGTCGGTATTGGTTTCCAGGTGCCGTTAGAAGTGTCCAATGAGGTGGAGGTGGAAGGCGAGGGTTTCGCGTGGAGCGCGTGGGGCAGCTGGGGCCCGTGCTCCAGGACGTGCGGCGGCGGAGTGTCCATGCAGGAGCGACAGTGCCTGCCCAGGTATACTTACCATGAAGTTAATCGTATCGGATACATACAACTGTGTACACGTGTGGAATATAGTGCTTCGGTTCATTCAAATCTCTTTGATTTTTGTTTATTTCATCATAAGCTTTATCAGCTGGACATAGGTCTCTCCCAAGTTAAGGTACAAGGCTAGTATTTGTCCAGTCAAAAAACTCTGTTAACGATACAATATTCATTAAACCTATGCGATTACGACGAAAATGCAAATGACGGAAACTATAATATGGTTTTGAAGAAATCTTAAATCTGTCAGGTTATTAGATATAAAAATTAAACTAAAAATCGGAACTTGATTCGCCTACGTAATTGTTTAATATTGCAATCCCTACGTCATATACCTGTAAAACTATTACATCAATGGCTTAACTATCCAAAATGCATTGTACTTATGTTATAAAAAGCTCTTTACGCGTGGTCGTATAAGTCGTCTTTAACGAATTATCCGGCGATTACAAATTGCTGAAGAAGGCGGCGCCGACAGCGCTTAAAGCGGACATTAATATCTTATTATAGGTACTGCACATAAAAGCGAAAATGGTAAACACCAATATTTTATACGCTTATTAGAGTAATTCGTTTGAGATGCGTTTATACCATACGACTTGTCGGGCTGCATATAAACAGCGCTTTGATGTCAATGCGGTTACGATTGAGGGATAACATTTAAATTGCTTAAATTTATATTATGTTATTTGTTTTGTGTTTTACAAGGTATCAATGTCAGTTTATACAAATATAGAGCTTTATATCAGCGCGACACTTAGTAGAAATAGGACGAGGCTTCAATTTGATCGAAACGCCAACTCCTTTGAAAATTCAGTTCAAAGAACGTTATGAATGCTTCTTACCTTAAAATATTCTACTGTATTAGTAGGCCTACAATGGTTGCTTAGCAGCAACGCCTTAATCAAAACCGGTGATAATACCTTTCAGCTGTCAGCGAATATAATAGTAATTGCTATCAACGTTTACAAATAGGCGTATGATTTACTAAACCGGTATAAAAACTGTAATCGAGAACAAATGTTCGGATGTTTAATTAAGTTAGATTGTTTCGGCCGCGACTACGGTGGCATTCGGCTTTCGGCACTGATTACATCTAGTTTGAATTTATCAAACTATTGACGTTTGGAGTTTATCTACATATCTGATCGAGTTCCAGTCTTAGTTTTGTATTTGAAAATGATTATTTTGTACTAAGAGATTGATAATGGACACGATTCGCGAAGATTGTTCCACGAAACTATAAATCTATCAGTCATTATTAAAACAAATAGAATAATTTATTGGAGTGGTTAGTTTTTGTTTAAATACACCTAAGAGTATTAATTCTGCAATAGATACATACCATATATCTTCATAATTATAATGTGTACTAGCTGTCAAATAAATATGTACCTAGTATTTCTCTAAATAAAATTGCAGTCATATTTTTCTCCGCTCTACTGTCTCCAGTAATAAACAAAACCACTATTTACTATTCTATTATTTGAAAGCAAACGCTCTCGAAAGCGGCATTAAATATTCGCCAAGTGTAAAAGCATGTAACGTGTGCGCAGGTTAAAGGTTAAACATGCCCTCGCGACCCCGCTCGTACGGTTTTTATCGAGTAAATTAAGGTAATGGAAACCCCGTAGCGTGGAGCTTGTAACAAGCTGTTATTGTAGTGGGAGCATTGATTGCTTGCACTCGCGCACTTGATTGACACGCATCAGCTTCGATATAGCCGGTAATGAGCTCGCGATTACCGCCTATTTTATAAAGAAGACAAACTCCATTTTTGTCTACATATTTGTAGTTACATACACTAATGAGGTAGTAGTTTTTAACGTGTGGTAATTGACGTCAGAACGTCAGTTGAATGCGGTGTTTGGTGGCACGGCGGTTGCTTCCCAGGCGCGGGATGAGTGCTGGTCACGGGTCACTGTGACGCCGCGAGAATGTTCTATGCATTGCGAGATTTATGTTCACCTGGCCGAGATTTGCAGGCAAACGGCTCTTCGTTGAATACTAAGCTCGTGTTTATTAACACTATACTTGATTGGTAGGTAATTATTGCTCACTAAGATATTGGCGATAATAGCGCTCCTATTAAGTGGGATGTCTTACAGACATAGACGTAGACGTAGGTATGCAACGTAATAAATTAAGTGTCCAAACATTTCAAATTAAAGACACTAAACGCTATTCAAAAATTAAATCATAATCAATAATACAAACAAAGTAATCATTGAACCGTTACTTATAATCTGGAGTCTATTTACGTACAAATGAATGCTTGCGACCCGAGATAATTGTAACGAGGCGAGGATCCAGGATTAATACGGCCAGATATGGAGTCCTGTTAGATAGATAAGTAGGTAATCAAAATACCGTTACTCTTAATTAGTGGGTGCCGCCAGCGGCGCCGGCCTTTAACGGTTTCGAAGACTGGTCTAATGTGTATCTGTTCCATCACATAAGGCTATATAAGGCAGACAATTTGGAAAAGAAAGAATATTTTCTTTACTATCAACCACCCACTCGCTAAAAGTTTGAAACGAAAAAAGTAACTTCAGCATTCTATTAACCATATTACACACTATTCTATTTAATGGCTGATATTTGGACTAGATGGTTATGGAAAAAGCAATTCAGTTATAACATAAACGAGACAGTTTAGGCAATAACACCATCCAACTATCATATTCCGTATAACGATACAATTAATCAAATTAATTTCTCAATATTCGTGTGTATGTTAGGTGCGAGTAATAAATTCCTTCATTATAAACAGAGCCGCTATCCTGCTGGTCCTCTGTCGTGGAACATGCTCGACAAATTAGGATGGACGTCGTTTGTCATGGAAGCCTTGCGTTTATACCGATGCGACTCGTACCCTCGAACACATTTCATTAGGACGGCAATAAAGCCGCTAATGAAATATTGCCCCTATCTGTTGCTTCTAAACGAACATTTGTGGTACAGAAAATACATTGTTAAGTTACAGGGTATTAAATCGTAAAATACAATCAAAAATGTTTTCGACGAACATTACAAAAAAAAAAATCTTTTAATTTTTCATACATTTATTCAGGTTTTAAAAGTACAAATACTGTTACTATATCTTAATAAGTAACAGTTCTTTTCATATTTTCACCTTGATAGTAGATATTTCTAAGCTAATATTATCCTTATTTGCGGTTTTATGCCGTAACTGTCAACATTAATTTACTTTAAGTATCTGGCCATCGTAACATACAGGATGATAAAATGTAATTACTTAATTTAGTATCATAAAGTTGCACTAGAACATTAAAATGTACTTTAAACGATCGCTTTTCATTTACATCTTCTACAAAGTAATCTGCAGGTGTCATCTTTTTAATGGCGCCAAGAAACCTAGTGATGTCGTACTTATCTTTTTAAAGACTTTAAGATAAATGTAAGTACCGAGCGGAACTAATCTTTCTCTTCGTGAACATGAATATTCAAATTCGTGCTTGAGTTTACATTAAATTAATGTACTAGTCCTGTTACAAGGAGAGAACATTTGTAAAGTCCGCTTTTACTAATATGTGGAACGCTTTGGTCGGCCGATACATCACAACTTTTTATTTTTAATACCACCAAATTAGATTAACGTGTTTAGAGCTATTTGTTAGCGGCCAGTGATTTCATTATTGGAGCTTTTGTGTTGACGCCGCCCGACTGTTTTGTTCTATTTGCTGTATAAAATATTAACGTAATTACAAACTATGATTTATCATTTTTAATTAATATTGACATATTGATTTTGATTTATTACAGAAATAAATCAAGTGATAAATTCTTGCGAAATACAATTTAAGGATTTATTAAAATGTAAGCATGTCTACTTTATGATTTATTCGTTATGAAGTGTGTACCGTCATACGAACATGTTTTAATTAAAACTCGTCAACGCCAACGGCTAGACCTTAATTAAGCCTTAACCCGATCAATGTTCAAAATGTTTGAACTTATCGGTAAATTCTCATTAATGAATTACATTTCGCATATGAAGATTAAAAGATTTTTTTATCTTTTGTAAATTACATTTTTATTTCAGGTTCTGAATAATAAAAATTGTATACCGTGTATTATTTTATGCATCAATGTAAATGAATAGTTTAAAAAGAAGATTACAGACGGTGCACATTTATAGGAAAATCCTATATTTTACAGTTTCTCAAGAGCCTTTTAGAATCTTTCATCCCTTACCAAAGATAATTCACAATGCAGCCAAAACTAGAATCTTTACATATACTTTCTTAAATATACATATATTAATTGATACATTTGTTACAGGACAAGGAGCAACGTATCAGATAACAGCATCGCCCAGAAGCCAGTGATCTCAGTGCGGGTGACGCGGCAGACGCGCGAGCCGGACTGCCCGGGGGTCGACAGGAGATACCACGAGTGCAACAATGCTGTAAGATACTTACTGTAACGGTTTACTCACGCGTATTTATCGGGATGTCGTAGTGGCCTTGCGGTTTTATGTATGGATTTGTATGCACGAGGTGCAAGTTCAATCCCCAGCGCAGGCAATTACCTACCAATGTGACTTTTTCAAAGTTATATTATTATGTACTTTCTTAATCATTCTAAGACTATTGACAAACGATGAAGGAAAAACATCGTGAGGAAACCTGGATTCCAAATATTGGAATCTGAAATCGCCAATCCACAGTGAGCTAGCGTGGTGATCAATGCTCGTACCTTCCCTATATGGGAAAAGGCCTGTGCCCAGCAGTAGGACGTATATAGGCTGGTTTATTAATTATTTATCGGGATTGCCCGACTAGTTTCGGACCCAACCGGAGTCCTTAATCATAAGCTGACGCTGCGGCGGACGAGCGAGTCGAAAGTTCGACTAAACTAGTCGGGCTATCCCGATAAACCGTTATATCATTTAAGTATGAATCATCCTCACGAAAGTTGTTGTAAAAAATGCTGTAAGATGCTTTATTTCAAAGAAAACTTTATAAAATAGGACCATTATTACAAGTGTTGATGATTATTGAGTAGTCTATGAGTAGAAGCTGCGATAGCCTAGTGGTAAGACCGTAGGACTGCCAAGTCAAAGGTCTTGACTTCGATCCCCACGGCGCGCACTAACTTTTTGAATGTTGTGTGCGTTTTAGAAAAAAATACCACAGATTTCGTTTTTCAGAAGGCATGTTAAAATGTGGGTCCTGCGCCTGATCTCTCTCCTGGTGGTGTCGTAGTATCACTGTTTCAAAAAAGAAAACAATGTCATTGTTACATATTTAAGCTGTTTCCATTATTGTCGTAGTAATGTTAATTGATAGTAGGTAATAAAATTAGCTGGGTTCAAAAAATAGGTACTAGGTATGTGTTGAGGCTCAATTTATCAACAAGTAAGTTTAATTTACTTGAATTGTTGATATTCGTAGATTTATCACTTTTGAAGTCTCCTAATCGAATTAAATTATTTTTTCGAGAATATCCAACACTAAACCATTTATGACACCCTATTCAAGATCATTAACTTACACTGTCTAGCTCTATTAACATAAGAAAACTAACAGCCTCTTTTGTTTTAATTGGATTAGTTAATCAAGACATCACATAAATGTTAAAAGTCTTGCTTACCCGACTATTTCCATGGCTCCGTCAATAAAACGCGAGTAATGACTCGCAATCATTTGTACGATTGCTACAGTAAGAGCCTTTGGTACCGAACCACTTAATGCACTCACATTAAAACTGAATACTGATTTACGATCAAATACATCGTAAACGTTTCCTTGATTAGTATTGTTCTATTCAATTTGCTAAGTCATGGATGGCGTAAAACGTCGCTTGTATTTGTTTATAACGATGTCCTACACGGATATTGGTGTAGTTACTATGATTTACTGGTTCAATTGCCCAGAAAATTTTTGAACTGAGTCTTTTGGTACATGACGTGTCTATTGACACCTTGGTTACATTGGTTACATGGTACTTGGTTACGACCCCGCCTTAGCTACGCACGGGTGCAATACTGATGTTCTACAAATAAAAACCTTTCTCTTAAGACATTATACATATATGTATCTATATTAAAAAAAATATGTTCAATTAAATAGTTGCAAAGATCCAAGCCTATGAGCCTAAGAAGTGAAACCAAATAATTCTGAAAAGTATAATTGTGGCTCCTAATACAAAATTTAGAATATTGTTATTGTTGGGTAATCAAAATTTATACAAAACAAAAATATTTATCAAAATCGTATGAATAATGCCATTTTATTTTTTTAAATATCTCCTTGCACTGAAACAGTATTACGTAAATGACCTGGCCTCGCCAAAATATTATGTTTACACACACCATATGATATAGCAAAGGAGTTCAGCATTTCATATTATGATAAAACCGTAATAATTCCTCATTCTTTATCTCCAACATTAATTCTCTTTTTGTAGGATAAAACAAGATATTTGGGTTACAACGAGAAAGCTTTTTGTTTGTTCTTAATATTTTTTACTGTAACAACCCGACGGCATTGCAGGTGGATTATAGCCAGCCACAAAAAAAATATATATTCTAAACAAAAATATGCAGTGTGGACGAAATAAATTTAATTAAAAATAATGTTTCTTTTTTGTTTTACGACTTATTGGTTTATTTTATTATTTGTATGTTTTGTTCCAGCCTTGTCCTGATGGTTTGATAAACAGTCGAGCTGAGCAATGTGCGGCGTTTGACAGAAGACCATTTCGAGGAAGGTTCTACACGTGGGTGCCGTACATAGACGGTAAGTTTACCTTAAAATTATGTCAGCACGCGAATTGATTAAGGGATTCTATATCCTAATATTATAGAAGACTAATACCAATAATACTTTTACTACCACTTTTGCATGCCTTAGGGTAAAATGTACAAGAGACAACAATGTTATTATTAGATCTTATCTACGTCCCTACATTTATTGCAAATAAATGTTCTGATTCAATAACACATTAATATATCAAGATTTAATAATTCCTTTCCTATATTTTCTATGACATCAAATGTAGATTTAGGTCATAAAAATTATAAGAAGCAACGCACGTACATCAATACACTTATTTTTTTTCAGATGACTATTACGAATCTTACTGAATTTCTTTGTCTATATTCATTTAGGAATTCAATTGGTATTGGTGACATGCTCTGCCTTGTTACATAGCCAAACAGAATAGCTCTATATCCACGTGTCTAGTAAATGGTTATTAGAATCATGTTCTCGTGCCCGCGGCGTCGTGCCAGAAGCCCAGCCTCCTTGATTACTTGTTTCATACCGCTATTTACTAATGGGGCTCGTGCTGAGAAACAAGTGGCCAGCTATCTCTCAGCTAATCGATTGACTATCTGTCAACTGTATTTGTATCTGTCGAAGTAGACTATGTAGCTGTATGAATTGACTAATAATATCAGAACTGCGAAAACAAATAAGAGGCAGTATTTGATTCAACTTGAATGGTGCTACAATTTGTCTAAAGGTAAATTATAGCAACTTTCAAGTTGGAATTTGGAAACTTCAAAAATTAAACTCTAAGTAATTTGAATAGAATTACTTTAAAAATTAGAACTTGTCGGCCATAAGTTCTAATATTATAAATGCAAAAGTTTGTAAGTATGGACAGATGGATGGATGCTGATAGTTTTTCGCACTCAAATGGCTAAAACAATTTTGATAAAAATATTTTTTACTTCTACTTTTTCACTGACTGCGTCAGAGGGGGATGATATTTTTGCGGCTGTAACCTAAATTCGAGCGGGAAAAGTTGCGGGCAACAGCTACAGCAAACACAAATCAACAATACTCTCCAATAATGTAAAGCAATACTAGGACGTGTTAAATAGATCTAAGCCAAATCTTTTTTCAATGCTGTGTTGTTTGTCCGATTCGAGTTGGCAATATTATTCCGCTTGATCACGCAAATAAGTATCTCATCTCCTCGTTATAGGCTCGCCCTGTGTAAACAGTCTGCAGATTAAAACGAATTTGAGTTTATTTAAGGCTTGTGGTTCCGTAATAGATTAAAATTTAACGTGCAGGAAATTGGTATTTTTCGAGGAAAATATTGTATCTCCTTTACATATAAATGATTAAAAACGTGTTAATATGGATTAATAGTATTTTGCGATAGCGGGAATACAGAACATTGTAACAATAAAGCAATATCAGAGAATTGGCTTTAACCATTATGTTTCGGAACCCAAATTTAGGAGCCTACTAATAGTGTGTCGACTGCTAATCTAACTTATTACAACGGTTGTCTGTGCATTTGTTACGCTTGTTTTGTCAATTTGTTCGCTAATGATCTGTCAGATGTCAGTTGTTTTATGTATCGGCGATAAAATTGAATTGTCGATGACTGCTCATCAATTTAGATGTCCAGTATGATACTGTGTGGAGATATCAATGTTTTATTCTTGCATTGTTTAGTTAATGAGTACTTAGCACGCAAACGTGCAACATAAATCAATAATTCTTCAGATATAAAATGATTCGCTATTTACTCATTTTAAACTTTTTTGCTCACTCTTGTTTTCTTTTCATACATGTCTCAAAATGAATTGTTTGCCGACAGGAGACACAAAATTATACAAAAAAGAAGCTAGCGACACCCTAGCTTCGCACAATACTGATGTATTATACACATAAAACATCCTCTTGCATCACTCCATCTATTAAAAAAAACCGCTTCAAATTCAGTTGCATTTTCAAATTAATATGCAGTGGTACTCTTCTCTTTTTAACCGACTTCAAAAAAAGGAGGAGGTTTCTCAATTTGACCGTATATATGCTTTTACTTTAAGTATCGTCACAGTTTCGTTTATCATTAATGATTTTTGTGGGCCAGGTAATGCGCCGTGCACGTTGAACTGCCGTCCATTAGGGCAGCAGTTCTACGCGTCTCTCTCGCTGGTCGCGGACGGTACGCCCTGCACGCGGCAAGGCTTCCGCGCTATCTGCGTTCAGGGGACCTGCAAGGTAAGTTTACATTATAGATTATTTATAAACAGATAATATTATAAATAGGAAATAGATTATAGTAGGAAAAAAATGCTGAGTAGGAAGTACAAAGTTAAGCGTAGATTATAATGTCTCCTGACCAATTTCGACCACCACGGCCAGCTACGCAGGACATAATAATATATTATAGTGCACAAGCGCGTGCTAATACAGGTGGACTCTCTATTCCTTTACTCTTATAGCCCGGTGGGACGGCAATTCGGAGAGAGATCAGGCGCAGGACTTACAGTTTTACGTGAAGCGTAGATTATTGGGCAATCTACTATTTGGATTCTGAAACTAAAAATGTAGAGCCGAAATTCAAGGTTTTATTTCTGTCCTAATTAACCAATTATCTATAATGCAAAGACTCGCTACCTTTTTAAGTGCCGTACACTCGATCTTTGGGGAGGACTTTTTGCATAATCCAGGACTCGTTCAAGAAACTGTCGAAGTCTAGAACGTGGTAGATTTTAAATATCACCCAGCTAATTTTCCAATATTTGTAAGCCGGACACGTCTTCAATTCATGCTGAAATTATCTAGTTTGGAAGAAAGACCTTTTTAACATGTCGCTGATATCCTGCTCCTGATAGTAGGTAATACTCTTTATATAATTATGGCTTCAGGCGTAGGTAAGGTGACGTCATCCAAAATAATGTTGTGTGTTTTGTTCTCTGGCCTGTGTGCAGCTCTCGGTTATCAAACATTTAAGTCATTGTAAGGTCCATTCAGAACTATGATGTAAGCCTTATTAGTACCTATTATGAGTATGAGAATCAGCGATTTGCAGACTATGTAACGTCGTGGAATTCATTTTGTATGTTCGACACACATACGTGGCATTATTCGCGCGAGCAATAAACTTAGATGAATTGTCTATTGAGTATTGAGCGAGCGAATACCGTCTGCTCCACTGCTCTATAAACTATTCAATCGTTGCAACATTGTCGGCACAAGGACGGCGCCGTAATCGTAAATTATTTAGTGTATTGTTTATTACGTGATAATGACTTGTATGGGCTGTGTTCGTTGTGGCCAGTTTACAGGAAGCACTTTGCCCTCCCAGCTTCACCATGTCACCAACCGTTTTCGCTGTCTATTAAAACAACAGCTAATTTAGATATAACTTTAACTATGTGTATAATGGTCTATCTCTGGGTTGAATAGATCGTAGGTAGGAAAAATACCGTAAGTCATAAAATTATCTTATCATCAAATTCAATTTTAGTTAACGGTAAAGTTATTTCGTTCGTACGACATAAAAATTAGCGGTGCTTTTGTAGCCTTTCTACCTTTTACCCCCAGTGTTACGACTATGTTAATATCTTCTACGTTTACCTGAATTAACGTAAGCACTTTCGATAATACACAATAGAGCCGCAATATCCAGCATGTTGTGATTGCAACAGCGATAAAATATAAAGACATTACATATAAATACTATTAACACCTTTTGGTGGCAAGTTCAACTTTAACTCTTAATAATTAGTTAAGTAGTTAATTCTGCTTCGTGACCCGTGTGAACCTCAGAGCGTTATTCAAGTTAGACTAATGACCAGAATCACAGTGATTTACTGAATTACAATTAATTGGAATTATTGCTTCAGTGATATTTTATAACATTATAAACAATAGCCAATAGTCATAGTGAAATTGTTGATTACAATTTGTAGTTTCGAGTGATCATTACCATTTAAATTATTAACTCTGGGTTTGTTTACATTGAAGTACTTCAATCCCTGTTACAACGATATAAATCTATACTCCATCTGTTTAGGTAATTAACTAAATGTAAACAATTTTGGTATGTCTTTTAAACAAAATGTGATCTTTAAAAATGTAAAATACGTTTTACAACATGAAATACATTCAGATTTTCTAAAACTATAGTTAATTGATTTATAAGCAGTAATATCCAAATTAAAAATTATTTTTTTGGTTAAAAAGTAATGCCAAGATTGTTTACATTTAGTTAACTACCTAAACAAATGGAGTATAAATTAATATAATAAAGTTGACAAGATTCTTAGTCTGTGGGTTTCGTTTCACGCGCCGATCTTGGGAGCAACAATAAATATTTAATATAGTTAGATATAGGACCTACTTGTAGCTAACAAAAGAGGCTACATAACAACATGCTACGATCACATTAGGGCCCCTAGTCTAGTCTTACGAGTTACGATAATTACGCTTATCGTGTGGATTTGGACACTATCTATTCACTATCTGTAATAGGACGCTTTGTTTGTGACGATAGCTCTTAGCATAGTAACTGTTCCTAACACACCAAATTGCTAATTATCGATTAAAAAAATAATTTACCTATACATTTGTATAGGTAAATTTACTTATTACGTGTAAATTAACGAAGGCAATGACTTCCATATTTTGAAAACATTTATGTTTATATGGAGTCGTCCATAATATTTTTTATACCAATGTATTAAGTTACTTACTGCTTTGACCAGTAGCAGTAAAATTATGGTAACATATTTTCAGAAATGTATGGAAATTCATTTGCTTTTGTCATTTAGATCACGATGTGTATTAAAAACGGTACCTTCATTACAGTATTATAACAATAACAACCGCATATATCCTTACAAAGACTGTTAATAATAACGAATATTATGATAACAGTATAAAGGTATCGTATACGCAGCATTCCCCTGCTGATTATCACCGCACTTTGGCAGCCGGGTTAATGGTCCCATTTTCATGTTATGTTCCTGCCCTCAATAAAACGATACTATAATTATTATAGGGATATTTTCCGCTGATATTTCATATATTATGAACAAGTAGGATGAGTAACCTACAGGGTAAGGGGCCGTTTTTTTTTTCGTGGTGAAACGCTATTGCCTTTGGCCTACGCCGAGGGCACGGCGTGGGGATATGTCAGAATCCCACCGACAGAATATTCCCCGGGCTCCTACTACTTAAGCCTGACCCTGGTTGGATATGTACAGGGTAAGAGGGCCTACCATCTCTTCTAAACTGTCTTAAAGTAAGGCTGCTGCAGTAGTGGAAGCTACACAGTGCATTATACGACGTAGAGCCGTATCTCTCACTTAAAACTGCAAGTCTAACTTTAAAACATGCGCTGAAGGAGATGGTATGCAAAGGAGGCCTCTATTGCCGGGTAGAGGTCTTCTTTTACATCTTCATACAGTATTTTTGTTTTGTATTATGCTGCTTCATTATCTGCCACATACAATTATGTAGGAATCGAAACCGTGACCTATTGCTACCATAGTGTTCAAACTGAGCTATCAAATAAACATAGTAATTGTTTTGATACGTAATCTATTGTGACCATTTAAAATTTTCCTTATTGTCCAGCATAGTTTTATTGATTTATTTCATGCATATAAATATGTTTTACGTCTTTGATGTCTAGGCCTTGTCACCGAAGCGAATATTGATATGAACAACATCAATAATTATTTATATCGCACAAAGCTCCCTATTGTTACTACTGCATATATTGTAAATGATTTAATTAAAATGTTATTTAAATTCGATTTCAGATTTATTTGTATGTAGTATCTTTCAGAAAAAAGAACCCGTAACAAACATTTCCAAAGGGTCTTGAAGATTTACTTAATCTTTAGTGCAATTAGGTCTTTAATTCGGCTAATGATTTAGCTCGCTCCTTGAGTCATTTTGTATTGCGGATTACGATAGAATTGCATATATTTAAATACCTACTGCCTAGTCTACTAGAGGAAACGTAATAAATATGTATTATGTGCACCTGTAGCGAGTACTTTGATTGAAGAATGTCGGCGTCGAAGCGCCTGTCGGTATGCGTAAGATCAATGATTACCACCACTCCTGTACAACGCGACACTGGTCTTATTCACACGGTTCATGCATAGAGAAACGTGCTACGTTGGAAATATGATTAAATAATCAAGTACATGATTGACAACAACGTGATTGTCATGTTGGGCCTGCCATGTAAAATTGACGGAGGAAAAACTTTGTTCCTTTCAGCATAGTGCAATGAGATATTTTGATTCTTGAAAGATACTATTCTACATGAAAAGGAAGTAAAATTGGAAGCTTACTGGGTGGAAATTATAAGATCGAAACACTGAAATGATATGAAATATTTGTGTTGTCAACGTCTATTATCGCTCTTTTATAACCTTAACGACTACGGTCAATTTCCATTACCAAGTGGCGCATTTCCTTTACAAAAACATTATCCCTAATTAGAGCTTGAGCCAGTCAGTCGAAAATATCGAATTAACAGACATGTCTATTCCAAATGACGGAAGCCGCGGGCGCCAGTGAACACGCGTGAGAAATGACTGCAGTCACCTACAGCCGTAGGGCAAGCGACACTACTTGTATCTGTTCCAACATGTTGTTATTAACACGAGGAATTATATAAGAAAATATTAGTATAGTAAATACTTTAATAGTGTTGACTGTTGATTGACTGTCGAACTACTGTTTGTGTGAGTCTGGAGTGATAGAAAGTAGCAGTGTATTTTTGTACCCTGATTTATAATATGTTGTTACATCCTACTTATTTTAAATTACATCGATTCAATAAACATTTTTTTCTGACTTTTCTATAGAGAGTTCGTTCCTAAAAGCATAATTTTAGTTAGTTAGACAAATTACAGTTTTAATAATCTATAAGCTTTTCTTTAAACACAGTAATCCGGGCATCAACGCGTGACTGGAAACTAGTCCAGTATCCCCAATTTGCATAGTCTGAGAGCGAGCTGAGTACGTCCGATGAATAGTGACGGAAGCTGGCGCCGTCGGTATGTGTGAGATCAGTGATTACCGCCACCTACCGCTACCTAGGTACCTACCGCTCATGCCGCCCCGGGGCACCTGACAACAGTCCCGACACATGTTTTACATAAACATACAAAAATTCTAACTCAAACTCTTGACGTTTGTTTGAGGTCAACTGCGCTGTTTAGAGTTTTTGTTTGGAAATCTCTTACTTTTGACATGAATTTTAATTCTGCGAAAGCTTTGCGGTATTTTTTTGGTTATACTTGTTTAAAGTATAACCAAATGACCGCAAAGCTTAAACTTAGGTACTATACTTCTTTGTGTCTGATTTTAAATAAATGTAAAATAACGTTCTTTAGAACAAATGTGTTGTGTGATTATGTGGATTGAATTTATTACACCATTAGGTAGGTACTTAAGATACCACGTATAAAACAAAAAGAAAACCAGTCGAAAACGTTATCCTTATTACCATCAAGAATAATTTCATAAACGTTTATGAAATGTATTCCTGGAAGAAATCAAAATCATTCGGCTGGCATTGAAAATATCCCAGAGCGTATTTAATTTAATTTGATTGCTGTTATGTCATCCTTTGTGCGAATATTGGCCAACTCCAGCAATACCCATTACCGTAACAAAAGGTTTCCGGAAGGCTGCGTCCAATTTCAAAAGCTTCACAATATTAATAATGTTTGCGATAGTACACCTATTTATAGTAATGGAGACAAAAGCTTAACAAACTGCGTAATACATTACCGCTTATAGTTTAGATGTAACGAACTATTGAGACACCTACACAACATTACAGGGACTAGAATAGGATACATGCGAAGAGAGCCCGACATTCCGTCTCCATTTACGTAGAAGGCTCAGTTCAGATTTGTGACATGATTGGAATACCGTAAACGGCTACAGACTAATTAATCCCACGAGGCATTACTTTGACACGTTGCAAATAGTGCAGACTAACATTTATATGCAACGTTTATTGCTGGTTGGTAGCCGGCGCTGTCAATCATTCTAGCTTTTAGCCTCAAGATAACCTCTATAATAGATATTTAATTGCATCACTGACATTTACCCCTGCAAACGTGTTGTTTGAGCTATCCAAATGAACAGCTTTTGACAACTTGTAATTATGCAATGTAAATATAAAATTAAGAGCTTCATAATACATGCACAAACACGCACAATATCCACATCAGTAATAATAAATTATATTCTAAAACAAATACTAATTTCCTTTTATTACTTGCCATACTAGCTCTGTCCCGCGGTGTCACCGTTTCATTAAAATAAGTCGAACCGCATCAGAGGGAAGATGTTACTTAGACATACATGTATGTATATCAACACACAATTGTACCTATGCCGTAAGGTGACACATTTTTATCAGATATGACACTGTTACATTCATCTGTCTTGTAGAAACTACGATAATAAATCCATTGAAGTTTATCAGGACATGATAAGCTAGATTTATTAATATAATTTTTTGTTCGTTTTCCTTATAGATTCTAGTAACAAAAACACCTACTGATCATTTACATTCATTAGGATTCCCTGATACATTAAACGAGTCAGTAATATTTTATTTATCTTCTCTTTAATTTGACATTTAAAGATATAACTAGTATAGTACAGAGCAAGTATTTTGCTAACGGATACACATTATGCGAGTAGATGTTATTAACAGTAGAACTGTTGCAGAGTTATAGTATTTACTGTAAACCTGATATTAGCCCATCCTTTCCTAGCTTTTTGAAATAGCAATGTAAAAAGTATGTTTCGCAAATTTTTGTCATCATTTAAGCTTTGGTGTTGTTGTTGTATTTTGTCCTATCTCTAACAATTATTCAGGCAATATCCACAATTGTAGGTACTGAAAATGTTTGAGGTTTTGAATAAAATTATTACGAAATAGTATTTGTTTTTCAACTTATTGGTAGTGAACTACAGTAGCTATACAAGTGTATAAATAAACTGCTATGAAATATGCTACACGAATCTACTAACTCAAAATCTATGTCAATGACTGAATTAGCTATTTTATGAGACTCTATAAATAACAATATAACGTAGTATTCCGTTAGTAGTACGGTATAAAATACTTGTTATTTCGACCCATCATTTTCTTTACTAGTGAATTTCATTTGCAATACTCTACAGAGTTTTCTATATAAATCTATTTTAAGCTTTGTCAAATTCAGCTTTCAATTTTACCAGATTTTAGTTTAATACCGTATGAATCTCCGCATTTCTTAGCTAGCTATTTCAGATATAGTTGACATTAGCTTAAAACTCGAGTACTGATCTGATTGCATAAATCTCATTGTGAAATTAAATCTCTTCAATAACTCTAAGACATCTATTCATAAATAACACATGGTACAGCAATATAATTGATGTAAAACAATTATAGATAACCAATGGGATCGTGTTCTTATGCTCCATGGTTTTATGTGACATCGCACAAGGGGTATAAAGTGTAATAAAATATACGTTAGCGGTTTAAGCGCACGAATGAAAATTTATGTTCGTGATGGCTCCAAATTGATCCTTTAATAGTTACACGTAAAACAATAATTCTTGGGTGACATAAAATCAGATTGAACAATATACGTACTCAATAGACTTGTTTAAGGCATAATAGGCGGTCTATTTGATGCATATATTCAGACGATCAATTTAATAGCAAACATCTACATAAAGTGTTGTCAAGAATTAAATAGGTTTGTTTAAATAATATCCTTGAGAGAAGATTTAGGTACAAAGAAACAATTTTATGTCATTGCGCATGTTCGGGAACAGGATCAGTAACTGTTTAATGCACCTATTATAATTTCCAAGAACTGTGCTATGTTTTGTTTTAAATCATATCGAGTTTTTTCAATACATACCGGTTATTTAATTATTAGATAATCAGAATGTTGATCATTTGAATAAGCGTTGACGTGAGAATTATTAAATAAATGTTTACGTTTTTTTAAGAAAAAATTAATTATCCATTAAGATGTTCTTGTTTTTCGAGGATACTATAAAGACCTAGTAAAGGGGCATGCCAGTTTTAGGCCCAGATATGCACACTAACGTGACTATGCTTAAAAACTATATTTTAATTAATCGTGAATCTCTCTTAAATTCATGATTCTGTGAAAGTCGGCATATTTTTTTCAAAAATAATAAACAATAAAACGACTTACGTCCGTAATTGAACTCAAAAGAGCCATATTTACTGTAAAAATGTTGCCATTACATAAAATATGTTGAAAAATTAATCAACATAATAATTTACCATTGCTATACGTCCTCCATCCGTTTATTTTCTTTTTAACAGTTCACGCCTATAAAGTACGACATTACAGTAGAACAATATTTTGAAATAAAAGTAGATACTTTCTTGACGGGTAACGCCCACTTAGAGTTGTGCCGCTTGTGCCATTCGTAACGAATAATCACAGAAAACAAAAACGGTTTTGAATAGAATCAATTTTAAATATTAATTGTGATGATATTTTTAATCGGAATCATTTGAAATAAAAATAAAATTTAATAAAGTTAAACGTTATATAGCACCTATTATTAGGATCGAATGTATTTGCTGCAAATTAATGAACATGAGAAAAGTAGTCAGAATATCAACTTAACAAAAGTAAATGGTTTATTTTAATATAATTTTAAAATGAAGTACTTTAAATATACCTAAATGTATATCAAACAAAGCATGAAGCAAAAAACAAAATACAAATAAAATATGTATTAAATCGATTAAAACTTGTTCCCAAATAAAATCGTTTGTTTTAAAAAATCGATTTGATAACGCATCAGGCCTTCACTATTTGAGTCAGTACACGAGGTGTCCAAAATAAAATAAATGAATGGAAACAGTATAATAGCTATATTCTATATTAGTTAAATTGTTTTTTAGCCTATTTAAACATTGTTTCACTGTAAAAATGGTTTTAATATTTTTATTCTTTTACAATTTCATAGAATATCTCAATGTTTATTATCGATTTATTTTTTTTTCCCGTTTTTTTTTGTAATTGCAACATTATCTCTAAAACGTCATTGCTTGTTTTAAATCTTTGACGTGACGGTTAGTGTTTTGCGATTTAAATCGACGATTAAAAACTATGAATACTGACTCGGGTGATTCTTTTACCCCCGACGACCACGGCCTCCTCCTCATGAAAATACTGGTGAGAACTTGGAATTGATGTTAGATGCTTTAACTGACGACCCCGGCGTTCGCTTTGGAACTAGGTCCCACAGTCTAGGTGTCACAACAGTCATCGTCTACTGCTATGAGTGGAGATCTACGATTATTAATTATTTTATTTAATCCTTATTGGTTATTCGCATAAATAAATTCGAATAATGTACAAAATGTTAAAAACCATATTAAATATACCTTGCAAAAATAAGATCTAAAAAATACAATAACTTTTAAATGCAAAGTTTTTTGTTAATCACTCCTTTTACTAAATTAATATTGCCACTGTCTACTATTAATATCAATATCCTGTTAAAGTGGGCACTGTGGGCCGAAACTACTATGGCGACCTGGCATGCCCCTTTAATCACTTACAAAGTATGTGACAATTTCTCCGGAGAAATTGTTGGTTGCTGTTCTACATTTATAATAGTGTCCGCTAAATGGTAATCAGCTCTTACCTTACATATAAGACCCGGATAGAACAATCTTGTATCTTCGATAATTCAATAATAATTTATTTTGTATCTTATTAGTACAACTTTGATTATTAAACAATGATTTGTTGACTGCCAGCCGTATTCTTAACTGTTACAAATATTTAATTAGGTCAGATTCAACTTCCATTATTGTCCACTGTCAATAGTCTCGTGTTGTAAATGTTATAAATTTATGAATTAAACAATGTGTCTCGAGCACTATTCGTTCCCAAAAGATTTTTGAATGGCGTTGTTTATTTATCTTTTGAAAATGATACAAGACCGGCCACGTTAGTGTTGGATGCGGTTCTATGTTTCATGTGTGATTTGTCTCGTGTGACACGTTTGGCGAGTGTGTGAGTGTTCTTAGTATGTGACGGCACGGCGTCCGCTGTCAGTTTGTCGGTTTTCCACATATGAATGCGCGGGAGACGCGTGCTTTACGCGCCAGTAGTGCACGGCCTAGCGACTTGCGCGCGACTTACCCGCAGCGCATACATTATCCGCCGGGAAAACTCGTGCAGATTTCATAATTCGTTTTCAAATAATACTGTTTGGTAATTTTAAAATAAGTGCATTTAATTCTTGTATGTATTATAAAGTTAAAGTGCGTTTATATTCTAAATGGTGCAACGTTATGCATTTTTCATGACACATTATTCTTTATTTTTTCGAAACGTATTAAAATTAATTTTCAACTCTAATATTATCGCATGTTAAATAAGTCTTAAATGTTCATAGAACAAACGTGTTTATCCAACTATCTATCCGTATTAGCGTCTGCTATCAAGCGAATAATTTAATTTCCGTTAAAGCTCTCTTATCGTCTACAATTATATTCTACGTAGAGTGTTGTAACCATCGGTCAATGACAATTCGATGTTAATTTGATGGCTGTCAAAGTTGGCTGTTGAGTGGACTGGCTCGAGAGTCCCGTACTATCCGGATGCTTACGAGTCTTATCAGCGTTCACCGTGTACCAACAAATATCAAAGGACAAGTATGCGGTAAAATTGTTACTGAGAAACCGTTAAAAGTTGAGGAAGACGTCCGCTACTCAAGGTTAATTCTCATCGCCGTACGGTATGTTGGTTGTAACACGAAACTGCATTAACTGCAGCGTATCTATCAATTTGGCTCCTATTTATTTACGTCTTCCTGTTTTATATTTTAAATGTGTGTAATTCGAAAATTGCTCCTACTTTAAACTTTGTTTAAATTCTTTCCGCATTATGTAGTATAGATAAAAATATTACACAACTCTATTTTTTTTTATAACGAGACGTAAGTACAATTTTCTTAATATGATCGTTTAGAAAGTCGATGCTAATATAAAACACAAAAAATAAACATAGAAAACCCTTAGTGAAGAATAAACGAGTATATTTTAATTAGTGTCGGCGTCAGTACGTTGATCTCAATGTCTGATCGACAAATTTTGGCCGCGTCATCCGCGACACTGCTTGTGTTAATTTTTCATTAAGAAATTATTAAAAGACCGCCATAAAAGCTTCACATATAGTGATCAACAAATTGGGGTTACTGTAAGGTCGATTACCATCTGCCTTAGGGCTGGCATTGTGAGCAAAAGCCGCTTATATTTGCACTAATTAGTGTTATTTAACTTTTCAACTAAGAAGACCGCCAAACGATTTACTCGTGTTTTAATTCAGAACTCTTTTTAAAAACGATAAGGGTTACGAACTTGTTCATTTTCTTATTAAATACTTATTTGATTAGTTTAAATGAAAAACTATATTTTAAAATAGTTTTTGCTATGCTGGCATCTTATTAGTTTATCATTTTGAATAACTACGATAAAAAGTCGTCTCATACCGTTACACTAAGTGTTCCTTGGATTTTTTTTTAATAATTTTATTTCTTATGAAGTGCAAGTGTTAATTATTATTAGGAAAAAAAAACTCTCGTATCCGTTTTCATTATATCAAAATATGGCGAGACAAATCTTGACGTTTCACATAAGCTTAAACACGAGTCTTCGCCTACTTTTCTCCCATAAACAATGTAGACTTTAAAGTGATTTTTTTTGTCAGCCCTAGGGCATCTCTTACCTCCTTATAGATAGACGACATCTTTATTTCGTACATATCACCATTCATCATCATTGTTTCTCTGAAATTTGTAACTGTGCCGCTATAAATGTGTCAATAGAACTTTGCTTTATGCTTTGTGGGAGTTTATTGTACTTAACGCCTATCATATGCGAATTGACAACTTTATTATGGAAAGATTCATAATATGTTTGATTTATATGATTTATATTATGTTTTGTGTTACTAAAAACTTTTTTCGTAAGACCGCTTGTAATCGTACAAGTTACTTTAAACAATTAAGAATTGTACGGGGTTAAACATATAAAAAAAATAGTATCAAATCAAACGGTTTTTAAAAACAGTTTTATTAATGTTACGAGTGTAATTAATTATGTAATTCTCAATTGTACCACTACCACTACATCGTATAATATTTAGAAGAAACGGTTCAAAGTTTAAAATATTGGTATCGGTATTCTTCTCCTAAACAGAAAACAAATTGTAGATAGATAATCTATTGTAGTCAGTTTTATTGTTTGGTTGAGGCTATTTTATTATAATCGAAACGCAATATTTTTCGCGGGATGACACTAATTGTAATGGCTTTATGTTATATTGCAAACCAGGTCCTATTAAAATCGTTCTCAGAAACTCGGAGTGTTTAAAGATCATCGCACTATATAACACGATTTTGCGTAAACCTGTCAAAATGTTACATTTATAACAAACTAAAAGCTTTAGGAATAACAGGGCAGTTACTTAGCTTCCTGTTCCCCTTACCCGCTGAAAGGTAAATATGATTATATTGTGTCGTCAATACCAATGTTTGGATGGCCGAGATCATCCATTACTTGTTAAGTTTAATGCCTGGACACTTGCCAATGTTGACATGGCATTAATCGCGCTTGTTTATTTACTGTAGCTGTAAATTAACGTACTACATGTGTTCGCCAGTAAAATTGAAAGTCGCAAGTTGCATTGTAGGAAGTAGTGAGACAGATGCCAATGTTTTTGGAAATTAACTGCCGTTGTTTGCAGATGATTTAGGGAATAGGGTGTCTGCACAGTGATGAAACAGCGTTAGTGATAATTGTACGATTTTTCTGCAAATTGATTTATGAAATCATTTTATTAAAAAGTTTACGAATCCAAAAATCAATTCATTTTGTTTTTTTGCTTAGCCTGTATTGTCTCACTGCTGGGCAAAGGCCTCCCCATTTCGTTTCCATACCTCCCTATCTTTGGAACGATTCCACCAGTCTCGCTGGTATGCGTCCAGATCGTCCCGCCATCTCTTCTCGGGTCTACCTCGTCTCCGATGTCCGTCTTGCGGTGTCCACTGGGCGATAGTAGTGGACCACCTCTCCGGATGCATTCTGCTGACGTGTCCGGCCCAGTTCCATTTTAATGAACAGAAGTCGCTGATGTGGGACAAAAGGCTGCCACATTAAAATGGAACAATTCATTTAATGTACAAAAAATATATAGGAAAGTTATTCCTTATTTCACTTTCACAAGTTTTATTAGAAACTAGCTGACCTCGCGAACTTTGTGACACTGACAGTTCAGTCGTTTCAGGACAGGCAAACATCCTCTTTTTAGGGTTCCGTACCCAAAGGGTAAAACAGAACCCTATTACTAAGGCTTCGCTGTCTGTCTTCAGGCTGTATCTTATAAACCATGATAGCTGAAATTTTCACAAATGATGTATTTCCGTTGCCGTTATAACAAGAAACACTAAAAATAAAAATTAAAAAGTTAAGGGGTCCAATAAACGTAATTTTAAGCAACTTTCACTTGATCTTAATAAACAGGTAGATTAACAGACTAAAAAAATAGTATAACTACAACAAACATGATTTTCTATTATAGCTGATAGTACGGAACCCTTCGTGCGCGAGTCCGACTCGAACTTGTTTGGAATAGTATGAACAAGTAGTTTGAGCTACTTTTCCGGTGAACTAAGCTCGTAATCACTACTATAAAGCAAAGTCGCTTCCCGCGTCTGTCTGTACGTATGTTTGCTTAGATCTTTAAAACTACACATATTTGGTTGGTGTGGATGCGGTTTTTTTAATACATAGAGTGATTCAAGAGGAAGGTTTATATGTATAAAAACATGCTTAAGATTTCTAATGCAAAGTCGTAAATGAACACATTTAACTTATTTATGTTATAGCACACGTGCGGAGCCGGGGCGGGTCGCTAGTAAAATAATATTTTAAAAGTGCACGTGTACATCGTCAATACCAGAAAGGATAGAGGATGTTTTATAAATGTTTCATAATCTTAAATTGCCGACGATGATTGATAATATGATAAAAGTTAAACAGTATTGTCATCTTCTTATACAACGTTTATATTGTTTAATTGTTCGACATTATTACTGACTACATTTTATTTATTCTTATTGTTGTTTAAGAACGAATCGTTATATCTGAAGATATAAAACGGTCAAGTAACAAGCCCATTTATCTTAACTATTCCGGGTTTTTAAATTTTATGGTGGCCGCTTCAGCTCGACAAATATCATTATAACAATAATTGAAATATTTAGTGGCGACACGCGACCAAATCGGGGTTAAATAGGGACACTGTCCCACTAGATTTATGGTCCTAAAACATGTCACCGACAATAGAAGTTTAAGAGATTCCAAAATAAAAATTAAACGATAAATAAACTGGTTTAAGGGATGTGGTGCCGTGATAGAGACCTCTTTAAATATACATATCAATGAATTATTTATGATAAAGTTTTAAAATCTATAAAGGAATCTCTGTGTATGTTTTAGACTTGCATCCGAGATATAAGTTCTCCAATAAAGCACATGATCAAGATTAATAAAAATATTAGTTCTGCAACGATGAACTCATATGCTGGTCATAGATAAAATTGGCATCATGTATACATCAGCAAAAAGCGATTACATCTTACTTCAAGGTGACTCGAGTGCATTCTTCACATTTTGTATTCTGACGCAGAAGCACACTTGTTGCTGATAAAACCTGAAAACATTATAGCTTCTAGGAAACATTATCGCCGAGTTAGTCATCTAAGTGGCTGAAGACGATCAGCTAAATCAATAACATTAATAAAACTATTAATCAGACAGTTAAGTCATTGCGTTTTTCCTAGTAAGTAGTGCAATAGATTTGATTGATAGTATAGCTGTGCCAGTGACCGTGTTTTGGTATTATTTAGTATAAAGTGCACGTTGCTTGGTCACCTTCATGAAGGCGCGAAAGCTTGGCGGGCAGCCACACCGGCTACATTACGATCCCGGTGATACTGGTTTAATATGTCGCACCACATTCCCTATGCATGGGAATCTCTTAAAACTCGGCCACTTGTTCCTATTCTAATTTGAATAACGATTAATACTACAACTAGTGCATGTACGTGGTTGTGCGGGCGGGTACTAATGATTTGAATTTGAATTAAAATCTATCTAATCTATATTTAATTACAGTTCAAACAATCATTAATAATGGTAATGATTTTTACAACAAATTTACACAATTTTGTTCACAATTTACACTCTGTTAAATGAGTATCTAGACAGTAACAGTATATCTAGATTTTATATTACCTTGTACCGCAGCAGACGCACCGGTAATCGTATTAAGATTCTATCTGCACTAATCTTCTCTTCTCTAAATACAATCTATGCTAAGATTGTAGCGGGCAATGTTCTTCGCTTAAGCTTAAACGTGTAGTAAATTCATGAATGTAAATGTTGCTATGAATATAATGGAACTGTCTTAAAATACAAGAAAATGTGCGAGCCGACTTATGCAAATATAAAATACAAAGTTATGACGAATCCAAAACGGTTAATAAGTAATGTCGATCCGAATACAGGGCGCTCCTGTGGATTTTCTCGGAGCCGGCAGTAGTTTAGAGTATAAAGATATCAACGTGGATTTGGCTTAATACTCCTTTAAATTCAATTCATTTCATGTAGCGAGATCAAAGTAGCCGTTTCTCTTGCCAACGCGAACAACTAACAATAAAGTAATCATTACCACGCGCACCGATAATAATTACTTTATTTAAATATCTCAGCGGTTTTGGCTCGTCTCTTCGTAGTGTAACCTTCATGGATATTAATTTAATTTACGATCAAAACTTTAATGTTCCATTTATTTCACTCATGCTAAATATTTTGACATTACAGCTGTTTATTTAAACGCGAACCTTTTTACCGCTTCGTAGCAAGATAATCTATTCTTTCAGTTGTTAAACAGTTTAGCATTGAGCACTTTGTGCGAGGAATTTTATTATGAACATAATTATGCTATTGCAGCTGATTCATTTGACGTAATGTTCAACGATTGTAGGTGTGTAAACAGTGTCGTTGACATACATTCATAATTTAACTACTCATAAAACTATAAAGCTTGCTAATTTTAATTAACCAATAATTTAAATACTCTAACGACATCTAACGAGCAATATTTATGTCGTATGAAAATCGTGCATCTAATTGTAACTAATCGAGCAAAATGAACGACTAACTAATGAAGTTTTGTATTTCAATATGTGTCATTAAAAATGTTAGGCATCCATCAAGTGAGTCTGAAAGATCATCCGCGTGTGAATATCAGTGCTATCTGACTTATCTCCGGCACACATCGAAGACAACAAACATGGTGTCCACTTCCGGCCTAGTTTTCGTGCTCCTCGCCCTTGTAAGTATCACGATTAATTTTTGTATACTTAATCACCTATTAATGCTTCGTTACGCAAAATTGTCAGTGAGCCACTTATCCAGCCATATATCATGATGGATTACCGTAATAAACGATAGCAAACTAATATGACAGCGCACAGTTGCCGCTACTAGCTTCATGTTTATTACATTTGTTAGTAAACTTTATAAATGATACAGTTCAATGAGCAAGTCGAGAAGTCAAGATATAATCAGTGCAGTCCCAGAAAGGAGGTTGCTGTATTAATTGATTTATAAGAACACATTACGGCCAATTAAAGTTTTCTGACCAATTACATGGACAGTTTATGGTCGCGCCGCTTTTATTATGTAAAGTTGTGAACTGACGTTATTTGACTTGTCGCATTTTGTGGCACCGCACATTTGTTTTCTGAGAAAATTCAAGATCGTTACACCCACGCTTCATTAGTCAAACTACTGTGAATCCTCAAGCGTTTACACCACATTCACGTGTAATTAATCGGACTTTACTGTTACAGAATTGCATTTAAGTGTTGTAGGTTGTTAGTTTAAACACACAGGCGTAAAACGTGCAGATGTTGGCTACACACGCAGGTCAATTGTTTGTCACAGTTGGGCAACTAGCTCAGTAATCAATGAGCCGCATAAAACACAGTTCAAAGCAGACCGTTACCGCTCACCGACAGGTGATTCGTTAACTCACGCTTAATCCTAATTAATAGACTGTTAGTGGACGTTTTCAATTACCGCTTCGTTTGATTTATAATATCTATACACTAAGTATTTGCTGATTAATGCCCGTACAACTATTATTCTGATCGGATTATAAATTCATGTATTAAAAACCTATTAATTACATCGAAATATCCATGTTTTCAGAAATAAAAATAATGCTATTCTAATATTATGGTATGTGTCTGGTTTCTATAAACTTTATTATTCAAATTAAATAAAATAACACTTTTATTACAACGATGTTCGAGCGCTCTCATTTTATTCGCCTTTTACGGGTTCTGCCAACAATATTGGCAAATTGGTGACGGGTTGACACAAATCGGTGTATTCAACGTCCATTTAGTTTCGCATAAAAGCATAAAGGACAAATAAAATACGAAACAAAGCTTTTAAGGAGTTGCTTGAGTATGACATTTAGAAAACCGACGTTTTGTACAAAGCTATCTTAAACAAAGACTTAGAACGCAATAAATGTCATTACAGCGGGACCTTTAACGTACTTTGACATAAATTTGTTGGGTGCTCAATTGTCTTACACTTGTATTATTCTTTGAGTACAAACAAGCCACTCAAAGAAATAACAAAGTGGAACACCGATACGACTAATTGTATTATTAACTTACTCATCATGTTTTATAAAGAAGACGCGGCAATAAGTTCATTTGTTTATGACTTTAATTAAACATTACTTAAGAACATTTGCAAGCGAAGGAAATAACATTTCATATCATTTTTATGATCTGCATTATGTGTCATATAGATGTGTCGAAGGAAACATAATTAAGTGCTACAAACGTGTGATACAAATGTGTTCTTAAACGTTCCTTTTACACGATAAAATGCTTGTAAAGTCAGTTGACGTGTGAGTGGTTTAAACATTTAGGTGGTACATATTGCAGTGAGTAGTTTACTGGAATATTCTAAAGTATGTGGTCCAATAAATAGATAACACTGTAAGGCAAATCGAGGATTTACATTTTAAGACTTTATTTGCACACGTTTTGTAGAGTGTTTTGATGAAATGAGATGTAAAGCGCTTTATTTACAGCATATCATTTATTTACGTATTTTTAATAGACTTAAAAAGGAGCAGGTTTTGTCCTGTTGTATATTTTGCATGTCATTATGTTTATCGATTTCTTAGGAAACTATGGAAATGTTTCTGTTTTTACTTGGTATGTAGTATACTTTAAATTTTGTACCGTTGTTACTAAGTTAGCTTCAGAGGATGTGATTCCAAGGATAAATTATGATAATGGAATTCCAGGGTATAAATTGTAGAGAAATCTTGAATATTCTTATCTTTGGGTTATCGTCAGATATTTAATCAAATCTCTTTCTACTGATAAATAAACAACAATTAAGTTTAACAGTTTAAGTAACATTTCAATTGACCAATACAAACTTGTTTGAGTCTTGATAAGATACACATTGGTGCGTTGGTAAGATACATTTTCATCCGTCGTCCGAAGTCTCGTTAGTAACTAATCAAGATCGTAAATCGTACTTAGAGCACAATGCATTAGAAGAAATTGAGAGAGACAACAATAAGTCGTAGAGCGAGCCATTACTATCATAGACCATTGTGTTCGGATTGTCCTCGGAATGTGTCTCACTTATAAAGTACGAGTAAATTACTTTTCTCTACACGTCCCCCGTATCTTGGCTGGAAGATTTCGTTACGTAGATTTAAAACCACTTAAGATGTGTTTTCATTGCCTCCATTCTAATTTACTACGTAGGTAAGCAAGGAGGTCTCTATAAGAGTATTTTGCTAAACAATAAACTGAAGGTTATTTTGTCGTTTTAAGTTTACGTCTGGTTCCTAACTAGTTAGTTTTTAAAATTTTGATCTGACAGTGAACAAGCTGGTTGCTGGTTATTATGTGTTTGTAAGAGTCTGTACTGTGTTTACAATCTATGTAATGTTCTTTAAGTTAGCCTTTCTTCAAACTCTACATTATTTTACGAAAAGTTGTATATCCTGTCTCATTGATTACTTAAGATTGTCATTTTTTGTGTAAATATTATTACCTACTTCTTGTTTAGATATACATTGACGTGTTATATTGTGCAGGCGGTGGGTCGCGAGGGCGTGCTGTCAGCGTCGTCTGCGCGCGAGCTGCGCTGCGGGCGGCGGCTGGTGTCGGGGCTGTTCTCGCGGCCGCGGCTGCCGCTCGGCTACTCCTACGTCACCACCGTGCCGCGCGGCGCCTGCAGGCTCAACGTCTCCGAGATCACGCCTACTGATAATTATATAGGTTTGTATCCAATTAAATGTTCATTACTAAGAAAATAATAGCTCCTGGAATTTTGTTCGCTGAGCCTCCTTTAATATTTAGTTGTTAATTAAGCAGCCAAGTTAGTTTGAATTTACATTAATTTCGTGTATGTGATTATTATACATCAATACTGGTTAGTGGCAGTTTCAAACCGTACATATTTTGCTAAGTATCTAATTAATCATGTAATTAATTATATAGGCCTTAGCTATTTTGTGAACATATCACTTAACAATACTTAGTGAATGATCCTTTGATGAAGGCAAATGGGCCGCGAACATGAGGTTGGTCACTTATCAATCAGCATTGTCGATGGAGTGGACAGTAAATCATTAGAGACCGTCTGCTATACCAATACAACGCCCACTTCGTTTTGTGTGAATACGATTTCACGTCAGCTTTTAATGTGATGGGGAATCAATTTCGAACTTCGCTGACAGGTAGTTTACAATATGTCGATCCTAGTAATTAATGTGTCCTGTGCACATTGAATGGTTGTAGTCAAACATCTGTGCATCCGTGGGAGGAATGTAAATAGACGGCTAGATGATAAATAGATTGTCGATCAAATAGGAAATTCTGCGAACATACTTAGTTTTGAATTGAGCTTTGAAATGTCGGGTGCTCTTACAGCTTTGAAGATATCCAACGGGTCGTACATAATGAACGGCGAGTTCGCGGTGTCGGCGGCGGGCACGTACGAGGCGGCGGGCGCGCGCTTCCTGTACTCGCGCGAGGGCTCGCTCGACAGCGTGCTGGCGCCCGGGCCCATACAACAACCCATCGACATCATGGTACACCATAAAACACACATTACCCATCTTCAACCATACTGTAAATACATATTATTCATAAACGTCCTGGATACACCGACATAGCATTATCGCCACCAAATTGCAATTTATTGTAGCCATAAATTCATCAAACTTTTATCTCGACTCAAGAGAAATGAACGCTTCTTTTATTTTCAGATACTTTATACCCAACCAAATCCGAGTATAAAATATGAATATTTCACGGAATCGCTACCTGATGAAGTAGAAACAGAATCTGTTGTGAAAGAAGATTTTATTGATGTTACACCTACACTACCTACTAAGCATTACAGAAGGCATCATAGCTATGACTCATTTTCTAGACCCAGTGTGGTGATAAGAAATCCAAGTGGCAGTAAGGAACTTAGTACTGATGATGAATTCGATGTAGTCTTTGCTGGTAACAGAAAATTTCTGTGGAAGATATTATCATACTCTCCATGCACAAGGAGTTGCGGTGGTGGCATTCAGGTTAGTTTCTTTGTATATATCTACCATCGATTTCCTTTTTTTAAAAACTTACTAACCTTAATGTTAAATATGTTAGACGCTGTAACTTTGGTCTAGATCTTAATAATGATGTCAATCAAGAAATGAGGCGTCTAGTCGTTCTGACCGACAAACTTCAACTAAGTGTTTAAAATCAATCTAGTCCAATGATTTCACTTAAATATATTTACAAAGGCGGTGCTATATTTTAGCAGTTTGCACATTATTTTTATCAAGAACGACATTTTTCAAATTCTTCCAAAATCCAGGGAATTAAAATAAGAACTTAAATTTCTGAGATCATGAGTAGGATATTAATGAAATTCCTTTGGGTCGGGTAGTCACATTATTTTATATTCCAGCTGGGCAAGTACCGTTGTGTAGACTCATCAACGAATGATCACGAGGTTCCATCCACACTCTGTTTCGGTGCGACGCCCCCCCCTCGGCGGCGGCGCTGCGGCGGCACCTCGTGTCCCCCTCGCTGGCGCGCCGCCGCCTGGACGCAGTGCCCCAAGTGCGGACCGGCTACTAGGACCAGGATCGTTGGCTGTGTGCAAGACCATTCGAAGGGGATCACTAAGGTTTGTCTCTACTGGGGAGTTGTTGGTATTTTCTTTTCAGCGTCATTATTTTATGGCCTACTTTCTGGCGTTACTTTCTACCTAATTGCTCCTGAATGACATTAGAAGGTCTAAAAAAGTAGGTTTGATACTGGCCACTTTTTTAAGTGTGTAGTAAGTGTTTAACTGGCGCTTAAGAACTTTAGTCGTCCACTATTAACTACAGAAGAAAATGGAGGTGATCATTGTAATCATCGATTTAGTCGATAAAATGCTGCTCATGTCTATGTAGGCACCTAATAGAGGTATTTTTCGGCGATCTTGTGTTAATCGAATTTAAAGGGCATAATATTGTTTTTTTATATACGTTTCATAAATAGCAATTTGGCTTTTAGATCAGCGATCAAAAATGCCCATCACCGAAACCTCCAACTGAAGAGAAGTGCGACATTCCGGATTGTAGTGGTTCTGAAGTGAGGCCGGTGGCTTCTAAGCGGGTGCTTCGACCGCGGGAACATACTGACGCGTTTAGAGAAGGTCCTGTATACTCTGTGGCGGTGAACAGCACGGACTTGGATGTAGGACCCGAATACTCCTTCAGTGCCACCGCCGGATGGCTGTATACGGAATGGTCTGAGGTAAGATAGTGAAACATAAATTTCCTCTTATAAGATCGAAAAGTAAAATTGAATAATAGTGTTTTTTTGTTTGTTAAAAAATTATATGGTCTTAGTTTATTAGTTTTCGCCGATTTCGTCAAAATGTATTTTGAATTTTTATCATTGTTTTGAAATTTAAATGCTCAGTACCCATTAAGTGTATTGTGTATGTTGATCTCTTGATTTCCAATAGTAATTTTAACTTTCTATTACTACGTGGGTTGAGGTGAAACTCATCATTGAACCATGAGCCTTCCATCATGGTCAAAACCATTACCTTAATGTGTTACGATATTATATTAAATCTTCATTTTTACTTTATGAGTACTTGCTAAACAGCAAGAATGTGAAGAAATACTGCAACAATGCATTGAGTAATCGACCAAACACATGGAGGTGGCCGTTGATTTATTGCACAGATAAGAGCATGTCAGTTTTGCTTATTCAATAGATACTATTGATTTCACTCGTAAATCATTCTGTTGGTGAAATATTGTATGTTAGCGTTATATTGACAAATAGGTCGAAATTCTTTCACATAACTTCACGTGAACTACTGTATTACACTACATTTTTTTAAGATTTTCCTTGTTTCTGAAAAATGTGTACAACGTAAACAAAATATCAATAAAATTTGTTTTATATTTTGTATTTCATTTTGACGTATATTTGTAAATGAAAAGTAATGTTTGGGTCTTTCTAACATTTCAATACCTTTATAATGTTATGTCTAGACAGGATGTTAAATTAGGAACCCGTATGATACATGACAAAGTTTCCGTACATAAATTATACTTATGCACACTAGACTATAAAACTAGTATTTTGTAGTTTAGGACAGTCTCAAAACTAAAAAAAAAAAAAAAGCGATATACCTACGGTCGAACATATAATTGAGAAACCTCCTCCTTTTTGAAGGCGGTTAATGAAATAAATACTACTATTTTATGAATTAAAAATTAAAACAACCATTGTATCCCCAGTGTGTAGGGTGGTGCGTAGGTGGTGGGATGCAAACTAGGAACGTTCGCTGCGCAGACCCCGCCGGCTGCACGCCCAGGAAGGCACCCGAATCTACGCGCACATGCACTCCGAAACAGGACTGCGAACCTCTTGAAGGACAGTGGTTTACAGGTAAGTAACTTAACACTCCTTCCTGAAAATTATATTTTTCTTAAACCGAAATATGGTAACTTAACGTAATTATCAGGTGTCGATTTTCTTCTCGCCTACTTTTTTTCGCTTGACAGGACAGACGGGACCGACAAACGATACTGATTTTATTTTTAAGGCCTTTATCAGATGCGCAAAAAAAATCATAAAATGACAAAGAAAGCGACTGAGTTACGAAATACCTTACATCAAATTAAGCACAATTTAAATATTTTTTTTTTCTTATTTGACAATTCACATCATCACATCTTCCTGCCCTTATCCCATTTTACTTGGGGTCGGCGCAACATGTTTTTTTTCTAAACATGTTGCTAATGGTTTTGGCTATGGTTTTATAGTCGGCCGCCTACCTGACACTAACCCTCTTTGGGAATGCGATTGTTGGTTGTTTACCCGCCACCATTCGGGTGACCCAAGGTGCTTGGTACAGTGCACTGGATCTTAAGGTCCATTAGTCGCCTTTTACAGCACCCAGTGGAGGATATGGGGTGGTGCTATTCTTTATATCCGGACACCACACGGAAAATGACTTATTTGACAATTCATTACGAAAATATTTCCTCCTTCCCTAGGCGACTGGTCACCTTGCTCGTCTCCCTGTGGCGGCAAGCAAGTCCGCGGAGTTCTCTGCATTGGTGGCACTGGGAGGCACCTGAAGGACTCCGCGTGTCACACCGTCAAGCCGCCTCATCAAAGGGACTGTTCCACTGGCTGCCAGCCGACCTGGTACTATAGTGATTGGGGACAGGTAAGCGACATACAGACAGCGGTAGAAATTTTACTAGTGATAAAAAATGCGGAAAATATGTCATTGTTCGTAAGGTCTAGATTTTGTTTTTGAACTATATTTTTGGGTGTATAAAAAATAATATTTTGTTTGCAAATTATTGATCCCTTGCGGTAAATAATCGATCCCAATATTGTTAATGTGAACCTGATGTCAAACTTCGTCATATCGGAAACGAAAATGGATACAGAAGGAAAGTTATTTGAAATGTCATTAAAATAATAATAATCTTGATATCATTAGATGATGACGATCGACTAGTAAATTTTGAAAGGTGTAGGTTTTCAGTAGCACTAGTACGTAAATTGTCAACGAAAATTTTACATACAATACTTTTAAAATCTTCTCCTGTAGTTAACAAATTGTTTGCATTCTAGCTTCCATCTCCAAGAGCATTGTTATAACTGAGGGGAAGTAACTAAATCTTAAGTTGGTAAACTCCCTGTTGTTACTGAAACTTGCTTCTGTGTATTTTGTTTTGAATAATATGGCCTTTGTAGGAAACTTTCGTGCTGCCTTTGTTCTACGAGATAGTCTTTGAATACATTCTTTATACATTTATCCTAGAACATTCGTTACGAGACAGCACTTCTGAAACATTGTGTTGTTACTATTTTTTTTAGGTTAATGGATAATATTCATATTAAAACAGTTGTCCAAATTAAGAGGGCAACTTCAGTTTTCCGCTTTGAGTCTTACCGGCTTTCGAATTCTAAATGCATTTGACACTCACAAACAAATGAAAAAGAGAAAAACTGGGCTAGTCAACAATTTGACTAACATTGTAATTAGACTGTGCCATATCATTAGGATTTTGGACTTTGATAAATCAAGATGTTTCGTATTGACCTCAGAATATAACCTGAGTTGTATTAATAGACGTGCAAAGGACACGCTTTGATTAAGGGAGCCTTGTGATTGATATGTTACAGCCAAAGTGATTAATCTAGATATTATACATAATGACTAGTCATTATGAATAATATCTACTCAATTTGGATAAAGTGATAATTCACACAAAATTAATCACATTAACTAGCTATTATACATAATATCTTCAAAGAATTAGATAAAGTGATAAAACAAGTAGATATTCGTTTAAGAATAAATTTGTATTTCAATTTTCCTTAAGCATACATATCAGAAAGATTATTTTAACGATTAAAATAACATAAAATAATATTTTCACCTCAATAAACATAGATATTATAAAAAAAAAAAAAAAAACCTAACCTCACCTAAAGGTTTTTTTTTGGCAGGAGTGTGGATATCAAATGAACATTATACCTTTTGATAAATTAGCGCAAATGTTGATATAGCAAATAAATATTCGACGAACTGAAAATTATGTCAAACGACATTATACAAAGTGATGATTTTCTTAAACGTTGTTCGATTGAGTAATATTATATCAAACGTTGTTCGATTAAACAAGGGTGAACCTAAGATAAAGACCGTATTATTACTTTGGCTAACTTTGACACGATATTATGAATAATAACTAGATAATGTGATTAATTTATTACACTGTCTAGTGAATTTAGCTATTATCCATAATGACTAGTCATTATGTATAATCGCTCATTAATCACTATGACTGTAACAGATACACTAATTAGGACCGTCCACTACTCAGTTAGCGTGATCAGCTTTGACACTTCTAGGCAAATGATTATTACAATGACCTTTTCAATTCAAACAGGATCATATTATTTGTAACAAGTACTAATTCGCTGTAAGGATTTCAGTATTCTGTAGTGGCTGAAAATAATAGTTGTTTGCTATGTACCGTTGTCAAACTAAGAAATACCTGAAGGTTAACGTAGCGATTTACAGGCGCTATTCGCAACGTAGTGTTTCTTAGATATTGTATGCAAATAATTTGTTAAGAAAACAGAAATAAAAGAATGTATGAATGAATCATCCTCACGAAAGTTATTATAAAAAAAAGAAATAAAAGATCACATCTTGACATTTGATATGATTAAAATTAAATGGAATCAGACAGAGGTTGTCCCTATAGCAAAACCACTTAGGCTTGTTGACTTTGTCTCGCAAGTCCTATCGTTGATTAATATTATTGTACCACTATTATACCGTATTATTTTACCACTTCTGTGTTTAAAGCTCCTATTTTCTTAAGTATTAAGTCTATATTTCATAATAAATGCGGGCTGCTAGCTAAGGTCGGTATGGTTGGCGTGTTTTAAGGAAGGCCTACGTTCAATATTCTTCAAAAGTATTTTCCATAAGATCATGACTTTTCAACAAAATTCGTTATCCATCCAGTGTACGGGTAACTGCACGAGCGGGTCTAGTACGGGCGTCCAGCGCAGGTCGGTGGTGTGCGCGCGGCTGGACGCGGGCGCGGCGAGCGACACCGAGTGCGGGCCCGCGCCGCGCGCCGCCCGCGCCTGCGACCCCCCCTGCGGCACCAACAACACACCGCCACTTAGCATCGGTAAGTGAACAGTACCAACCTTACCTTAGTACCTTCATGTCCTAATCATCATTCCCCTGCCCTTCTCCCAATTGTTATTTGGGGTCGGCGCAGCATGTTTTCTTCCTCACGTTCCTATCTGACGTCATCTCGTAAGTCTCTTTGCAGCCATATCATCTTTCATATAATCCATCCATCGTTTTTTTTGTCGTCCTCTTCCCCTATATCCATCCACATTCATGTCCAGCACCTTCCTTACCATGTGATTCGCTTTTCTCCGCATGACATGTCCATACTTCATATCCTAATGCCTTCCTAATATCATAAACCATCACCCTTTCATTGTTAACGAAAAACTCTGATAAGCTTCAACTAAGTGACCAGGTGCTGACATGTAAGAAGAGAACAAGACCGATTTTTGGTAAGTAAATTGTACACAAATTCATGTCTTAATGTCTTCCTAATATCAAACTAAACCATCACTCTCTCATTGTTAACGAAAATCCCTGATAAGTGGCTTCAACTTAGTGACCAGGTGCTGAGATGTAACAAGAGAACAAGACCGATTTTAGGACTGTTCCCGAACCGAAAAATCCAAAATACTGTATGCAGTCGAGACCTTAAGGTCGATGTTGTGTTTATAGGAGACTAAAGAGTGTGGGGAATGATCTTATGATAAATGCTAATTTCTTCTCTATAAGAAAAGTGACCAGTGCCTAGTAATGAGAACATAACAGGGTGTTGCGATACGTATGATTAATATATGATAAGGATGAATGTTCAATCACTGCGATACAATGATTAGAAATGACGCGCCATATTATATTTAACTAGAGAAATGTTGTGTTCTATCGTGATATCATTAGCCCCACTCGTAGAGCTTATCTCGTTAATTACTTTTTATAAATTGAAAGAAGGAAAAAATACATATTTCGTATGTTTAATTATCTAATTAATTGCGCTAAATAGATGTTGGCTTTGGCTGTGAATTATAGGTGATAAATACAGAATGCGTCCAAATTAATCAAATCGCCGGAATTGCAACTTTTGATTTCGTTTGTGACTTTAGGGGGTCTACCTCCTCTTAAAGCAAATCTGTTGCAGTTGTGGAAGCAAGACGCCGCTCTACTTCGTAGAGATTATAGCCACCGTGGTAGGTCCTCTGATGGAAAAACTGAAGTGGTTTGCCGTTTCTCATCTTACTGCACACACTTATGCGTTCACTGTAAACTGATCAACTTCTGCAAGTTTCTGCACTTAACTGACCCAAAACTAGTCAAATGTGCAAAAACTGTGTTGAGCTTTCCTCTCAAATTTGTACTTTTTTATTATTTTCTTGGAGAAAGCTGCTTATTTCCAGGCATGAAAGCGGTATACAAAATATGAGCGGACCTCGAAACACCTTGTATACGAGTATTTAAAACCAACGTGGCTTGATCATTTCCTATTATATTCGACCTTCTAGATAAAATGTCTTACAGATAAGATTTACAACTTCAACTGAAACAATATTCTGCCTGTTCATAATCAAGGCATTAACAATAAAAACGTTTTGGGTGTTATGTTTATAACAGTTACTGTTGTTATACGTACTTTTTGGGTATCTCTTGCCAAAATTGACCTGTTTTGGCAGCTCTGTCAAATGCCACAAATAAGGCTTTTGAACGCATTTTGGGTACTGTCATTGTTACTTTTAAACAAAGTAATTTTGGGATTGTTCTGAACATACTTTTTTGTTTCACAGAGTCTCAAAAAGGATATACTACTACCACTCTAAAGAGTACTTCCACACAGCGAATTTACCGAAATGAATTCATATCATTGGCAAGCGGTACGTTATGATTTTACATTACAGAATTACGTCGAATACTTTTAATTGAGTTTATGGTACTTTTTTACTACTGCCCAAAAACGTACGTTTTCAGGGCTTATCTATGCATTGAGTTTCATTATGAGCTCCTGTTGCCTAATCCGATTTTGTTGCGTTAGGTAAAATTGAAGTTGGGTTGTTGAAATTTTATTGATTAACTTCAACAAGTATATGTGTTTCCAGCGGAGTGTAAGGACAGGCTGTACAACTGCCAGCTGGCGGTGCAGGCGCGGCTCTGCCACTACAAGTACTACACCCAGAACTGCTGCCACTCCTGCGCCGGTCGGTGAACTATCTTCTAATATAGCTTTCATACTGGCTGAACGCGCACTAGTGGGTTAACGAATAAATCTGTTTTATAATACACAGATTATATAATTTGGGCTAGACTCCTTTTTAGACATTTCTTTATATAACTTTCCATAATTTGTTCACAAGACTAATATTTTTTTTTACCTTATTTAGTTGAGAAGTAGACTCATTTCCGAGAAGGTTACCACCATTTCTTAGCGTAAAACTATTGCTGTTTTGTAAGCGAAGATCAGGCATTGTCTCGTTTTTACACTTTAAGAGATGGTGGTAGGTTCTCAGACTATTTTTTTATTTCTTACAGTGCGACATGAAGAAAAGAAAAAAAATGTGTTGCCTTACTGCTTTACAAGTGAATGTGATAAAATGAAAATCTAATCGTTTCCACTCAATCTCTAATCTTTAGTAGTTATCTTCAGTACATTAGCATCAGTGTAAGTAAATCAGTGTTACGATAGATGACTCCTCGCCACAGTTATCACATCGGTTGGGTCGGCCCCGCTCAGTGCGCGCTTAGCCTCGCCTCAACCCTATACTGCCAGCGTAGTTATTGTAACATGTTTGTATTCATTAGTCCCCATAAGCTAGTTAAGAGAAAACATTTTGATTATTTGTCTTATTGTATTAAAATTACGAGTATTTTGCTCTCTGGCTTCATTACATTTCTCACGGTGTTTTAAGGTCTCCATGCATTCTTGTATAAGGTACTTCCAGAATAAGATTTTCTTTAAACGCTAATAGTATTAACTAACAATTTATTAATTTGCTTATTCAGTGTGATATTTAAACGTAAGTTATTTTTGTATTAAATAATTTATAGTACAAGTGGAATCATGACTCATATTATTATCAACTTTGGGTAATCAACGCTTTTAAGATATCATGTACTGTAGTGTTTATTGTACTTAAGTTATGTAGGGATAGGCCTGTGTAAATAGATACCTAATTATAAAAACAAGTGATGATTAGATGGAATTAAAACTTTGTTGTTGTTTTATTTTAGAATATTGAAATGTGTCGGTATTTATCGGACAACGTGTTCAATCACACATCGATATTTTTATTAATTTTTGCTTTTATGGTTGGCATTGAACAACATTTTAACATGGTCTTCTTCAAAGATTCTGCTTATTGGTATTATTTTTTTCTCTGAAATAATATGCACAGACCATTATGTTTTACCTACATAAATATGTAACTTAAATGTATGATGAATGATATGTAAAGTATGCGTTTAACATATGCATAGACTTTTCATGACTAGTAGGCGAGTGGCATGCGTGCGCATATCCAAGCTTACCGATAACAAAACAATGTCAATACGTAATAATATTTAATTACTACGATTCGACTTGACCTGAACTAGCCTTTGTTCAGATAATGACCAGCGTTTGACAATGACCGCGTTGGCAAAATGTACAAGAACATTGCACTCTACAATAATCAAATTGGACTAATTAAATCGTTTGATGTGAATAAGATAAAGTGAGATGGATTGTAACTATGTATTATGTGTTATTGCGCCTGTTCTTATTGCTTTGAGATCTAATTACTAGATTACCATTAAATATCTCCATCTATTTATCAAGCAGTATCTGATAATTGAACGACCTGGTTGGTGCGTTTGCTGCAGCTTAAATGTATTCTTGACCATCGCTATTCGTTGCAGAATTACATTATTCGTAATTAATTAATTATATCTGTACGGAACCAGAATAGGACAATACAGGGTTAAAAAAAATACGATATTGATTTCATAATTTATTGTAAATAGGTATACTCGGTATGTATACTATTAGGTATATAAGACTTTTTACAATTGTATTAATAAAGACATGTCAAGATTAAAAACAACACACAGTAGGTAAGTATATTTTACTATATTTATTTAATACGCATATTTTAGTTATCTTATCCTAGTTAAAGTTGATTATCATTATTCATAATGCTACATAATAGCAAAAGGATAATGGCGTGTTATCACAATTAGATTCTATACAAGACTGATTACTTTTATATACATATAAAAGCAAGTCCTCGCATTACAATAGTCAAGAGAGAAGAACGTGAAAAGGCGAAAATAAGCGGCACATCACGAAATAGAAAATTATGTAATACCTACCGCTGTGTGGAATTTTTTTTTATCATTTTCCTTATAGTCAACAAGGTAAGTGATTCAGACTTTTGGTGCTAAAACTTTAGCTGTCTTGCCCAAATATAGATCTAAAGAGAATATAGAATTAGTGTTTGCTTTCTATAAAGTTAAAATGTAAGTTCAGCAAGAGGTCTCAAGAGTTTAAGAGATTTGTAAGATTTGTTGTTTAGTACTTTAAACACATATACAATACAATATTATATAGAATAGTATTATTTACAGAAATATAACCTTAACAAAATAGTATTATTATAATATGTATATGTACAGCCAACGACAAAATCCGTTCAATTTAGAATCAGCAGGCGAGACTCTACTGTACGAGGCACAACACGCTCAAAAGTATGGACAATTGATGACAATCGTTAGCCCATGGGGTACTTAACTAATAACTTTCTCTCAAAGCTATTTAGAGAGGATCACTTTTTTAATGCAAATGTATTTGTATTGTAAATCGACTCTCCATGAGGTTTAGTTGCTCACTACATTTATTTTTCACTCTATTTACACACGTCCTCTAAAAAGTACTCTACTGCACGCCATAGCCAGGGTCCCGGCTAACGCAAGAATTGTAGTAGCTATGAAAAGGTTAGTATTTGTGTCTCCAAATACAATCATTCGCCTCATGTGATGGAATCCGAAAGCAAGAGCGAGAAATGCGGCAGTTATCGTCAGGCAGCCGGCAACAGCGTGCATTTTTTTCAGGCTCCCTTTCATATGCGTCGGGTAAATCAAATGATATACTCCGCCCAGTAGACTGATTAAGGTCAGGAAGAATGCGATCATACCTGAAATTAAAGTGTATGTTTAAAAATGTATTATAATAAAAAAGTGTGATTAATAATGTAATTAGACAGCTAATTTGAAGTCTTGTCTTCCCACAGTATGAGGAATTGTTTTTATTCATAGTACACTTATTTTGATATTGCCCATTATAATCCATAAAAATAGCTCTCTATCACTAGTTACATAAGTAAAAATCTTAGTTGAAATTTTAAGGGAAAATAGATATGTAGCTTACCGAATATAGCATGTGTTGACCTCCAGTGCAACCAAACATTTGAGATTTGAATTGAGCAACCACATATAGCTAGTAAAGACCCTGCGATTTGCATGAGGGAGTGGATCTTCCTCTTCACTGGGTACTGTAAATTGCTGCTCCAACCATTGTGAGGGTTAAATGTTAAGATGGCTTGTGCCATCAAAATCACGTACTGAAAAAAAAGAAAAATATTAATAAAAACAATGTTTTATGAAATAACGTTTCAAACATGTCAAGCAATGTTTACTTTATAGTATCCGTTCAATGAGTGGAATAGGGTTAAAATTCAGCTTTTATGACATTTACTTGTCGAAGACTTGGTAATTAGTAGACAACGTTTTACATTCAAAAAAAAATATGATACAATTAGAGAAAATACATTAGCTAAACTCACCCCGAAAACACATAAATAAATGTGTTGCGTAAACTTTCCTGATGCAAAATTTGCGTAAATTAATGCACTGATTACAACAGACCCGAGGAACATGTGTGTTAGTGAATTGATAATGTTCATAGTCACTAGGAACATTTGATTCTGATTATTCGGGATTTCTATTGGGGCAGTTGCGATTGGTGGGTTCTGGTTTACCTGACCCCCATTTTCAACGACATGTACCATTGTTGGGTACGTATGAGTTTGTTTCTGAAATGCCATTTTTTACTTTAAACACTTTCTGGTCTGTTAAAAATTTACTGTCCTAGCAATATGTCCGCAGTGTAGTATACCACTGAATATACTGAGTGAAAACTTATGAGGTATATAAGTATATCAGTGCCCTGTTATCATTGATTTGTGCAGATAGGTAACGTATCCTGTATCGACGAATAGATAATGCGCGACTCAATAGACACTGATATGGACCATAGGGAAATGTTTTGTTGTACGTAAATATTGATCGGTGTTTATGTACTACGTAAATGTACATATACATTTGAAGTTATTTGTGTATATTTAACTTTTTATACGCCGAAAATACAACTTAAATGTAATTTTTTTAAATAAATTAAAGTATATTTTATGCAGTGTTTATTGCAGCTGGGTAAGTATAATGCATTAGTATTCAAACATAGTTAAAAATAAATGACACATTGTTTCTTTATTGTACCTATTACTTAATATCTGTCATGAGGTGGATTAGTAAGTAATATTTCGGTATTCCGGTATAAATAATAACTATGAACCCGCCATTGGGTTTTCCCAATACCATTAATGTAATATTACGGTGTTGCAGTCCGTTGGTGCAATTACTACTGCCGTAACACCAATGTACGTACGGCAGTAGTAATTGTACCAACGAACGTTCGGTTTTACTGAGTGTCTGAATAACGTGATTCCCAATACTATTCATGATACTAAAGTTACTAAAGCAGTAGCTTAACGACCCTGTTCTTGATGACAGGCACCAATATAGCTCCCTCATACTCTTCCCTTCAATATCTTTGATGGATTAGCTTTCAAAGCCAGAGCAGAGCAAGGAACAAGCTTCCTATGCCAGTCAGTTAATGTAAGAATTTGAATGTGCCCTTCAATTTGCTGGGCCGTGGTCACCTATGATGGAGTACAGCGAGTGCTCCGCTTAACCAATTCACTAAACAGCACATAAATGCGACCAGGCCTGAATACAATAGAAGCAGCCCTTGATCTTTTTAAAGCTCTGTATAAATCAGCCTGTTCTATTGTGTGCGGTTTAGAAATAAATATCACAGCTTTCGTGTTTTGGAAGGGGGTCCTGAGCCTGATCTCTCTCCAGTCGTGTCGGATTGCCGTCCTATCGAGCTATGAGAGTAAAGGAATAGAGAGTGCATCTGTATTTGCGCATACGCTTGTGCACTATAATATGTCCCGCATAGTTGGCTGGTGTCATAGTAATACTAGCCGCCGTGGCCGGAATCGGTATGGACACACTATTATAAATCAACGGATAAAAATGGGTAAAACCAGGTCTATTGATAAAGTTATTTAAAGTGTTTTTCAATTGAATTATCTTTTCGATTATGTTTATATTCTTTATCTTAACAATGTTTACCTTAATTTAAGATCGATATTAATTATAATCCTCGGATTTAAATATTATCCTTACCTGTGAAAAAAACATTTATAACTTTTTGTGAATTCCGACTTAGGTATAATGTCTGCTGCGGGATGTTCGTGAGAGTTACCGCGCCTCAGGCACTCAAAGGGCTCCAGGAGGAAAATAGTGGGTTTTAGTCATTTAAAGTCTGACAGTCCCTCCCGCTGCGCCTACAGCGGACGGGGTCATTTGATGATTTCACAGAAAAAAAAAGTATAATGTTTGATTATTTCTACACCTAATAAAGCTTCGGTAAATTGAAAAAAATATCAATATAATATAATTCACATCACATCCGATGTGAATTTATTCTTATTTTGATGTCAAAGTTAAGGGTTTTTTCTTACTATCTTCATTTTGGCACAACTTGGGAAATACTAGAACTTGGCTTATACGTCGCAGTGGACATTGAAATATCGATATATTAAAGTTTAAAAGTTCTGATTTCTGATTTCTGAAGTAGTTTGAATGACACCGCAAAATTGCGACTGCGGGGGACTAATCTCTTACATCAAGCGTTGCGGAACACACCATTTAATGCTATCTCGTTTCCACAATTTTACTATAGGAGGTGTATATTAATGTAATATTCAGTATCAGCTATGTAGGTACTTATGTAGATATCATTGACACTGACTCATTTTAATTCAGTGTGACGTTTTTTGTTTTTATGCGATATTCGTTCACACAGTCCAAAGATTAAATAGATAACTACATACAAATACCTATCTACTTATTGTACTTAGTAATCAGTTTAAGCTTAAAGTACCTAACGATGTTGCACAACGTTTTAAATCATTTTTGCTAAATGATATCTTTATGTTGATAAAGCTGACTCATTAAAATTTAATTTGGTTTATCGAGGAATATCCTTGTTAGGTATTATTTTTCCTTGCAATTGAATCTAGTAAACGATTTGTTATCGTCAAGGATAATATTAACTCGTGTCGTCGTTTTCAGGGCTTTGTACCTCAACTACCCGTCAACGTCCATAAACTTTCGCGTTTATAATATTAGTAAAATTGCTTGAAATGAAAAGTAAAATACCGGCATGACAAAAAATTACCAATTGTCCCATGGATTGTGGCAAAATGTTCCGCTGTTCTTATTATTGCAATGGCTGTCTCAAAGATGACTGAGGCGGTGGCGATGTTTAAAGCGACTCGTAGGTATAGGTAGCATAAGCTGGGGCCTTAATGAGGAGTTGTACTTCATCATCATAGTTGCATGCCACAAGAAAAAAATCATACTGAAATATCTTAGATCTATTGTTCTCAAATTAAGTATTGTAACTCTAGATTTTAAAATAAATAATTTAACTTAGATTATAAGAGTTACTGAGTTAGGCGGAGAGTGCGTGTCCTTATACTCTGTGCAAGTTCTATTGTTTCTCCAGAAAACAACTGTAATGCCACACATTGAAAACGCATTCGCGATCAGATCATTTAGATCACGTGACTACGTGTAAGGCAATGCGCACTCCTTTGCGTGAGTGCAGGACAAGACACAAGGTACTGCACACCGAGTTCTGCAGTATTACTTAAAAATAGTCTCGATATCGACTGATTTATTCACGAAATCGACAGAATATGGTGACAGTAGTTAGGCCTCCGCATGAGTAAACTGTAGCTGCGAGTGCGATGCGAGTTTGTGCGGAGAAAACGGCAGATCTGAACTAGAGGACGTGCGCGCACCCTGCAACGTGGCGCGGGGCAGTGTATGAATTGCCTTTGAAGGATTTCGGAAGTTTTAGACATGAGCCAATCTCGACTATTTTTCTGATTAGCCTTACAGTTTTTCTAATTTAAAAAACTATGGGAATAAAAGGTGGTAAAAATATGTTTGTTTCGTTTACAGTTTAGCTGAATTGCTTATACCTATAATAGTAGTGTAGGTAGCAGGTAGTAGTATATGATACTTTCCTAAATAACTAATATCATTGTGACCTTCAAATCCTATGAGTTCAAGAAAGATTTCCACCGAATTCCCTGACTGTCGTATGTACATAAGTTTAGTTAAACAGGAAAAGTCGGAAAATTTGCGGAGAGAGGGACAAAGGATATTTCATGTTACGTAAATAACGACAACAATCAGTGTTTAAAGCTTATTATTTTTGTACATTGTTATATGCGTCATTAGTACAGATAAAATTTATTAAACGGTAGGCAAACTCTAGTTACTTTTAGCAAAAACCAATTAATACATAATTATACATTATTAAGATGGTACAATGTTTTAACTAATACAATCGTATAAATACTTAACAGCCAGTAAGTAAATGCACTATACATATAAAAATAATTATCTATTTACACAATTCGACTCTTTATTAATACAGAACTGACTATTTGACAATAGAATCGGGTAATAAGTTATTTATTATGAACACTGATGCCTTCACCACACGTCTCTGATATTTGTAGCGGTGAGGGAAACATTTACACAAGAAGCATTATTTGGGCTTACCAAAAACATCTAAGAAACTACTTTGAGAAAGCACATTTTCAATGTCTCGTGGTAAAACAAATTGATGCCTTGATTTCCCCTGCCTATACAATTATTTGTAGTCGAAGACGTGTGGAAAGAGCAATGTAGTTTCTAAGTACATACCGTAGAAACCATTACAACGAATAAGAAATACTATTTTGTTCTTAATCTAGATAGCATAGCCTAAGTTGCATTACAAATGCAGAATGAACTGTAGTTCCAAACATACTTATTATAGTAATAATTAATCTCCTAGATAATACACAGTATACGAAATTCGGTAAAATGCATTCCCATTTCTTGGTTACAGGCAAGTTATAAACAAATCTACGCATACAGGCGGTGCTCAACTCGATAACATGTCGTGCAGTAATTATGTAAAAATTAAAACTTTTTAATATTTTTTTATAATTTGAGAGTTCTACAGTTCACAGATCGACTCCAAAACTCGACTAAACAATCTGGAGATCACGAAACTATTCCTAATACTTACAGAAACTCGAACGTTTGAAAGTTCACTTGAGCCACACGCACACTGGTGTACTCGTCACCAAATATTTTGAAAGAGTAATCAACAAGTTGCCTTCGGTACTGAGTCATCATTGGGGTAAGTCAATCCGATATCTAGTTATACTCTGATTCACTTTGGCTTGATTCAGACTTAATACTCTGCGTTAACATTGATGTCTTTCCTGAGGAATTCATTGGAGCGATGTCAGGCGTTCCACTTTCTCTGAAAGGATCCCTTATGTAACACAGTACGGGATCGCGGGGATCAATTACTGCCATATTCGTGTGGGTTGGAGTTGTGTGCGCCGGCGTCGTACCACGGTCTTCTATCTTCGTTATAGATTACGTATTCTCACTATGCGTCCGTTTTGTATCACAATACGTGTTGTTGCGCCTTAGTGTATCACTGCATGTACCTGGGAACCAAAGAAAAATCAACAAAAACTTTCGGGAAAGCGGTATTACATTACAATTGTCAATTTTGATGACTTTAGTCTAATCTTTAGTATCAAGAATTTTATTCATACATATAAGATCTGGTGTGATAGATAACTTCGTATGAGGTAACCAACAAACTTTCTGGAAAACATTATCACAATATATTTAATAGTTTCAGTACCTACTGCAGCTTAATCACTATTGTACCTAAATTTTGGTATCTAAAAATATTGTCATATGGTGTGATGGATAACTGCGTATTATAAAACAATTACTGATAAGTATTGTAATTAAATTATTTATTATCATGTCTTGAAACCGTGAATCACCATTTATTGGTGATAGGTATACGAGTACAAGACTTACAAGCGTGGTTGGAAAGAATTTTATGTTGTATTGACATAGGTTATGATTGTAAAATGACTTGTAACTATATTTGGTATCATGTATTTAAAATATCTGCTTTATTATAAAAGGAGATATATAAAAATACATTTTGTGTCAAGTCATAAGGACGATTCGATTTAACTTATACAATACTAGATTCCGCGCGCGGCTCCGCCCGCGTGGTGCGTTAACTCGCAATAAAAAGTAGCCTATGTCACTCAGTGAAGATGCGGCTTTTTAATGGTGAAAGAATTTTCAAAATCGGTTCAGTAGTTTCAGAGATTACCCATTACATACAAACTTACAAATTTTACCTCTTTATAATATTAGTATAGATTGACCTGTAATCTTTAAAATTGTTTAATTGATTTTAATAGGACGTTATCAAAATGAGTTATTCAGTAAAAGTTAAAAGGAATACTGCTAAAAATTATATTCTTATCTACGCAAACATTGAAAGAAAAAAAACTGACGATTATTGTCTAATTAGACGTTTCTGCAGTTTTGTCGAATTTCCCGTACTAAATTTAGTACGGGAAGTTCGACAAAACCCGATTCAGATAGGATTACAGTGACAAAATAATAAGTTTACTAAGTTTAATTAGTCAAAATGAGTCTTACTCAATGGTGTTGGGTTTACCGTCCGTGGCAGGACTTGCAGCAGTAGTCGGCGTAGTACGGGTAGTGGCACAGCCGAGCTTGCACCGCCAGCGCGCAGTTGTTCAGCTTATCCACGCACGCACCTGCGTCAGTCACATTGGATTTTGAAGGACTTTTACGTTTTAAAATTACGTTCAGGTTCAATATCTTAAAACCATTAATTAAGTGGATATAGTTTTTGAACTAGGTAGGTACCTAGAACTCAATCAAACTCCGTTCTATAATAGACAGCAAAAAATAAATGTTAACAACTTATTTAATAATGCACTTTCGAGTTGTTATGTGTGAACGTTGATAATTATAATTACCGTCGGCATACGATCTCTCCTTAACATTTTGCGCGGTGTGACTCTGGTGCCTTTGCACGCGTTGTTGCGTATCTGAAACTGGAAGGTTCATACTTTATGCTTGCAATTTGCATCAAATGTTTATTTTTGGTAAGACAATGTTTATTGCAAATAACAAAATATTATGCCTAAAATTATTTTCTTTTGTATCGCCCAAACATTAATTGAAACTAGTTAAAATACGAATGTAAGATTTGGTTAACGATAAATATTTCGTAATACGTGATAGAAATGGCTTGTAGGCGTTCTCGCTTGCGGCCTGATAAAAGCAAAAAGGTTAAAAAGCTCTCCAGTAGTTTAGACTGCGTAATCTCCCACAGCACTTTGTCTCCCGCAGGGCGGAGAAAATATAGTCCGGTAACACTCAAACCTACACTCCTGCAAAGATTTATTTAAAAAAGGGCGAGGAAATTTATGAGCATTTCCACCGAAACATTAAAAAATAACATGTTCTGGTAATTTACCTGAAGGCGGTGCGTTTAAGACTGCTGTATTGACAGGCGGTCGTGTGGAGCAGCGGGGTGGGACGCAGGAACGACGCGCCGGGGGGCGAAGGCCCGGGCAGGCAGTGTCGCGTGCTGCGCCGCCCGCGCCCTCCGCACCGCCGCGTGCGCACCACACTGTGCGCGACTGCACGCCTGCCTCGCACGGCCCTTGGCACTACATCACACAACATCATCCATGATCACACCACTGGATTTTTTAATCTTTCCTTTTTTTAATGCGTTGTTACAGATATGACTCATGGAGGAATAAATGCTATTTCTTTTCAAACACGAATGATAAAAAACGGATGAGAAAGGCAGGAATTGACGGAAAAGCAAATGTTTCCATTCGTGGTTTCTCTTGTATATTTTTGCGTGCTTTTAGATGGACAGGGTAAAATTTAAGCGTACCTACTTAGGTTAAGTACCATTTCAGTTCAATATCCTATCAGCTGAGATAACCATCATCTGCCTCTAATTTTCAGATTAGTCAAGCCACCATAAAAAAAGGAATTAAAGGTTTGGATTAATTAGTAGACTTGTTATGTTCTCGTTCTTTTCATTAGCCATATTAGTGAGGGCGGTCCCAACAACATTGGCATATTTGGAATCATTGTACTAATCACTTGAAACATTCCACTACATGAACCTTGATCTTCAATTCATGTAGTAGTTGTGTAGTGACTAACAGCTAACATGTTTTGCACTACTCATTTTAATTAGGTATAGAAAAGGGCAAAGAATTTACATCTATTGACAAAAACAAACCTATTTATAAATAAACTTGTGGCACTAAGTAACTTTTACGTTTGTCAAATCTGTTTTTCATGTGGTGTGCAATAAAGAATATTCTATCTATCTATCTAACTTGGTGTTTAGAATCGGTCTTGTTTTGATATAGCCATGACTGGTACAGAACTTGGAATTCCAAGTTAATTCGTCCCAACTTCGAAGGTAATGATTGCGAAACAAGCACTGAGCTGTAGTTACAAGAGCATTGCGGGTGCAATTATCTCCCTTATTTAAATTGATGGGTTGAACTAAGTGCCAGGTGCAACTAAGTCGAGATCTGTTGTGGCTTTTGAAACCAAATCTGAGCACGTTTCGTCAATTGGTACAAGGAAAATTAGCATCATTCTAGAATACCACAAAGCAGTAGAATAATAATTTAAATGTCTTTAACAAACAGACTAGATTTTAATAAAAAATATAATTTAATTTGAAAGTACACTTACAAAAAGATCATTTATTAATCTTAGCATCTAGTCTTCATTATCATAATATAGGTACTTAATCTTCACACTTTTAACCTACTCCCCATTGCATACATTAATGTAAATATTTCTCTCTGAATCAACATTAATATTTGTCACTAACTAGTCTAAAATCGAAAACATCAAAATCTTGAAGAGACAACAATTAACAATGCACGTACCTCACTCCAATCGCTTAGATACCACGAAGGGCTGCAGGTGCCTCCGCAAGCGCGTTCAGCGTCTGGCTTAGGACCTCTACAGGAGCCGTCCCGAAGACGCCTGCCATTGCCGCCAATACAGATCACACCACGGACTTGCTTCCCACTGCACGGAGCAGAACAAGCTGACCATTCACCTGAGAAAAACGAAAATAATCCATTGAAATCCACAAGAGTCATTTATTATTCTACCTTCGATTTTTTCTAAGGGTTGTGATATCTTACTGGTGAACCATTGCGCGTCACATTGTTTCCTGACGGCGCAGGTTTGTGAAGACTCGGGCGCGCGGTGTCCAGTGCAGCCGTTGGGGTCAGCGCAGCGAACTCCACGAGATTGCACCCCTCCTCCCACGCACCAGCCAACACACTACGAACATAAACATGTTCAATTTTGTTAAACACGTTTAATGCTTTCCTAGTATTCCTTAAATATATTTGGATATCAATTATCGTAGAGTAGGAAATATTACCTCAGACCATTCGGTATACAACCACCCGCCACCAGCACTGAAGCTGTAACTCGGAGCTACCGTAGTTCCGACATCTGTGTCGGATAAGTTTGTAGCCAGAGATATCACAGGGCCTTCTTTAAACGTGTCTGTCCTGTCCTTGGGCCGTACTTGACGTCGTGCGTCAAGACGTGGCGCTATCGTCGTAGCGGGAGTCCCGTCACAGTTTCGAATGTCACACAGTTCACTGCTCGGAGGCATTGGTAAGGGACATTTTTGGTCGCTTATCTGAAAGAAAATGTAACAGTTATTAGTACTGCAAAGTACGTTAATACTCAACAATAATGATTTCTCTTAATAATACGTAATGGATACCTTCGTAATTCCTCGCGCGTGATCCTGAACACAGCCCACGATGCGAGTTCTATGGGCGGGTCCACAGACGGGGCAGGGTCCCCAAGCGGCGGCCCTCCAGCGTGGAGGGCAAGGGCTGCCTCCACATCGTCGGCGGCGAGCTGACGGTGGGGCACCATTACAGTGGAAGGGAGACACCTCCTTATCCCCCTTCTCAGTAACCTCTGCACACTTGAATTTCCCAATCTGAAGTCCTCCACCACAGCTGCGAGAGCACTGCGAAAACTCTAGAATCTTCCAGATGAATTTCCTACTGCCAATAATGTTACTCTCAACCTGAGATTGACTTTCTAAGTTATTGAAGTCTGGTTGCTTGGACAACGAAGGTTCTGATCTCATTTCGAGGTCCCTTGTCCGTGCCTCTACGTTGTGGTGGCGGTGGTGATGGCGCTGCACCACACTGTGGTGTGGCGCCGGATTCGCCGTCGGTATATCGTTACTAGTTTCGTCTGGATCTAAGTCAGTTAAATATTCGTATCTTATGTTCGGATTTGGTTGCGTGTAAAGTATCTGAAATAAGTTGATGTTGGATTACACATGTTTTTAACAGAAATATCGTTGGTGGAGTATTTAGAAATGTATTGTTAATTACCATGATGTCGATAGGGTGGTGTATAGGTCCGTGAGCCAGTACGCTGTCGAGCGAGCCCTCGCGCGAATACACGAAGCGCGCGCCGGCCGCCTCGTACGTGCCCGCCGCCGACACCGCGAACTCGCCGTTCATTATGTACGACCCGTTGGAAACTTTCAACGCTAAACCAAAATACACATTACAACTAACGAATGAGCAAAATTAAACGAAAGTAATTGAATAAACAAGCGTTCAACAAATTGTTGAACTCGACTAAATTGCTTGTGGCTGCGTCATGCAAATAATTAACCACCAATTGTGCAGACGGCTACCTCCATTTATCTCACAATTTGCGGCGTAGGCGCCTCTATTGAAGACTTGCGCCGCGGTGCGCATGTGCAATTTCCATTAATCGATTCGACATCGATCTTTGCACTACCAAACACTTCATCTCTCGATTAAAATGTCTCCTCATAACCCAGTATTAATAATATATGTGATATGACATTTTCAATTAAATCGACACCTACTGCCTTACTAGCCTCTTGTATTTGAGTGTTTATGAGCTGACACATATAATGATCTCCAGTTTTACCTATGTAGTTGTCACTAGGTGTGATCTCGGAGACGTTGAGCCTGCAGGCGCCGCGCGGCACGGTGGTGACGTAGGAGTAGCCGAGCGGCAGCCGCGGCCGCGAGAACAGCCCCGACACCAGCCGCCGCCCGCAGCGCAGCTCGCGCGCAGACGACGCTGACAGCACGCCCTCGCGACCCACCGCCTGCACAACATAACACAACAAGTTAACATAGAAAAATTGATAAAAATGTGATTATTGCTTAAACCCTCAAACGCGAAAAGGCTATGGCTTTCTCCAAGGGCTAAAATTTACCTATCTCCGTTCCTCTAATCGTTATTCATTAAACCTATAAAAGGTAAGTATCTTAAATAAACTCGTGTAACATCCAGCCACTCAATTTATTTTCTAAAAATTAGAACCCGCTGAAACATATTAATAATTTCCCGCCCCTATCATGTCGTATAAAAGTAGTCATGCTTCTAGAAATGATGCATTAGTCACGCAATTTCATATAGAGCGTTAAGATGATTTACACTTTGGATATTAAGTTGTCAATGGTTGTCAGCGTATTACACGGGTGTCGTGCCGGCCGGGATTACACGACTTTATAACGCTAGGCGCGACAGCGGGCGCTCTGCTCCCAGTGGGAACGATTCCATCAGACTCCCTGTTATGTTAACACTGTTAATGTAATTTAGGAAGACGAATTATTTATTTGACAAACACTTTAACAGAATATAAGATTTTTCGGTGAAATTGGTATGTTTCCCTCTTATGCTGTATTCGAAAATAACTTTTTGCCTTAACGTCAAGATTTACTTGAAAATGGGGAGAAAAAGCGAAGTTTCTATCAAATAAGTATCTGTCTCATTTCTGGTCGTAAGCTTATTTAAAGCTCTTGGGATCTCTTTGGAATTTGGTATCATAATCTTACATCATTATGCGAAAAAGCTGTAGATGCATCTATATGAATTTAATTACTTTAATAATAATGTTTAAATTGTCAATCAACAACAAGCATAAATTGCATAAACAATTATTATATAAATTGATATTGCTTATCTTACAATAAACACTAAACGGTCTTCGTACTAAATTTGGATGTTATTGGAACGAAGATGCTTTATCTCAGCTTAGAATCTAGGCATTAGGTAGGTATACAGGACCTATGTTATTATTATTCCACGAATCAACAGGAATCCATGATTTCCCAAAATATTGTATTTTTTCCTTTATCAGTAAGCTGAAATCTCGTATGACGTCACATCTTAGTGCCCTTTTTACTGACAAGTGACGTTACTAGCCACACGTTACAACCTCGTATCTAATTTTGATAAAATACAAATACATATCCAATGTTTTTCCCAAACCTATCTGACGGACTAATTAGTTTTTATGTGGTATACCCGATTGGTTTAATTGTTTCACGCAAATGCTTAAAATAATGTAACTGAAATAGATATTCACCAGTGTTACATTGTACCACAAGGAAAACCTGAATTATATTTTTTAACTATTTTTTACCCGACTGCCAAGGAAGGGTTATGTTTTTCGCGCGTATCTTGTATGTATGTATGTATGTATGAGCATAATATTCTTTATTACCTCATATCTTCGAAACGGCTTGATGGATTTCGACAATCAGGGCATCGTTGGATTCGTCTTAATTACCCAAGTGTTCTTAGATATGTGACGTCAAACGAAAACCAACATGGCGGCCGTGAGGCGCCGTAGATAGAAGTAAAAAAAAAATAAAATAAAATATTTGCTACAATATGGGTATCAAATTAAAGAGCTCATCATGAGGATTCCAAAATGGTATATCACTGACATATAGAAAAAACATACTATGTGCAATTGTTTCTTTATTATCCAAACTAAATACTCGTATATTATGCGACGCGGTTGACTAGCGGTTTCTGAACTTAAAAGTGAAAAGTGATAATAAAAGTACGTCTAAACTAAATTATTTACAATGAATTTATTTTTCTAATTCCTTTACTCTCTTTGTGTTACGCAATCAATCTAAAATAACTGGATCGACGTGTGTTACTTTTTTATTATCTTGGTATTGGAAGTAGTTCTCTCGTGTCGCGGGTGAAATCTTGAGAAACACATAGCCGTATTATAACTAACTAAAAAGTGTTAAATAAAAATAAATAAATTAAAAAATTAAAAAACCCGACTGCATAAAAAACACTTTAAATAAAAACTGAAAAGTAAAAAACAAGCTTAGTCTAAAAGTGTAGATAGCAATACTATTACCACAAAATTAAATAATTTCATAATCAATACACAAAAAATAATAATCTTATGCGAAACATAATTGAGTATAACAGTCGGGACCCATATTGAATGATTTTAGTCTAGTTTATTTAATGGGTCCCGACTGTTACACTCAATTATGTTTCGCATAAGATTATTATTTTTTGTGTATGCTATCTACACTTATAGACTAAGCTTGTTTTTTACTTTTCAGTTTTTATTTAAAGTGTTTTTTATGCAGTCGGGTTTTTTAATTTTTTAATTTATTTATTTTTTTGACTTAATACTGATCTACTGTTCTCATATTAATGTTATTCTCGAGCACATGATCGAAACCAAGCTGCCAGTATAGGTATGCCAGGGTGTTGCCTTCGACAAAAACGTCTAGGAGGACATAATCATCATCATCATCACTGTTCTCACAAAACAGTTAAATCATTCTATTTGTAGAGCGCTAAAGATCATTTGAACTATGCGTTAATATGAATAAATTTTCAACGGATTAACGAATTGATTCGTAAATCAATCACATTATTTGTTTGTATTTGAAAGGTAACGTTATTGTTGTTTTCAATCTCGTTTAATGTTAATTTTATAGCACAATTAATCGTGTTTTAATAGGCCTCTTGACGGGCTAAAATATTATAAGTACCTTTTGTAACTTATTATACAGGTGGGCTTATAAAACAGAATATACGTACCTAGTGAATTATTTTCTCTTTTGTTATACTGTATTATTATAAATTTTGAAACATAATTCACAGGGTTTATTAGGTATTCAATTTTAAATGTTTGTAAAACATGTAGGTATCATAATTCATATTTTATGTTCAAGAAAGAAGGTATTGATTTTTTTTGTTAAATGAGCTGTTTGATTCCAATGTCTTTCTTATGAAGCATGGCTTGTAGGAATAGTCACAGGTGATTTAGTAGGACTGATTTTAAAAAGTGGGGAATGCAATGTTTCTAAATAGCTATATAATTTTACCTCTAAAAATATTACCACTTAAAACGAACAAGCGTCAAACAATTTTACAGCACCTATGTAAATATCGGAAGAGTGTATAAGTTTACGTAACGAACACTGCATCCTAACACGGTGAAAGGGGACCGCTATAAATATCAAAGAGTTTCATCCTTCATGCAGCTTAGCTAATTGACAAATTGTACGATACCAGCATGACGAACAACGATGCAGTGTTATAATCAGCACTTGGTTAGCATGTACCGAGTATCAGACGATGAATACTGATACTGACATTATTTCAATGCGTTTGCGCAACTACTGAAGTACTACTACCCCGCAGCCTTTGACCAACTTTTGTGAATCTAATGCTGCACTTTCGACACCAGCCTCTTGTAAATTGATTAAGATAATCACCCTTACTGCTTAGACAATAAAGGCTCTTCAGTCTTTTCTCTCAACTTCTACTACTTATGACGGTTTATGTAGTCAATAATGTTTTATTAATCAAACAACGTATATTCAAATCGCTTCGTTTACACATCGGTACTTTTCAGTAGCTGCAACTACTTGCAGACATAACTGCTGATTGAGAAAGTTTTAATTAATTACCTGATTTTCTAGCACTTACTAGAGAGCTTTCTATCGTACCCATTTGTTTTGTTGAACCAGTAGGCGTATTTAATTGGACACCAGAGGACAATTCAAACAATTTTCAAGAATACAATACATAATTATCGTTAAAAAGGCATATTTTCTAATAGCTAACTTTGATGACCATTTAGGATGCTATATACCTATTTGGTGACTAACATACCTAATTCATTTGACTTATCCAGTGATTTGTATTTTATTGGGTTTTCAACATCTATAGTCAAAGAGCCCGCAGCTTCCAATTCATAGTAATTCCAGATGACAACAAATGACTCTAATAAACTTGAATGTAACAAATTAACCTGACCAACCAAAACAACTGTGTCACATAATAGGGTTTGATTGATGGCAAGTAGGTGGTCTTTGTTCGTCGGCAGTCTCCCACCTAACTATTGCAATTGTGCATTTGATCTGATTGTTAAATCACAGTACTCGCTACTAAACCAGTTCACAAGGCCGCGAGGTCACGAGGAACGAGGGTAGTGTACTAAAACACATCTGGCCTACGCTGCACTCACAAACATTTCGTAATTATTAATGTGACACTAATGCATTTAGAACATTAGCCGCTTCTAATGTGTACTTTTATGAGTCCACAGTACGAGATAAGGACATCTAAATCTCACGTTGGGCGGACGCGGGCCGACCTCAATGTAAGTAAGATATTTCTTAATTAAGTGTGACATGAATCATTTTTAAAGGCTGTAAATGAAGTCGCCCTTTGTTGCGAGGCTCGTGTTAACGGGGCGAGGGTGCCGACAGTGATGTATCGGCCCGCGAGTAAGTGCTACTGAATCAGTTTTATTGCGAGCAATAATTTACTTAATCTAAAGACAGGACATGCAGATATATGGCTAACTAAATAAGAGTTGTTTTTCTGGTTAGTCGAAGGTACGTAATATATTATTAAGAACAAAGCCGGCGTCTCCGTGGCGTTGGTGAAGTTAAGAGCATACAGGAGTTAAGCAGTAAATTCGTAACTCCTTTTTATTTAACTTGGTTCAGTGGAGATTCCTCTATGTTTTTGTTCTACTTCTATTATATTTGTCTATTACAAGTAAACATGTAATTTAGTCCAAACAATAACACTTAGAAAGGTTGGTAGCTTTACATTCATTCATAAAAAAATGCACTTCAAGCTGAGTCATATAAATGGAGTAACATCTGTCCGCACAAAACATACAAAGACTTAAAGCTGTTTCAAAATAATTTACGGCTCAGTAGTAAAAGCCGACATTAATTTGAATTACGAGAGGTCAAAACTTAAAAATAAATAACGCGACCAATCTTTAATTAATTGAGAATGTTTAAGTAACAGTCAGTAGCGCTGCGCGGCTCCATAAAAGCCCACTCATTACTCGGGGCCTACCACCACGTCATAAAGTAAGCCTGTCGCATCTGTAGAAAAGAGACACCACTCTACACAGCATATCACACTATCTCGCTTCAACAACAGCAAAAGTTTCACTTTAATAGGGAGTAGTAGGCCCCTTTTCGGTCGGCCGAATTCTGCCGCAGTTAAACATATAAAATATGGGCCTTGTCAGTTTGTCTCAATACCACCACTTGAGTCATGAACCGACGGTTCGTAAAAATACGTTTCCAATTTAAGATAGATTCATTAAATTATTTGACGGCGTTACCTAATGAGTACTGATGGCAATAAAATCTATGATTTATACCATTCCATCAGGTAATGTTATAAAGAAGATCTTACAATTTTATCAGCGTTAATTAGCCTTCTAATGTCCTAACATCTCGATATAAGGACATGAAATGGATTGATGATTCATGCTAAGTTATCATGCTTAGTTAATGACCTACAAGCGTCGGTGCGTGTGGTCCATGGCTTAGAGCAGTCCCTATCACTTCCCGTGGGTGTCTTAGCCTGTAACTAATTAGTACGCGGCTGTAGATAAAGCTATATCTTCAAATCCTGCACCGGAATATAGCTGTACAGAACAGACGGCTAAATTACGGAGATATCTATAAAGTTGTCAATAAACAGTGAAATGTGTTGCTAGAAAGTTTGGAAAAGCTAAAAAGGAATTATTTTTACCTGAAAAAAATATTTTGCGGAAGAAAGTCTTGTCTATGAACTAGACTATTCTAATTTCCCAAGACTGATTTTAATCACTAAGCATTAAATTACAACAAACTCAATTACAACGATAAATAAGTCATTAAAGCCATATCATTTAACTCACTTGTGTAAGAGAACATAATGCGTACACAATTGTACAAAGTTTGTATTTTCACTGTGCAATCAGTTGTCTAGCCAACGCATATGTTACTTTATTACTTTCAATTGTTTGTCGTTTATGGTACGACACACACAAGCTTGGACAAGGCCGAAACGTTTAGGGCATGCAATTTGATGCAAACAGAAAAATAGGACAATGAGTTGTTAGCCTGAGCCAAAAAGTGGAAAACCTCTCCAAGGGGAACAAAATTGTAATGAAGCGTTCTATAATAAAGCATCTCGTTAGAGCCGCCTGTATTCCCGAGTATTGCCGAGGTTCCAATTATAACTGTAACTGGACCAGTCGTTGACTTTCCATTATCATACGCGATGAGGAGCTCATTGGGAATTATAAATTTATTATTTCGCTTGTCTCTTTGCCGTTACTCGGAGTAATTTCGCAGACCGTATCCAGTGCGGCGTCGAGCTTACAATGTTCATTAACGTGTACAATTTTAGTGACCGTGGCAGGACTTCTGAAAGGCCCGTTCCACATTCATCCTTCTAAATACGGACGCAGCGCCTCTGCTCTGTCTCACCCTTGATATATTTACGTCGTATGATTCTCAGCAAATGAGGTCTGAAAGTTTTATTCGTCTTCAGGCATATATGGACTAGACGTTATTGATAGTGAAACAAAGACAATGGCATGCCATCGATATGACGTGAGCACGAAATTTATGAAACCGGAATATTCAGGTCGAATGAACAACTGAATCAGATAAGTGGGATTCTAAATTAGCCATTCAGCCGCAGTCGGCAACTAAGACAAAGGTGGCTAGGGAGTGCGTCGAAGCGACTATGCAAACACCCATGTGCGCGCATGCAACTGGGTCATGCAACATAATAGTTCTTATTCAATATGAACAAACAACACTATAAATACGCCAACAATAAGTGGAGTCCCATCTAGCTGGTAACCTTTAGCCGGTGTGTTTCACAATTACAAAAAATATATTTGCCAATAATAATATAGCTGAGCAAATGAAAAGTACGTGACTCTTGATTTTGGAAGTTTGCAGACGTCTATGTGATATCCGTTGTCAAATCCAAACAGCGTTAAGGTTCGGATGGCGCCAACATTCCCCGCCCATACCGTAAGCGCGCGCTCGACGCCGGTACCACACAGTACACAGCACTCGCCAAATAACCACTGACCAATGTTCCATAACCAAGCAAGAATTTTGACGATATTGTTGATTTCCTGGTTGTAAAATTGAGCAAACAGTTTCAATGTCAGACTTTACGATGAGTAAATTAAATAACGCGTGAAATCTTTTCTGAAGAAAATTTCAAGTTCGTCTTTAATCTTCGAGTTGTATATTACAAGGCTTTGTGAGATTGCTCTGATGGAAACACGTCATGTTCAACTATGTGGAGGATGTTCCACTTGTACATAATTATAAGGCTAATAAGCAATCTAGAACGCATTTAGGTAGAAGTTATTAAGTGACCCCAATAATAAGATCAATAATCAATGACAAAAGAGTATATTACAAATTGGTCGAGTGACCCAAATTGGTGAATTTACTGGTGTGTTGTGCACAATTTTTCTAATCAACACTATGTGTTCACAATAATTTCAAACGACCGTCTAGACAGTATTACAATTTGCATTCGTTTATATATTATCAATAAAGTGATTTATATAATTGACAGTCTACGAAAGATGTGTCGCCAAGAAAATATTCATGACATAAATAATGTAAGAAATACTTAGAAGCAAGGACGCAAGTCTAAGTAGGTATCTGGAGGGCTGTCTTATTAAAAGTTAGAATTATTACTTCTACTTATGATGATTACTTACTTAGAAGTACCTACGTAAGTAAGAAAGTGGTTCTAAAAATCTGAATTACTAAACTTTCTAATACTTTTGCTATGGATATTTGTGCTACAGTTATAGTGCTACTTTTGACATATGTATACCTGTGTTAGTTAGAAATATGTACAAATTTACCTAATGCTATGACATTATAAGCCTGTTAGTAAGTAGGTTGCAAGCGTGGATGTCATACGACGAACACTGATTCTTATTTAACTAAGTCTAGTTTATTTTTTATAAATTAACATCTTCTATTCTAGCTTGGATGAGATGCCATAACGTCATGCCATCCCATAACGTCAATAGAGAAAAAAAAATATTGACAGCCAAATTAAACAACATAATAAAATAAGCTTTAAAATGAAACATGAAAACAGAGTTGAACGAAAAAAATACGAAACAATTCTACTTTTAGTAAAATTTTACGTGCAAATATTTAAGTAATATTTACAAAAATGTTGTTGAACGTGAAAAATTTAACGCAATTTTGCTTACTACTACAATTTTACGTGCACATAATTGAGTAAAATTTACAAGATTATAATAGTAAAAAATGTTATATCAATACTCACCAAAATGGCCACCATTATAATAACTGGTACATTCACCATTTTCATAGTTCGTTAGTTATATATCACTCACTGTATCACTTCTTACGCGAGACAAACATATATTTGTCAAGAAAGAGTCGTTTGTTTAACAACACCACTATCTCATCAATTCTCGAATCACAATGAACTGCAGAAATTCAACAGGTGAATGATTACATCTCTAATAACGATTAAATTGATATATAATATAAATCTTTTAGTATTGATAAACTTTACGGTTTGTTAATATAAAAGATAACCTACATTCGGTCTGTGTGTCGTGTAGACACGATTTATACGATGTACGCTGTCTCTTCTAGTTTATGTGGAGATAACATGAAATATTAATATACTGCCGAGTAATATTTGAGTGTAGTCTTTGCTTTTCGTATACGAGGCTACTGAAGTCCTGGTTTCGGTTCCGCTTTTACTTTCCGGCCGGATGGTTATATCCTCACAAGTATTGGTACGGAGTAAAGTAATCGATTATCGAAGACTGTGGCCTTGTGTGCGAAGGGCCTTAATAATATGTACAAATTGATTACGCGTCCTAATCACTACATACTACTGTCTGTATTCCCTCTTAAACTTTGAAACAACGCTACAGATTTTGAAGCACTTTTTTAAAACCGATAGAGTGATTTAATATGAAGTTTAATTTTTAAGTATTTCACCCGTGCAAAGCTGGGACAAGTTGCTAATTATGTTATTAAATACTTCAAGAAACTTGTTCCTGAGTTCCTTTTATAAATCCCTTTTGTTCTGAAAATACCTTACAATTTAAAGTAAAATAGTCAGCATTGTGCTCTAACTAGGTAATTACAGATATAGTAGACGTGACGACAGTAGATTTAAACGGCATTGGCAGATAAAAAGGTCTATGCACTGGTCCACAATACCAGATCACTCACGAATGAATAACTTTACATATGTAACGTACATTACAACTGCATATAACTAACTGTTATTTTAACCGCTGACCATGGTACAATTTAGCAGTCACAAAAGACGAAATGGCAATGAAGATTACCCCTGAGTTGTAAAATATACATTCTTTCGTAATTTTTTATACAGATAGGCTGCGTGTTAATAAAACTCTGAGCTAGAGTAAACATGTGAAGGTGAGATAACGACACTACTGAGATACCGACGACACGGCACGCAACAGTTTTTAAATATTTACGTCAAAATCAGCCACATCACCTCCATTCATCGCCCAGTGTCTGAGCAAAAAGGGTAACGACAATAAGTTGTTGGAACCAGTTTGCTGCACATGCGATTCCCATTTCTCATTTCCATATGCATGATGCTTCTATATTCCGAGTCCTGAGCATTCTCGGTTCTCTGAACACAGTAACAAGTTAGATTCATCTAACTTTGTACATTGAGTGGCACATTTTTACTATTTACTCGCAACCGACAAAGGAACAAACACATGTACGACGCATGAAATTGAAGTTGGTTTTACGTATTACATTATGCATATCTAATTATTTTAATAGCTCGGCTTCATGTGACCGAAAATGCCGGCAGAGGCACATCAATCAATTCGTGACGTTTTTTATTAGCCACAAATCAAACTGTTGTATTTTTGAAAATGTTATAAATAAAATCGTAAATTATTTACGATTTAAAATGTTTCTGTCGGATAGTTTGCTAAACCTTTTCAAGGGCGTGGTGTTAAAAGCAAACAACTTTTACAACATCTTAGAATAGATCGACATAGTAATACAGTTTCTATGGCGAAGTTCATCTTTGCGTCACAAACAGTTATTTTTACTTGTAATTTATTCATACCGAAGGTTACAATAATAGTTTCATAGATGCAGTATCTGTGGGGCGTCCTCAGTATAAGATAGCTCGATTAGTACATGTTTAAGGTGGCCCGAGATTGTACAATTATAATTTAAATTACATTTTCAATTATGTTTACTCTATTAACGGTAGGCTTAAGGATATCTTTAGCTAAATATTGCATTTAAATTGATGCCCATTTATGATATAAGTTAGTATTTTAGGGAACTCGGTTTTTGTCACAAAGCTACGTGTTGATGAAAAGGAAGTAGGGATTCTATTAAAAGATTCACCAGATGAGTTTTCATTTAAAAATTTGCAAACATTTTACTACAAACAAGTACATTGAAGATGATAAAAAATGTGTATGTCTGCACATTGTCTAGTAGAATTCCATCGTATATTTGATAATTCTTGCTCGCGATTGTAATGGTTTGCGTACATTGAATGACTGGTCTCATTGAGCAACTTGTTTCTGGCGGCCATCCAACACGGCTGATTACTTTGTTCTCATAATATTTTACTATGCTATTACTAATCTCTTTGTATTAGAGTGAATTCTTTCGAAAACCAATAAATCAGATCAGCGTTGGCGCGCTAAAACGTTTGTAACTTTTTTTTAGCTTTAATGGCGCCATCATCGTAAAATTATTCTGATGTGGTTTGTGGAAACGTCACTATAGTAAAATCTTTATCAAATAAATATGCCAGCATTTAATTCACAGTTTAGCATAATTTATACATGTGTGTTGTCGACACTTTTTATGAATTTATACATTTCAGAAATAAAATTTGGATTTGAGTTCATTTTCTTTGATATTATAATGTTTGTTACTTTTTTATTACGTTAATAGTCGGTTTTAAAGTAAAGTAGTGTTTATCGCGGTTGTAAGTGTCGACAGCGAGAGTTAAACATCATGATTGTTTTTGTCGGTATGTTAAGGCGATGCTGGATTTAATGTGTTTTGAGAGCGAATAAACTATTTTGACTGTTCAAATCATTTTATTACCCGTTTTCTCCGACTATATTAAAGTACATATAATAAATATTAAATTAAGTATCTTGAAATCTCGCAAACAGTAAAATGACCGAGAATACCAATAAATCAGCCGCTCCAATCATAATAACAGTAATACCAATAATTACAAACAACTTTAAAAACTATGTAAGTACAAGTTGCGCACATTATCACCGGCTATATTTCTTAAATCGTCGATTAATCGTGAACACATTCCGCAAAAAAGCTATCAATCGTTTATTATACGTTATCATGTTATTACTATGATACGATTATGACAAAATAGATATGAAATCGATTTGAAAACGCGTTCGGTAGTTAGGTTAGATAGGTTCGTCTTTGCCTTAAGTGAGTGCGGCGTGTTAATAGCCGTGTCGATGTTCCGATACACGGCTGATGATAATAGCCTTCTGATAGGTGTGGTCCACACTACACGCAATTACGGGTAGATTTATTCCTCATAAAATTTAGTGATGCGCTTCCCTATTTTTAAGACGTCTATAAAGGAGCGGGGCTCGTATTATTTTTGATTTCTTCACAAATTGTCGGTTAGTTAAGTGTTAGATTTACTTTGAGATTAGTTAAGCGTGTGATCTATTATTATAACTGTAATCCTTATGATCCCGGGGGTTACGTCGATGTGAACTGACGTACGTTTAGCTAGTATGTACATATGTTCATTCGTGTATATTTATTCAATAGTTAACTATTTAATATATTTTTTATTATGTCGTAAAAGATAAAATTTTAAGAATTAATAACGATCAGGTATCCCCATACATTATTCCAAATATAATGGGCCTCTTTAAAAGAAACTATCGTATATAATTATCTGTGATTGGCCACAAATATGTGACTATTGTTTAGATCCAGCACCTACAATTTTAAATTCATGGCATAGTCGTGAATTTCAGAATTGACTAAGCTTTCCCTAACACCTATTTACTAATAACACTTTTTCCAACTGAGTTAACCCGAAGAAACTACCACGAAACTAATAAATAACAAGTTATTAAAGCAATTACCAATCTTGTTACAGGAAGCATAAATTATACCCAAGATAAATAAAAATATCGTACGCCTCGACGAATACCAGTAGTGCAACCTACTTGCTAATAATACCTAATAAAAATTAATTAACAATGATCGAAGACCAATTTTCTTAAATTATTTATTGGCATTCGATCCTTAACAACTAAAGCGTGAGTTTTAACGATAGAATATTTTAATTCAAACATAATTGTACCGGTTCGACGGCATTTTATTGTGACAGTTTCGTACAACACGCCTATTAATTGTTATATATGTGATAATTATGTTAAATCTTCTTATAGTGTACCGTGTTCGAGATTTTAACGATTTAAAATTGTAGTTAGTGGAAATCGATGCTCTCGCCTGAGTTAAATAGACGAGATATTGTTGTCTGACCCGACATTTTAATTAAACAGACTATTTTTGTGTAAAAATTTGGCAACGTGCGGTTACGAAGATAAAGGAATTTACGCAAACACATTCTTTATTAATGCTTCGGAAAAGTCTTTGCAATCGATATTTTAAGGTACATTTCTATATTTACCAACGACTTGTGGGGTCTTGTTTATCCGTTACACATAAATTCTTCAGAGAACCGATAAAGGTAATTTAGAAACTAATAATAGCCTGACAGGATAGTCTTTTATTTAGTAGGATTACAACGTGTATTTAGACGATTATAAAAATAGATAGGTTTAAGACTTAGTAACCTCTAGATACGCCCATTTCGTCGTAACTGATAATTAAATTGAGCATCACATTTATTGAAGTTTATGTTATGAATTTTGCTGCCATTTTTGTTCAAATTAGTATGAGTAATACGATCTGTATTGTATAGACTTTAATAAAGCTAAGCTTGTTTTGAATAAGATAACTTTGGCAGGGCATGCGGGCTACTCATAAACTTTGACATGCTGAGGGATTTCTATTTTTAGAGTTAACCTTCAATAATTGTCTAATTTAATATTTGAATAAATACTTAATTCTTCTAAGAGATTAGACAAAATTATTGCGAAAACTGCATCTAAGTACGCCATTACGATATAAATGTAATCATGTAACTACGTCGCATTCGTAGATATACATTACCAAATCAAAATCATGTATAAATGCGCAATATCAAAATAACTACATGTAAAACATCATATTTGTAATGATATCTAGTTACAAATTAAGGCCGGTCACACTTACAAAACTTCGCTTAAGCAAAATAACGGTACGAGAAACTGCGTAAAATTCATAGAATCAAATAGCCAAGTTCACTTCGGGAATTATTACACGAAATGTATTTCGAAGAGTTGATTTATATTGGAAATGAATCACGATTGTTTATTAAATTGATGTCGTTAACGTAACTGATTGGGCGCGCGCTCCACAGTGACTTTATGCAAAGTTAAGCAGACGCGGTAGGTAGGCAAGGAAATGGTGTTATTCATATCTCTCGCAAAATTGACATAGTCAGATAATACGGTCCCTTTTTAACTAATTTAGGGCGAACAAACTGTTATGGTTAGGGCGCTTCGAGGACGCCGTAAGCAAACTTTTACAATATTTATTATATTTTGTAATTGGCCCATTTTTGAGGCGTTTTATCTTGGCTGTCATAGATTAAATAATAAACGAGTCTAAGTTGCGACACGGTGGTGGATAGCAATCTGTTATGTTCTACGCGGTCGGCTATTCAAATTAACGTAACGCTGACGCACAGGCTGTTATTAAAAATCTGCCGCATGCAACTGCGGCCTCAACTGATCATTACTCAAATATAATTGCAAGGGATTAAGGTAATTTGGTAATTCTCGATAAACTGCGGAAAATTGAGATTTATCATATCTCTATATATCATTTTTATTGCGTAGATAGAGACTGACTCGGAAATGAGTCGACAGTACTTTTGAAAACTCATTCTAAGATTAGTAAAATCTTCCGAACTCTCCACTAGTCTGTTATCAGAAACTCTTTATATAATTTCCAATATCAAAACAAATACCTTAATACGACACGATAAACCTAATCCTTTTTTCCGCAAATCGATGTTATAAGTAATAATTTATCTGTTAGTATCTAATCTGTCGAGATGTGGGCTTGCCTACATAATCGTCCATGTAGGTCTGTTGCAAATGCAACTGTACGCGGGTTTAACACCACTGACCCAGTTCCGCTGGGCTGATAAGAAAAATAAGATAGATGTCGTGATAACAGTCTTACCCACGCTGACATTGGGCTCTCCAACCTTGGAATGTTTTCAACTGTCTTAACTTAAAAAAAGAACGTCATTACTTTTTATTGTTCGTTATTAACGATTTTTTTCTAGCCAGTAATGATTAAATTATAAATGTGATTAAATATTTTTTTGATGTTTTTCTTTTTACGCATTTATTAAGAGAAAAATATTAAAAGTATAAATGACAATTCCGTTGTTTTGTTATTTGACGAGGAGCGAGTCTAATTTACGCAAATCTAATTTAAATATTAAGAGAACCTAGTTACAGGTGTTAATAGTTTATTTAACGATAAGTGCATTATTTAATATTGTTATCTTCACTTACGAATAAATGGAATTAATAAAATTTCATGCTCTCATTTCAGCCGACACGTTTACTTAAATAAGATTTTAGTAGCAGTGTAATTTAATCAGACCATACATATTAAAACATTGTGCGAACACCGATATCTTGGAACGGTCGATAAATTAAAGTCACGTCTAATTATTTTATGAACTGTTGCTAATAATGTCGCGCAACAAATAACCAAAAAGTATTTTAAGGAAATTGTTTACATGGAAAATTAATATACATGTTTGTCTTTCAGCTGCCACTTTATTTCCCGAGCTTCAGTACGTCGCTTTTGATATATTAATCTCCGACAGATCACCTATATTCAGGATTTGTGAGCAACTCGTTAAGCTTGTCAAAACAAAACAAAATATATGAATACGTGTTTAATCCGCGTTTTTTAAGTAGAGGATTATGTTGACAAATTACGACTTGTTGAATTGAGATTAATCTTTTTTTTAAATAGAAAATTATGCATTTTTTAATCTTGTAAAACAGATAAAGAACTATTTATTTTAAATGAGATGTATCATTCAAAAATTTAACACAAAAAAATAACATCCAAACTTCGTACACTTCACAATTTGGCTGTTTACGATCGCGCTGTTGCAATACGTGAGCAGAAAAATTGAAACGCCAATCAAGCGTTTTGACAGTTCCGCATTTTCGCGGCAATTTTCCGGATCGCGCGGGAACGAGGCGGGTCGCGGTCGTGGCGCGGCCGCGAGCTCGTGCAGCACTGTGCCGGCGTCGCGCTGCGCCCCATCCACTACCTTACGATTTATGTGCGTGACGCAAAAATGGACAAAATTTGTAGCGCGGCCCGCGTACCACGTGCCTCATCTTAGACTCTAGGATTAGATCGCCGGGTGTAAAAAATACGATATTAATAGCCAGTGATTTTACGCGTACAAATAAATTCGCTTCCAATACCTGTCCGTAGTGGGATTTATTTTCTAGTATTCTATCTTAGTCTGCTCTACTTTAACAGATTTATAATTTTATACCATTTAGATTTTTTGATAAAATTGTAGGTGATTAATTAATTTTGCAAACATTTCTGTGTTCATACTTAGTTAATGTCATTTATTAGATTTAATTATGGGTATGTACCATAATATTGTAAATTTAACTGTAATACCTATGTGGCACACGCCTACACAAAAAAGTGTCGAGTAAATAAGTGAAATAGAACAGAACAGAACATACATGAAATAGAACAATCAGTCTAACTAAACATGGGATGTAAAGAGGTTTAGAATAGGCCTGAAAGCTTAGGTTAAATGTAACGTGCTTTTCATTTTCCACCGTTGTTACAGGTGCGTACTACAGAGCGGAGCGTAAAACGGCCGTCACAATCACAAAGATATATGATTATGTTGCATTAACAAATCTACAATGTTATGAAAGTTCGTCATAACAATATGCTCTTAAACTTGGCCGATTCCGCCAGCCGATAGAAACGTTACGTTTGATCCACTTAGTGAACAAATTGCTCGCCGGCGCCTCACACAAACACACGCTCAAGGAACCACGTGTTTAAGTTACGAGTTCCGTGGAAATGTATCACTGATTGTTTGTTCAAGGCTGTCCCAGTTTTCTTTATAAAAATATGTTCGGCATTATCTTAAAATAATGTTTTTACAGGAGGCAGTCCGTATTTATTACCACCTGCTTTTCGCGTGTTTTCAATTAAAGTAATGGATGAAAATGGACCTTCTTTTACGTGGAAAATCGCGTATTTTTGGTAGTTTCTAGAAATAGCATGTAGTTTAAAATTACAAACATTAATAATACAAAATAGGTCTGAAATTTCAACGAAACTCGACATGTTTCTATAGAAACTTTCATCAGACTTCTAATTAAGGTGAATAGAGTTCGCCTGCAGATCCAGCTATTGTGTTCGAACTTCCAAACTTGATTCAAGTTAATTAAGACACAATGATGACCAATTTTATCCGTAACACGAGCAAGACGGGGAAAGTCTCGAGCAACAAATTCCTAACTAAGTACCCGGTATCTATTAAACTAGACATAAATCTTACGCAGTTGCGACAATATCAGATATTTGAATAAATATAGAGTGGTAAGTCTTAACTCGGCTGCGGGTAAATGTACGATAAAGCTTCGTAGATAACTAGTATTTGACGGACAGGTGTAATTAGCCACTCTAGTCGCTACCGGCAAATGGAAGCGCGATGATAACGACAAGAGTCAGAATAAACAAGGATGCCCTTCGAGATTACATCTGATGCTCACCTAAGTGGTTAAGTGGGATTGCGAAATGTTATATCGATATGTTTGATTCGATACTGATAATGTACGTCGGTCGTGACGGTAGCCAACGTAGTGACGGTGCTGAATGGACATAGCTTCATGAATGACAGCGCAGTTGAATGAATATTACTTTCCAAAACATTGATTATGGCTTATCGATATGTAAAGATTATTATTTATCAACGCTTTAGTGCATATGAAACAGATAATTGCACAGAACACACCTGTTTCGGAAATCGTTTGTACTATATTTACTTATCACTAATACCATCAATTACATTTTCCGTCTTTCAGAACATGAAATGGCAAAAAAATCGATTAAAGACCATTCAATGATATTTAGAATTGGTTTTCTATCTATTATCTGAAAGAACCTTTATAACAAAGACTCCTAGGACGATACGTGATCAGTCATAGCAAAGACCGATGTCGATATATATTATAATAAAAATAATAGAATTTGTTATAGTTACAACGAGGCGATTCCTACAGGGCTAACATGCCTGTAAAAAGGATAGACGTGCCCGTACATTTTTAGCATTTTCTGGAACTATTTCCATTTAAACCTTTGTTCACGAAATAAAATAGGTTTCTGAGTATTTCTAGATTGGTCCGTAAACAAGTCACGACCATTTAATTGTTATTTATGTATTAATTTATTGGGTATATTTTGTTCACTGTTATAAATCATCGTCCATTTATAGTTGAAGTTGTGAGAAAATAAAAATACATAACATTTTTTGTGTGTTTTTGAAAGACACAATCTCGGCTTAGTTTGTTGATTGAAGAAAATGTGTGTTTATATACTTATTAAATAAATATGTTGTTATTGCTATTTCGGAATTATGTGTTTTTTTGTCATAAAGGAATACTTTTGTCAAGCCAATGAGAAAATAACAAAAGACAGTCTAATTTACGTGACAACAAAACATTGTAATAACAGTGTTAAAACCATTTTTACGCTTGCTAAGTTAAAAATTACCATGAATGATCACATTGGTACTTTAACATTAAACTAATGAAAATGAATGTGAAGTACTGCAGCAAAATATAACACCTGTTGTGGCAGGTATTATGTTGTTGTATCTATACATGCAAATAAAATTGGTGTGCCTGTTTGTAACATTTACTGTATGCATATGAATATTATACGGTACTGGCAGATAACTGATGTAAAAGGAAGTAACTTAGGCTACTTTACATTTTTTATTTTAGAAAATTGACCAATCAACTTTCTTGTTAAATTCCACGCGGACAAAGTCGCCAGCACAGCTAGAAAATAGTAAAAAATGTTTATCTAGAAATATAAAACCATAACAAACAGGTGTTTCTATAAAACTGCTTAGTATCATTCATATAATATATCAAAGAGTTGTTTGATGAGTCTTTGCGAAGGTTCGCTAGCATGTGAAAATAGGATTTACATAATAATTTGATAACCATTGGCAACTACTTAATAGGTGCTATATTTGTGTGTACATTTTTTGCCGCGAGTTAAATGGATCCCGAAGGCTGTATTAATTTGCAAATATGGGTATGAATTTGTATTTCAAATAAATGACAAATGAAAAACGTAACTGAATTTGTAATTCAGTTCTATTTTTAAATGTGTGAGTAATCATGCTGGAATACAATAATTTTAACCGATTTTGCTTGTGGTTTGTATTTAAAATTAAAGTCTGATGAGTCAAAGCCTTGACGAGAAGAAAACAATTCATGATAAAATATTAATTACCTATATGAAAAGCCAATAAAACGGGGATGTGACATAATAATACGACAGTTGAAGGTAAAATTCAGACCTAGTGCATAAATAATAATCCAAGCGACATTCCTCTCGGTTTCAATCTGATCTAAAACTTTAAAGAAACTACTGTAAAACGTGCCATGTGTAAGATCATGTTCAACCACAATAAGTCACGTCACCGACAAGTGAGTGATAATAGCAAATATTAGCAAAATATTATTATGCAATTGTTTAGAAGAGCGATAATATTGTTGGTTCAGTGCATTCCTCGCATATAATTAGCGGCGAGGCTCTTGAACGATAGGCGTGTGACAACATGATTCACGTGACACTTACACAATATAAGTTACTCATAACTTAATAATAGATGTAGAATTTGTTATTTTTCTTAACTGTTATTAGTTGTTATTACTGAAGTCACATTGTTTTAACAATAATGCATTTAGAATGGAAAACAACATCTCATTGTGGTATTTAGACTTTTCAATCGTAGCGAATTTATTTTATCTCGAATTTGAATATTTACGTCGGCACAGGATACATCAGTTATCTATCTTACTATGAATCGTAATTTTGGACTTCAACATTTATGTAGTTTTTTTGAACTACACATCAATCTTCGCGCCAAGAGTAATTTTCCTTTCGACCAAAATATATTTTATTATTACGCAAGTGACTTCAAGAACACCCATAGAATCTCAATAAAAAGTTTTTATCTATTCCTTTAAGAAATCCAATATATAGACCTACTTATACAAGTATATTCCGGAGGAAAAGTTGACCGTACATGTAACTACTGAGGCGGTTAATGGATTGGCAGGTCGCCACATCGTAGGCGAATTTCCAATCTTCAACTAAACCATATTTTTGCCAAACTAACTCAAGTACTATTTTGGCAGTAGCTCTGCTCTTTAGGGATAACACGCGCTATGATAGATATATACGTCTACCTTTTGCCCTCGGCTTTACCCTCGTATATCGGATTGTGCAGCAAAAACAAGCTTATGTCCTCCTATAGAGTTTAATCTATCAACTAAGTACAGAAAATTTCCCTAAACAAACAATTTATTATTTTATTTATTTAAAAGCCTCCTTCTTATCCTTCCATTCCTCTCTGTCGAGGGCAAGCGTAGTCCATTCTCTTATCTGACTATCAAGGTCATCATGCCATCTCCGCTTGGACCTACCACATGGTCTCCTGTGGTCTTGAGGTATCCATTCAGATGTTATTTTGGCCCACCTGTCTGTCGCCATTCGACAGACATGACCTGCCTAGTCCCACATCAGTTTTGCCGCTTTGCTCCCCGCATGAATAATTTGGGACTGGGAGCGCAGTATACAAACAAATAAACAAAATTATTCTCATCATACAATTATGGATTACGACGAATTTGTGACTCGTCAATAGCTAAGTACTTAGGTACTTGAATAAATGGTTCTGATAAAAGGAAACGATCGGAATTTCTTTGTTGAAACACAGATTGTGACCTACATTTCAAATTCTTCTTTGCTGTATTTACTGACGCGAATGTTTTGTTTAAACTGCGCGTCATTAGTCACTTCATACGAAATTGTCTTGAACTTATAAAACACTAGGGCGCATTTACTGTTTAATTATAATTATTACAGATAGGCATCAATCAATTTTAAATAACATTTTTTTTTTCGTTTACATACGAGCTTGTTTTCATTGACATTTCAAAATTCGTATAAAAAAGACACAAAACAAATTGTAATTTACCATATTTATGAGAGGAATGCGAGCCATATGTGAGGTATTACTCGTTATTACATCGAACTTCATTGACACCGCACCGTCGGTGACAACAAAGGAGGATTTCCCTTAAAAGGTTCAGTAGTCAGCTGATTCGGTCATAAATCATGTTGTGTGTACACTGTGTAACTACGGACGAACATTTTCACGTACACCGCGGATCTACAGGCTAATCTGGAAGTGGAATTTTTCCGAGTTTACATTAAAAGTTTACGTCAACATTTACGCCTTTGAGATACTATCTATGATATCATTGTGTTTGTTTGATCTCATGTTACAATGACATTTATTCATTTGTTTTTTATTTGTTCTGTAATTGCTTTTATTGGTGCATACGATTAAGAATGCTGTAACTGCTGCACAAATGTTACTCCTTCAGTACCAAGTCCATCCCAAGGTTGTCTGTAAGAGATCGCTCTTAGCGATAAGACCGCCCATTGTGGCACCATGTAACTCTTTCTTTTGTCAAATCTGTTTTTCATGTGGTGTGCAGTAAAGAATATTCTATCTATCTATTTGAGCTTAATATGCAACACGCCAAGGAAATTGTCTGCTATTTTTGTCATGATTGATAATAATGTTTTTGTAGAATAATTACCAAATAATGGACTGTATCGTTATATGCAATTTTCTACAGTTTACGTAATCTCAATTTCGGAGATGTCACCAAAGATGATGATTGATAATATATTATGTAAATGACTGGAATCATAAAACATTAAGACTTGATGTTTTATTAAGGAAAATTGTACGTTATTACGTTTGTCGGTACATAATAAATACATCTATAATGTTATTACGATCTGTTGAAGTAATGCTCAGGAATCACTGACAAATGACCAAGTTTTTGAACATTTGTTTGTGTGTACGCAAATATTTACATGACCAAATTTTTATGGAATATTTAGGTATATTAATGTCAAGGCGAAGATAATAAATATTGTATTTGTACGTTTTAAATAACTTGTCTCTTTTGGAAGTTTGTAGGAATCTTAATGTTTTGTGTTGTAAAGATTAACATCGTATTAGTATTATAGACTCGAAAATCTGTGAATATGGATGCATGGATGAATGGATATTTATGACTCTTTCACGCTCAAAATTTTTGGTAAATTTTAAAGATATTAAGAAAAGATATAGTTGACACCCTAAATTATCACATATACTACTTTTTGAATGATTCCGTTCGCGAGGGCGAAGTTACAAATAAAAGCTAGTTAATAAAGGTGAGCGTGGTCGCTATGGCACACCTAGTAAGAGCTATCTATTTGTATGTCCCTATACGGCGATCAGTGAACTCAACACCTTGGTCGAAAATAGCCACGAATTTAACCAAATTTCTTGCGTCTTACCCAAATTTGTTGAAAGTTTATCTCGCGCACACAATGCTTGGTTTCTCACTGCCTACTCTGATTAAAAGCTTCCTATTAAAGGCCCTATGCCCATGTAGCTATTTGTTTAACTCATTTGAATTTAACTTTTATCAGTAGCGGGATGGCTACTATTTAGAACTTTAATTGTGTAGATACTTTGTTTGTATTTTAAATGAGTTTATACATATACTGCTGCAGTAAACCTGAGGAATAGTTTACTTTTATTCATATATTTTAAAGAGCAACCCGTGGCTAAATTTTATCCTTAACGAATTTTATTTTTGTTATAAATGCCATGTAATTTGGGAAATTTGCATTTTGATATATATTTTTTTAATTCAAATAAATACTTTTTGCTAACAAAATAGGACATTAATTCAATTTACCTCTATTGGTACCGCAATTCTAAAAAAGACAAAAGCTAAAACAGAAATAACGAACTAAACAAGCTGAAACAATTCCCGGGTTCAATATCTCGGTCAAATTAATACGGTTATCTAAAAGTATACGAAACCTATATACGTAAATAGAAATAAAGTGATACCAAATTTTTCGAACGCACATCACTATAAAAATAGACCAGGCCGAGATCAAATGATTTATTTGAGTAATTATGTGAATAACATCCAATAGGAATGTTAAGTAACACCGTATGCGCGCGCGCATGATTCAGACGATTATATTCGGTCAATGCGCTAACACTTGGCGCCAACGCCGCGGACCTTTGAGCATCATCGGAATTCTCGTGCTGTAGTCATTGTGCAAACTTTTAGCTCAATAATCCGTCAAATTGAACCAATTAACATTGTAATTAATTATCATGTATCAGAGGGATTCTTTGATTAAAACTAATATGGCGGAAGTTGGCTAATGTATTGAGTACACCAATAAATATGTGATAAAATACAAATGTATTGCCTTGCTAAATTTTTTTGGATTTTAGGTACTCGGAAAATTTGATGTGGTGTTGCTTTTAGTTGCGCTGTTAACATTTTGTTGGGAGGTATAGAGTAATTTAAATGATTTGCTGAACATTGGTAGGTAAGAGTTTAAAGAGCATCTTATCAAAATTCGCTGGAGTCACCTTAATTTTTTCATAAAATATTTTTCTGGTTAATAAAAGAAAATTCAATCTTGGATTCAATTGTCATTTAAATAGAACATTTTTCGTTTCTCTAGAAAAACAAAAGATTACGAAAAAATAACAAGCAATGTTTTCTTTTATTACTCTGACATTTAAAAAGCGCCGGCTAAAGGCGGTTATAAAATTTTATTATGTTTGTGAATGGGGCTTACCGTACAAAAACAATCGGTGGAAGAATACAATAATTTCGCTTAGAAGAAATTTTCCTGAAATTAATATTAAATCTGAGTGAAATATTTTTTTTATGCCAAGAAATAGACCAAGTGGGTTCTGTCAATATTTTTTGGCGAAATAGAGTATCTTAGACCCTCCTATAACCCATATCTTGCGGTGCTCTTGATCAAAGTATGGCTAACTTTTTGGTTTGAATGACTTAATGCACGCCAATGGTGCCGTCGCGTCGTCAACTAGGCCATTTTTTGGCTCAAGAACTTTAATGATTATACTATCGGCGTACATAGAAGACGGTGGGATTCCCTTCGATACTAATATTAAAGGTAGGTATAACACATAAACAATGTTCTAAATAACTGATTTACTCAAATAAGTGAAGTGAAAACGGTAAATATTTTGGCATACCGCTGATATCGCGCCATCTTACAAGACACGTTGTGTACATTCCTTGGTGCTCCTTATCTAATCAAATTGTGCATTTGTCATACATTGCAAATAACAAAATTTAGCGCGGCTCTAACTATTGGTGCGTAATTAGATAGAAGGAAAAATACTCTGATTCATTTTTGTAGAACATCACACTTTAAGTGAATTTTAATTGAAATTAATTTTAATTAAAATTGGTGTAAAAAGATTTTTACCATCCAAATATTTACGCACTACACATTTTTAACCTTGTTCTTTTCCTTTTAAATCAAGTTGGTTAATAATATAAATGATAAGGAAAATTTTTTTGTTTTCTAAATAATAGAAAAGCGTTGGCTGAAAAACTGAAAATTAATTGTGTCATGATGCTAGTTTTTGTTCGAATTTTTGAAGGTTTTACTCTTCGATTTTTTTTGACCATAGTTTTTGCTTGTATTTTATCATTATTTGCCACACATTGGCCATAGCAAAAATACAGCAGTATAAGAGGTATATACCTGTATACATAAGTCAGGAGTAAGGAGGCCGATACCGCAACACGTATACCATTTATTGTCTCTGAAGGCACTAAATTTGTTGCGGATAAACTGTAATTTTCGTACGTGTCGGGTATTCTTGCACGAAATCGGTACTACGTATATTTTACTAAGGTAGTTCAAAATACCTGACTACTGCATTTTCTATTTTATGTCTTACCTATCCGTCGAAAGACTGGGTAGCTTTTAGGAATAGCAAAGGAATATTTCAACGTTCAAAAAATATTCTGCTCTACGTTTTTCTTAAAAAATTAAGTGACATAATTACTTATGGCATTACCAACTTAACCATATTAATTTTAAATTTATTTCTGTCAAAGCAAACATATTACATGCAACAAACTATAATTTGTGTGCACGATACACAGATAACAAGTGCCTACACACTGAATTGCTCTATTGTATTAAGATTGACAGCTGTCACATTATAAGATAGCCATCGACACAAACATTCACTTCGCAGTGCGTTCCATCAAACCTCTATGTTTATAATCGTGCCATTTGTTTATATGTACGAGCCTGACTTGCATCAAAGATTAGGCGCCGCTAATTTGTTTATTCCATTATCAATTTGTGTTTAACTGTCAACTTGACGTTTGACCTTTGACGTTTTACGTCATACCTAAATATAAAACAGATAATCGCAAAAGTTTGTATAATTAATGAAATGGCCATAATCAGTTTATTGCACATTAACCCCTTTTCACCAGAATGTGAATTTAATTTCGTATTTATAAAACATGCATTGTCCAAGACATAAATAGTCAGGGCCGAAGCATATAAATTGGCTAGCAACAATTTATTTTGACACTAGTCGTGGAATTCCATCTGTTATCACGAGCATACCGAATGCGGTAGAGTCGATCTCCTAATGCCGATTATTTACAGTTGCTTGCAAATAAATAATGTTCACTTTATCACGGCGTCGAAAAGCGGTAGCACAGGTAAACTGTAGGAATAATAATAATCCGGTTTTAAATCAAAGTTAAGTTGTATTTACGATGTTCAGGGCGGCGCGGGCGCTTGCCGCGGGCTCCGTGCCTTCCCTATTCTAAGTAAACTTTATGCCTACATGGTACGCCCGACCACATATTGTGAGTAACGAATATTGAAAGTAACCCTTACTGCTTCGGAATAAGAGTGTTATCATTGTCACAGTGCAGCTATTGTTATGAAAACTGTATAGCGAAATAAGTGAATTTCAATAAGAAATATTATCGATATTGAAATTTGAAATTCTAACATGTTTCTTTGTACGTGAGTCTCGTAAAGATACGCGGCTACACGGGATTTTTGATTGAATATTTTACGTCTAATTTCATACTTTGTAAGCAAAGTTTTGCATTGACCTAAAAAAAATGTTTGCGTAAATAATTATTAAATTATCTGCGAGTTGGGATAGATTTTATTTTATCAACATTTTTTCTTTTGATTTTCCTGCAATTTTAAAGTAATTACTAAGACTAAACGTTTTAATGACTTTATTATGATGTATGCAAAAAATAATAGCTATTTTGTTATTTCAAAGATGCAGTATCTTTGATGTTATCTAGTAATGGTGTAAACACGACAATATAATGCAGCGTGCATTTTTAATGTGTTTGAATCGTCATTTCTAGGTTAATGATACTTTAATAGGAAATACGAAAACCTTGACTTATTTTATGCAAATTATCATAATTATTACATAGATATTACGAGTATTCAGGTGCTGTAAATTTCATTCCAGTGTCATTGTCATTTCTATCCAGTGACCCTATCACTAATTGCTTATCGAGATACTCAATACACCCCATCGTCAATCAATGAGCAATGAAAACATTGAATAGAAAAATGATCCTTCATTTTATGCTCACTTCAACTACACAAAACAAAGGCATAAGAAAACATTGTACATTTGAATTCTCGTAAACGCCTGTAATTGTTCTTGGTTGCATATCAGCTAACACATTAACCTACATTCGTTTCTCATACAACTTTTATCAAGATAACGCGGTATCTATTCATTTTGTAACGAAGGTTCTAGCCGATCCTTTTGAAATGTTTCAGAGATTTTTCTAAAGTATTGTGAGCGTTTTAATTACTGCGATTTAAACGTTTTAATTAAAACGTGACGTTAAAATGTTTGAGAAGGGTACGCAAATTATAAAGGACGAATAAATGGTGTTTTTTAAATCACCAGTGTAGCTTATGCTATGAGATAAATATGACTGTTGCCATTGCGGAAATGAGATGCCGCTATATTGCACGTTTAGTGCTCTGTATTTCATTCAGATTGGCGGCAATCTTACTTACTTTTAGTCCTTAAAAAAATGCATGATTCATAAAAATAATACTGTAGATTCGTTGACACTCAGTTAAATATAAGTATTTCACGTGAAACAACTAAACATCTGTCCTTCAAAACACCATTAGGATACGAATTACGCAATATTTTATGTTATCTACAATAAATAAATAAACAGCTAATCTAAGTGTTCGTTTTGTTCGTTAATGCAGCTAACCTTTACAGCGTAACTAATTTAAGATAATCGTAAACATAAGGCACATTATGATTTATTCTCGGCGTAAAATAACTGCGAGTTTGTGATTCATGTAAAAATGCGAATAAATGTCTTGTGGCGGGTCGTCCGCGTCGTGACGCAGCCCCAGGACAAATAAACAAAGCCTGGGAGCAGATTCTACATGTTACAACCGTCTGACTTTTTATTTCCGTATCAATTGATTTAGATTACTTTTTCATAGCCAATATTTTGGCTACAACTAAAGTTTAAGCAATCACGAAATAAAAAGTCGACACTGCGTGCTTAATAGGCGATTTCTAAAAATATCTATCAAATGAAATGTAAAAAATACAAATAAAATTGAAGATGATGATGATGATGAAATAAAATGCTTGTTAGTTTTAACGTAAATATTTAAATTAACCTAATTAAAACAGTATTTACGAAATATAATTTTAAGGCTAATGGTATTTTGGAAGAAATATAGAAAAAACTAAACCATTTGATTACATTCTAATTTTTATTAACGGAATAAACCTCTGAAGGCGTTTCGCTACCGTTTTAAAATAAAGACGAACAAGAAGACAGGCGGGTGGGACGTATTCAATAAATATTGCAGACTTCGCACTAAAACACGCTATTTCCGACTTAAGCCCAATACAAAATATTTTGCATTCTTTGAAAATTTACGATTGCTTTCATAAAAGCCGCGAGTTTGGCATTCAGTGTATTTCTGTTTATTTAAGGAATCTGGAGGAAGTTGTAAACTTTTTTGGCCTTGAATCTTCTAAGGTTAGTTAGGTTTTGAAGTCGGAAATATACCATGAAATAATCATAGCTAAAAGGTAGAGCAAGTTTCTAAATCATAAATGTTTTAACAGTTATTATTTATTACTTTGACAAGTAATAATATGACATAAATATATTAAATCGTAATTCCACACCACTTAAGTAATAAAAACGAAAATAAATTTTAACTTGTATAAACAACGTTTTTGCCAACCCTGTCGGCGAACGATCGCCTACGCGCTGCCCGTGACTTTGCCCATAACCCAGTTTCAGCGGTTTCCATGTACCATATTACGTTTCTAAGCCAAACATAAGCCTTCCAAAGTTGGGAATGTATTCCAACACTAGTCGAGTTTTATCGTCCAAACCAGAAACGGGAGTTTCCCCTCATTAGCTTTGTCTACGCTACCGTTTGTTCTGAGTTATGACAATGACAGATAATCCCTCTATTATTTTATTTTATAAATACGACTTTTATTACACATAACTAAGTATTAAAACTGGTTTGAAAAAGTTTAAAAGATTTTAAAAGAATCAATTCTTCTTTTTATTGTTTATATGGTATTATTTTTTGTATTTCTCACTTTCACTACTCATTTGAATAATCCTATTTATTGTTGATGTAAATTACTTTTATTGTAAGGAAAATCACGATTGTTTATCGCTATATTTCGTAATAGCAATAAAAACAGTATTTAATCGAGAATATTTGTTTCTGATTTGACCTATTTCTATATCAACTTTTAAATTAACGTTTTGCTTGTTTATATTAAACTAGCTCTTTCCCGCGACTTCGTCCACGAAGATGTCGGTTATGGCGCCAAAACATTACCCTAATATAACGCAGTCGGATAGAAAGAAGACTATGTGTTAATCCGAGGTATCAGATAACTCCATTCAAATTTAATCCAAATTGGTTTAGCCGTTTACGTGTGAACCAGTATCTATCATGCATCCATCTTTCCATACTCACAAACTTTTTCATTTATAATATTAGTAGAATTAGGAAAATGGGTACTAACAGAGACTGCATGCGACCACGGCCAGTGCAACCTGGTGGTAAATTCATGTTCCTCGTTAATTCCCGTTTTCATAACTTGACCTATTTTTGCCTCTCTTACTGAACTGGCCTCTTCGGCCTAACGGACCCATTTAACTCGGTTGACTTAGGCCGTCGAAGGGACGACAGGTAATAGACAGGATATTATTATAACGTAGGTGCGGGATCATGATGTTTCCCTTCATTTTACACAGCTAATGGTATAATAATGATTTGGCTGTTTTAAAGCTACCGTTCAGTGTAAAAAGTAATTATAGACCGACAGTTTAAATTTGACTTCTATATAAAAGCTAACCTTGAAATTCTTACGGAGAAACGCAAGGTTTTACTTTAGATTCAAAACGAAATTCACGTAAGACAACCTACAAGAAATTTAAATGAAACATTACACGGCTGCAACTACAAGAAAAAAGCTGGTTGATTTTCAGCGACCATAGCAACTCAAATCTTAACATATTCTTTAAAAGAATAGGTAGTCACAACTTAGGTACTTTGTGATAATACTAGCTATTGCCCGCAACTTCGTTCCCGAAATAAAACGGGATGAAAAATAGATGTTGGCCAATGCATAGACAAAATTTCAAGAGTACGGTAACTAACATTGTGACATGGGAATTTTATATAAGAAGAACCTTGGTCTCCTCTCTATTTAATTATGTGGGCTTAATTTTTACGCATTATCAACAATGTAATTTGTAAGTCTAGCATTAGGCAATAGCTCATAAATGCAGCTAAACATAACAATGTCAGTTTTAACGGCCAGTCGCAACGCCTTCGAATGATTGATTGGTCGGACTTCAATACGTTTGGGTGCTCACTAAACTGCTGTCAAACTAGTAACTTGTCAATCCTTTTGATATTGTGGTGAAATATAAGCTTGTGTTTTTTGCTCTCAGTATGTCCAAACATTCAGCGCCAATATCGGAGTTTGCGCAGATCACCTTTGGAAGTTACATTGTTTTAATTTTTAGGGTTACGTACCCAAAGAGTAAAATGGAACAAAATTACTAAGACTAAGCTGTCTGTATGTGACCAAGCTGTATCTCGTAAACCATGATAGCTAGAAAGCTGAAATTTTAACAAATGTTGTATTTCCGTTGCCGCTATAACGACAAATACTTAAAGTAAAATAAAAACTATTAAGGAATACAATGAACCTAATTTTTACTCGATCTTAATAAACAGGTAGACATGGTTTTGGTAAACGTGATTTTCTGTTATGTTCTGAAATCGGTCAATCGCGAGTCCGACTCGCAATTGACCGATTTTTGGTTTCGAGGTGCCAATCTCCGCTGTAGCCTGTGCATCATCTTGCTTTCATAATTGCAATTGCAACCTTTAAGAATACACCAGGGCTAAATTTTTTAACGCTCAAGTTGGATTACATTGACAAAATGCGCGATAGTAGTATAAACAGGATTTCATATTGTTGATTCAAAGTAACGGTAGAATTTTAACAGAGAATATTATTTATCTGCTTGATATTATAGTACTTAATAATAATGTTATGATTGCTATAACTTCTTAGTACTTTTTTTACTTTATTATACCTTATAGGCGGTTAATACACAGATGAAATGATGTAATATTTTCACACGATCCGCGTTAAAATGTTTTGTTTTGTAGCAATCTTTCATTTTATGGCAATTTACCTTTTAATAAGTTTGTTAGTACCTCATTCTTAGATACTTTATGTTGATATTTTTCTGGAAGATTAGATAATTAACCACAGCGTTTCATGAAGATTCTAAATATACAGACACTACATAATTACCTATCAGAAATCGTAGTAGAACGGGAAATGTTTGTAAACTAAAAGAGAAATTCTTACTGCAGGGGCAACGACTTCAGTTAAAAAATACAAACTTTCAGACACGATGCTTATTTGTATTGAACAAAATAACGTAAAAATATAAATAAGCTTTATTTTGCTAAGTGGGCATTGTAAAAATAAATGTCTACGGAATAAGGAGTCGTAAATGCTGGTGGAACTAATTAAAGCATTTGGGAGAAACCGCAGAGCTTGAAGAAGTTAATTACTTTTACAATAAAATTCTCAAGGCGCTCGTGTATTTTGCTATACAGATTTAAAGTATTTACCAATCTAATTTGTTTGGGAATATTGCTGTAACTCGCGGTATCTCCTAAATACATCGCCAATACAAAATTAACTGCCAATACAAAATTAAATTGAGTGCAAGATTTTTGCATTAAAATGTGTGTCGTATTTTTTAGGAAAAAATATAAAATATAGACAGCATAAGGAAGCATAATAACATTGAATAAATATTTCTTATAATTTGATACTTTTTTAAACTTCATTCCAATTTGTATCACTAATCTTAAATCATGAAATTAAAACAAGCAAAACGTTACAAATACATTAGTATAGCAATAAAACAGTAACTTCGAATTATTGTTCAAACGATTTCACGCAAAATCGTCCGTTGGATTGCCAGATAAAACAAATGTTGTGGCGATTTTTCATATTACGAAGAACATTAATTTATCACAACGAAGTGAGTTGGAACTTTGCCATTGGAAATATTAAGATTATGGCTGTGGCTAAATATTCGTAAAACTGTGTAACCTTTAATAACACGCTTGGTTATTATCAAAGGGTACTTGTATAAAACAAAGTCGCTTCCCGCGTCTACCTATCCCTAAGTATGGTTAGATCATTTAACATTGCAATGAATATTATTTTGATGCATTCTTTTGATACAATGTTTCAAATGGAAGGTCTATAATGTATAACAAACTAGCTTTTTCCTACGGCTTCTTCCTCTTACACGTCGATTTTAACTGTAAAACTTTAACCTCCTTTACCGTAGCTGGATAAAAGGTGTCAATCCAAAGTGTCAGCAAACTCCGTACCAAATTTCATCCAAATTGGCTATGCCGTTTAAACGTATAAGGCTAACAAAAATCCATCCATCCTTATTCACAAATTTTCGCGTTTATAATGCTAGTAGTAGGTATACATCAGAATTGCATCCATGCGAAGTTAGGGCAGGTGGCTAGTTATTAATAATTTATTATACACTTACAATGACAAGAAAATTATACGTTATACAAATCAGAGCTTGCAAAGCTTTATGAACTTTCCAAACATTTACATTTCCACACAAACGCAGTATCAGACGAATAGTTCAACACCCTCAAATGCTTACAGAATCCCGATTGTAGATAAATATTAGTTTAACTACGATTATAATATACTCGTAGAACCGTGCCTGCACTATAAACTCTTACACCAAGACTGTTTCTGTTGTGAAAGCGAGACAGCACTACACTGGGTATAGCGTTATCTCCCTCTCTCACAGCGAGAGCTATTTTGAAGATTGCTTGGTACAGGGTCTGGTTGGTTGTAGAGAAACAAAACAAAATGAGGTAGACACAGACTAAACAAGACTTCTAAACATTGTTGTTAATGCTATCTCATTATGTTGAACCGAACCGATGATAACCAAAGTCTTTGTGTATAATTATTTGCCACACACGATTGAAACATTGAAACAGTAATAACAGAATTGTTTGAGAGCATTGTGTAGTAAATAATAGGCGTAGTCTCAATGAAAATATGTCAATATTTTGCTTTAATGTTTATATTGTTATAAATTGTCGCAAGGCGCGTATTAGACGTGATTTAGATGAAGACAATAGCAAGAAAGTAGTCCATAATTTTATCCTAAATCGAAATTATTTTGCTGACCTTAATTGCTAAAATTTTATACGATGATTTAATAAACTAAAATATTTGAAAATAATAGGGTTATAATATATTATGTACGTCTGTTCTATTTTTATTTTTTCCTTTGCAGTATGACAGTGTAAATCTAGTATGAAGTAACCGCTCATAATAATCCCTAAAATAAATTCTTATTACATTAACCCAGAAACGTTCATAGATAACATTATATAGACCAGGACTAATGTTCCACTGTCCTTGACTCTTTTAAATCAAGGGCGCACCGAGATAAATATCAATTGTTTGCTTTTCCTCATTATTTGTGAACATCAAACAGATTTTCAACGCTGTAATATGTCGGTTGTCTATAAATTTTACGCCGCCTCTGGTGAAGCGTGGAGACTTGCGATGTCACTCACGTTTTAGCTAGAGTGCGAAATCTTTATTAATATACTAAGGAGTAGGGTATTGTCGCGATACATACTAATAAAATGGTTGTTTGTCGTGTGTGCTGTTGATTTTAGAAGATGTTTATGAAAGTGATAGGTAAATGTTTGATACATTTCTTTACGTAGCCTACATAAGATCCCACTGCTGGGCATCTAAACACTGCAGGCCTCACCTTTTTTCTTCTAAGCCTCCCTATCTTTTGCGATTTCTGTCCACATGCGACCTGTATATTTGACAGATCATCACACCACCTTGTTAACTATAGGTACCCATTCCAGTAAAATCAAATAACACTTTTACTTTAAAATATTCTTAGAAACCGTGTTATATTAGGGACAATTACAAAACTAACGTTTCTACTCGTAAATACTTTTCAATATACCTCCGATTGATTGTCGACTCTACATTTTAACTCTTCGACAAAATATTTACCTACTCGTAAGTATACTATCAAACAAATCCTTACTAAATTCTAACTAATAGTTCTAATCGATACAAAGAAGTAATAATCAACACAAACGATTCTACAAAGCCTTCGTTTACTTGTCTCGATAATGGCGATCTAACGGGCTTGATGTAGGCAGGTCTAAACACGTACTAAGTACATAATGCTGGTTGTTTGCGGTCGTTTCGCCCCCGGCAAGGGGTAAAGGTTCATGTTCGCCATCCACTCGTTGTATTACTTGTAATTTACCAATTAGTCACTCTACCTATCTAAAGAAACCTCTCAAAATACTCTTAGTTTTATATGAAAGAGATAACGCTCTATGCTTGTAGAGCGCTCTCTCGTTTCCACAGCTCCATTAGTTTTAGTCTAAGGTGTGGTTGTAGATCCTCTGATTCGACAATTACGTTTCACGCTCGCGCCCTTTTAACTATGATTACACGAGTTCTGTGACGTGGACGTTTGTCTTGGTCAGTTATATTTACGATCTTTCAAACAGTTTTAGGATTACTAAGAATTTTGCTAAACCTATATTTAGAGCTTTGAAGCCTGTTTGTAATGGTATTCACGTGATTTTCGTGGGCGATGAGATGTAGCGTTTGTCTGGCATTTTTTGAGATAAATAATAAATACCGGTGAATGGAATTTAACTATGGATGTATACTCTCAAATATCTGAATCATACAAAGGCTACCCACGTCTTTTCCACATACTTAATTATAAAAAAACTGGTCATTATTATACCTACTAATAAATACATAAATATTTGATCAAAATTATACAGCCACATTAACGAACTCGCCTAAATTAAGTTTTAAAGTGACTACTAATTAGTCATCATCCTTATTAGTAGCAATATACGGCTGTTTTATTTCTATATTCCAACGGAAAATTGTTCTACAAACCGTTATTATGTAAAATCAGATTAATATTTATGTGGATAGCCATAAAATTGGCGCTAACTAAATTACTGGGTGGAATTAGAGTTAAGTGTATCTTATTAGGGTCTAGGAGCCTCTCACAACGACTTAAAGTAAAATTATCGTAGGTGTGTGAGCGAGATAGCGCGCTACATGGTGTAGAGCGACGTCTTTTTCGCACACTCGTAATAATATTACTATAAGCGGTGATGGTAGGTCCTTGGTGATTGAGATAAAATGTTAATACTTTTCTATAATGGTTTAGTAGAAAGGAATCGTTTACAACACGTTATCTGTTGAGCAATATCTTTTGAACGGGTAGGTAGAGCTACTCATTATGTATTTATATAAGAACTGTTATAGTGTTATGCCGCTTTGTAATAAAATTTTGCGTGTTAAAGAACAGTTATATTAGGTTAATTAAATATTTTATAAGAAATAGTAGGATCATCACAAGTGGAGTAAAATATAAGAGAATTATTTTCGTCTTAAGAATAGTTTCATTACAATTAAATTGTTCTTTTTCTTGCAGTGACACTCGGTTACGGGAACCTGGTGAAAAACTGTACAACGTTGGTTCCAGGTAAATGGCAATATAGGAACAAAAAAATGACATCCTTTAGTAGGTACTGTAATGTCCAAACTGATCGATTAAAGAGATAAAAATATTCCTTGTTGCTTTACCAGACCTTCTATTTTCCGATTCCACGAGTTTCAAAGGAAATGTGTTGGGAATGGCTATAATTGGCCCATTGCGGCTCATTCACCTGTCATAATCTCCGAGCCGCCCTTTAACGACACCTACGTAGGCATTTTATTTTGGTAACGACCCCAATATTTGCCACCATCATCCTAAAATCTTCTAAAGCTTTCAATTAACTGAAATGTACAAAATAAAATTTTGCTAGCTGATAAAAGTGATTACATTCCCTGTGTATTACAGCCTACAGAACACACTGAAAGATAAGCTTTTAAACAAATGACATTTTTATTAATGTTAAAAATTGCTCAAAAGTCACATTTTCAAAGAAATTTCATTAACAAATACCCCTTCAGGTCAGTGGAAATGCGCCAATACTCTATGAGAACATTCGATACTTGAGTATTACCTAAATCAAAGCAGCAAAGTAAAACCTAAGCCATTCTTGAGCCTCACTAAACATTCTTACCGCGCTCTCGCAGATTGATTTCTAATCTAGTCCGCTTTAAAATTATAAAACCAGGCACACACTCGACGGAAAGTGAGGGTAATAGCAGGATATGGAGAAACCACGGCTTTAGTGAAAACTTAGACGTGGACGGATCTCTAACAAATTATGTATCTATTAAAACCCGTGCCGTCAGCAAAACTAATGCCGTGAGTCACGTCTCTAAAACCATAGCGACTGAAGATCACAAAACATCAGGCAACGTAGATAGATATGATTCACCGAATACTATTTATTTTACCTACTATAAAAAAATTGGACACCATTCGTCTTTAACAAGTCTGGATTGGAAATTGGCATTGACTTCTACGAAAACCACGACTTATTGATCAACGATTATACCGTATTTCAGTATGTATAAACGCAACTTCAAAAATAGAAAAGTGAAAAGAGAAATCTCAAAACCTAGAAATAATAAAAGATATCCATTTTGTAAGAAGTTAGAGTAGGAGACGAAGAAATTCTAGAATGACACAATCACCAGGAAACCTTCAATAAACTTCAAATCAAATCTACTTCTATTACTACTTCTTCAAATCTACCAATATTGCCAGAGTATCTAAAACGAAGGATTCTGCTAACAATGAGATTCCCGTCCTTGATTCTGATGGCGGTGATGTAACGGTAATGGTATAGCAATCGAGTTGCTATCTGCCAGTACCGAGCATTTGATGGACAACAATCTGCGTTTCACATAACACACCAAATGACGTAATTGTGTACATCAATAAAATTGATGATGTGTGATGAATATGGACTAAAGGGACCGACTGTAATGTACTTATTTGGAATTTAGTTCGAAAAAAATATGAGGACTTTAATTAGTAACAAAGTGAATTGCTTAAACTATTATTTTAACACGTCAGTTCCACTGAATGGGTATGTACCTTAGATTACTTACGAGTAAATACTTTCAAATTGATTTAGGATATCACTGAAAATGGTGACGGAAAACTGGTGTCAAAAACTAAATTCGAAAATTGTAAGCGAGCAATCGGCTTATGAATTAAATCGAGAATAGAAGAAAACGGTTTTTGTAGATGTACGACTTTTACAGTTTTCATAATTATAACCCTTTATAAAAACATTGCTACATTTGATTCAATAAGTACGCTTTGAGATGTCAACTGATATTACGAAGGCGACCTCAGCAGAAATTCTTAGCTGGATTACGACCTAGCTTCTACGAACCGTCCGTGTTAAGTAGACCGCGTATGACACGGGAGGAGATACCATTAATTAATTTATGTTCCAGAGTTTAACAATGTTATCGATAGAGTTGTATCACGTCATACCTCGTGCCAGTGTGGCGGATATTAATTTGGCGAAGGCTAAGCTAGTTGGTCGAGGAATTGAAGGAAATAGTTCAGAGGATATATTCTGATTTGTGTTGTTAACTAGAGCAATGGGCTTTATTATGACATATTGTTAAGAAGGTAAGTCACTTTGAGAGAAATTGCCCACAGTTTCAATGAATTATTTTCAATTTAAGCAGCCACCAGATTGACTTGCTCCAGGATGTTTTAATTGGATTAATACAACTTGAAATGTCAGTAAAAAGTCCACTTTGATAAAGTGAAATTTTCATTCAAAAACTAAATTATCGAGTGAAGATACTCAATTATAATTGTACTTTGTTACACTAAAATCGCAAGCGATCACAAACATAACACATACAGATGTCACTTTAGTTTCGAATAAAAATATGTTGAGAGTAATTTAATATCTAAATCTATAAATTATTATATTAAAATATCTTCGTGCGTCACCACAGACTTATGTTTCAGTAATATTAAGTGACGGAACACTGCTTTTTTCCCTTCTCCGCTTCGCCAGACACGGACCTCACTCATAATAATGCTTATAGCCTTTTGACATAAAACATCGTTAAGTCACGAACGAACCAATATCAAGTACAACTCCTTCAAACAAATCCAAGTGTTTCTCTCATAAACTTAGCGAGATCGTAAACAGGCCGAAGTAACATTTGTCATTAATAATTGGCAAGTTAAATAAAGCGTTTAAATTAAGTGTAATAAATAGGACATTTAGTGCTCGCGTGCCTCATTTATTACAGTTTCGAGGAAAGTGGTTAACGTTGAACCATCGCATCGATTCCCGCCTACACTACCGGACTGATAACTACCCGGTGCTTCTAGCGGCACTTTCAATTATGCATGAGCCCACTTTTATCTAGTTACTTGACGATCTGACAAATTATATGGCAGTTGGTTTTAACATGATTTCCAAGTTCTGCAAATTTATCTACAAACGACTTTCACAACGGCAGTGAAGGGTTCACTTCCATCTTTATTAGAACAATCTATGGTAAACTATTGCGGTAACTATTCAACAATATTTACGTCTACCAGTGCTTTCTCACTTTACATTCTAAATCCAAGTATGATAGTTAGTTTATAGATTTCACATATTTATTTGTTAAAATTTGGCAAATAATCTTTTCCGGCGTGTAAGGAACAATTGGGTATTTGGCTGATAAAAATCTAGTACGTCCGTCAGCTAGTTTAAAAAACATTGAACACGTTTTTTTTCTTGAATCAAGTAGTTACGTCATTTGTCATTAAAAGTGCATTTAAACATAACGTCGCACAAGATTTCACATTATTTATTTACAATGTAAGAAAAATCTTTTCCAGCATCTTTTGCCTAATTTATCTGCCGGTTTAATTAGTTTTATAAAAACACAAATCAGACAAATACCCAATTATCATAGTTCTATTTGAACGTCATCATCATCATCTTCCTGCCCTTATCCCATTTCACTTGGGGTCGGCGCAACACGTCTTCTAGACATGTTGCTTAAAGATTTGGCTATGGTTTTATAGTCGGCCGCCTGCCTGACACTAACCCTCTTTGGGAATGCGTTTGTTGATGGCTTACCCGCCACCATTCGAGTGACCCAAGGTGCTTGGTACAGTGCACTGGGTCTTAAGGTCCATTAGTCGCCTTTTACGACACCCAGTGGAGGATACGGGGTGGTGCTATTCTTTATATCCGGACACCACACGGATAAGTTCTATTTCTATTTGAACGTGCGGTACTTTAGTTTTCCGCGGACAAAATCAAAGGCAAATACCAGTACAAATAAACTGACTCTCCGTAGGATTCGTTCTGCGGTAACACCGTTATTGTGTAGGCATGTGCGAAACGTGTTTTTTAAACCGCACTCGTTCGAGTAAACACAATGTTGACTTAGTAATAACTATGAGTAATTACAAACGTCTTAACGACGCCGATACCAATTGTGTAAGCATATTAATGACAGATGTCGATTTTATTGAAATAGATCGTTCTAGTGTAAATAAATAATAAGAACATGAGTCTATACAACTGAGAAACAATCAGTCTCTGAAACCAGTTAGTGAATACAGGAAAAATATAAATTTTATAAATGGCACGTTTAGTTTGAAATAAATGGTTTTATAACGAGTCTTGCGGCAGTTAAAGAAGACATCGCAGAGGCAAGTATCCAGGCAGATCTAAAACCCTACATTAGAATGAATTGCTTACTCCAAACAACCAGTACTTAGTATACCGACGGATTGGTAATAACCGGCCGATAGAAATCGACTAACAAGTCGTTCCAGGATCAAGCAGAGCCGGCTTGTCATACTGTATTGAAGCTGTGATAGCTTAGTGGCAAGACCGTAGGACTGCTAAGTCAGAGGTCTTGAGTTCGATCCCCACGGCGCGCACCGACTTTTCGAATGTTGTGTGCGATTAGAAACAAATATCACAGCTTCCGTGTTTCGGAAGGCACGTAAAAATGTGGGTCCTGCGCCTGATCTCTCTCCGGTCGTGTCGGATTACCGTCCCATCGGGCTATGAGAGTAAAAGGAATAGAGAGTGCACCTGTGTTTGCGCACACGCTTGTGCACTATAATATGTCCTGCGTAGCTGGCTGGTGTCATAGTAACACTGGCCGCCGTGGCCGAAATCGGTCCGGACACATTATTATTATTATTATTATTACTGTACAATTAATTTGTCGTTCGATGCAAAGCAAATACTGCTTCGGGCGATCCATAACGCAATCTCTCGGTGGAATACAATTTTGCATTTCCATTGCTACTTTTATAACACATATTCCAAATTTCTTCTCATTAAAACCGCATTCGATATGAAAAGTATAAATGCGTTCTTTGTAATTATTTTGTGATGTAGTACATTTTGTCATCTACTTGCGATGCTATTGCATTATATAGTCCTTCTATCCAGAAAGACGTTCTAGTACTATTTGGAAGTAGTATTTCTTGTACTTTACAACAATATTGATTTTCTTTAGAAGTTTGTTAAACTGTGTTATTGGACTCGAAATCAAAACAAACCTCGTTTCATCGGGTAAATTATCTTCGTTACTCATTGGAAGTTAGACTGGAGGAAACTAAGCAATCAAATGTTCCGGAACTCTCGAAGCGCCATTGAAGTGAGTCAAACTGGTCGATAAGTTTGCCTTCATCTGTGGCTCATTACCAAACTACACTACATGTTTGCGGTGTTCAGTTAAATTTGTCAAACTATGACTAACGTTGGAGTCAACATTTGTGATGTTACGATTATGGGTTTCGTGGCCTGAGACTATGGTACTTGCTCTGGTATGTGTATGACGTCATTTATGGGAAGCGTCACTATGAACATTTAAGACAAAAATAATTTCATATTCGTCTAGCTCTATCTACCATTTGTGGTGTGATATCTTTGAAGCTTGTTCTTGTCATAATATATTGAGCAATGCACCTCAAATCGAGATAACGAAATCACAGCTGCATAATTTAGCGAAATAACATTAAGTTTAAATTCAAAAGAGACCTGTAATATAGGTGTGATTTACAACACCAGCGTCACAGACACCATTGTTTGGGAAAGTTGCTGTAAACATATTGGAACGTGGAGGTTGGCCGGGGTCAACTGAAACTGGTGTTAAAACAGTCGGTGGGCAATCGACAACAATTACTGTCAGGACAATGGCAACCGATCTTTTGTACCGTTAGGAGCCCGCGGCCCCTCGGTCAAGTGTGCCCAGATCCGGCGATACTTACACTCCCCGACACAGCTCACGGACGTAAACTATATACTAGTCTCAAGAATATCTTCCGATTCTGATACTTTAGCACTAGCTTGCTCTACATTTTCTGCAGCAAGCATCACAACACCTTTGATATTCAAGAGTACAAGGTCATTATTAGATCTGAACTCTTTAAATTGTGAAATCTTTATCCTACAGACAGATTTTTATTGAACCATGCCAAGTAGTCGGATGACGTCAGCCATGGTACATTAATCCGTAACGACGGTCAATCCCATCTGAGGCACGTGTACGCAGGGCAGATTTACTCATACATCATAATAATATAGTATCACATGACAGATGTATTTCAGTTTTTCTGTCTCTTCTAGATTAATGCTTTTATTTGAAGTTCGTGTTTGAAATTTTGGAGAAATTTACACTTGTTTTTAATAATTTAATTTTTATTTGTGATTTTTTTTTCAGTTTGTCATGATATCTGCTCACAAAAGTCTCGGCAATTTACAGATTATTGATACATGTAAATTATATTATTTATAAAAATGTTTTTTTTTTTTTTAATAAAAGTAAGACATTCGCAAACAAACCAAGTATCTACCAACAGACGTTGAAGTACGAGCATGAAAGTAATAAAAATAAGGATTACCAGAACATTTCGGACAAATATTTTCCTCGAAAAACATTTCTGTTCTTGCCAAAAAATCTTCTTCCTTCTAATTCTATTACGAGTGATAATTTGTTGCCCTTAGTTTGTTTGCGTCCGTTTCTATAAGGAGTGCTAACGACATCTTTGTATAGAATTACTTAGAACTTCCTAATTACATCTGTATAAGGATCATCGTTCATTTTGAGCATAATTAGAGGCCACTGTTTGTGAAGCTGAGTTTACTCAACTTCTCTTTATAGCAGGCACTAATTAACCATTGTTTAAGGGCGAGCCTAGAGATAACAATACCTAGCATATTTTTGCAAAAATAAAAGAAAATGCTCAAGTCAGTTCAGAGCTTTTATAAATATTTTATTTTTGGTCAATTAGAGCCTTATGACCAATAAGAAGTAAGAGTATTTTTGTTGCTTTCATAATTTGAAACTATTCGTTATTTTCGAATTGTATCCGGAGTAATTAGAAAAATATTTTCGACAACCACGGGCGTAAAAATAAACTCTGTCAATAAACAGCTCCACACCCTTAAAGACAATGGGAGTGCAGTATGCAGCCTAGTTCTTTGCCCCATAGTAAGTAATAAGTTCTAAGAAAACTTATCACTTACTTTGAAAACCCTACCCTGTACCACAAAATCGCTGATAATAAAAACTGAAACGCCACACTCCGTTTTTTTCTATACAAGTTCACACTATACCGAATACGCTGATCAAATATCTATAATATCTAGGTATAAGTATTTCCGTGATAACAGGAAACTCGATCGTCAGATACTGGCTCGGCTAGCTTAAACATAGTATACTTAAGCAAGTAAATCCTCTTTCGATTGCACGAGCGTTGCATGTGTGGAGAAAATGATAGAGCGAGTCGTTACTAGCTAGGAAGGCGCTCTGACTGCAACACGCCCTGTGGGACATTCCGACATGCACTGATTGCTATTATACACAAGTAAACGTAATTTGTGTTTGTTTGTGTGGTACTAGGTAATACTAGGTAGGTTTGCGGTGTATAGGTTTCCGGTTTTTGTTTGTTGTTTAGTGTGTGGTCTGTTTGATTTTGATATTTTGTTAGGTTTTATAAAATTATATAAAATATTTTAATAAGTATGTCGAATGGAAATGATTAACGTGTATCTAGTAAAGTAATTGTTTGTTCTGCTAGTCCGAAAGGTTAATGTTATTTAAGATCTCAAAATCAAAGTTTCGGTTTATTTTGCGTGAGGGAAACTAAATGTTGTTGTTGGGTAATGGTGAAAGTTATTGGAAGACGATTCTGGAATTAGAAAATATATTTTCTGAAAATTTTGAAACAAAACATGCACACTAAGAACTTGAAACATTTTAGGAGCTTTTCTAAAACAGAGTTTGGATTTAAAATCATACTTCAATTTTTTTTGTTAATTTGAATAAAATACCAAATAGTTACAGTACTAACAATTTGGTATTATAATCTACTGTACGAATAACTATTATATTGACATGAGTGTTTAATTACAGCAGAAGTAAGGAACAAACATATTTTACCTATTCAATAACAGATGGCGCTGTACGAAGTAACTGAAAGTGCACGATGTGTTGTCGTAAACCTTGTTCTATTTGCTAATAGATGGCGCTGTTACTTCGAAGCTTTAGGTTTAGTATTTTTTACATGGATGCAATATTTGCTCAAAACGAATAATAACTATTACACACCTAGCCGTAATTGTTTTTTTATTAGATGTAGATTCGATATGTGTCGTTTTTCTTTTGTTTTTTTCATTCACATATTTTTTTAAACTTGTATTTTTATTAACTAAGTTAGACTTACCTTGCAGCTTCCTTGCACACATATAGCTCTGAAGCCAGGCTTGGTGCATGGCGTGCCGTCCACCACGAGAGCCAGCGACGCGTAGAACTGCTGCCCTCGCGGCCGGCAGTTCAGGGTGCAAGGCGAGTCGCCTGGAATAGATGTAAAATTTGTGATTAATAAATTATCGTATAATTTAAATGTGTGAGTGGAATAATTTTTTATGATAAATATCGTCTTGGTGCTTAGAAATACAAAGTAAGCTATACATCGTAAAAAGGTTAGGCTGTAATTCTTGACAAGAGAAAAATATATTTGCAAACAGTGTTATCTTATCCATATGAAGTATAATTCTCAATTAACATACCTACCTACGTTGCCTAGGTATTTGTGACAATTCAAAATAGGGATAGGTAACACTATGGCTCTTAAAAATATTTGCGGAATTCTTGACAATTGTTTGAATTTGTTTTAGGACATCTGTCAGTTGAACATTGAGTTTTAAAATCTCAGGGTACTCACCATCGACATACGGCACCCAGGTGTAAAACCGGCCTCTGAAGGGTCGGCGGTCGTACACCGCACACTGCTCCGCCCGGGGGTCCCGCACTGGACCAGGACAGGGCTGCGAAGATAAAAGAAATAATTGCAATTTTTTATTTTTTTCTTTTTTTAGATAAGTAACGGTTGGGATAACTGGTGTCTAGTGCAGACCAGTCAGTTATTCAAAGGCGGGCAAAGTAAAGGATTCACAAGTCATGCAAATATTAGGCTAGGCTGTTTTTCTGCCATTTATAGTCATCAATCTAACATTATAATAAGATATTAAAGGAGATGAACTGAGTAGGCCAATAACTCAATAGTTGGAATTGTCACAAAGTGTTCCATTTTATCAAGACTAAATTACGTCAAGTCAAGAATCTTAAACACGCCTCCGCCAAGCCGTTGCAAACCCGATAGAAATTCTGCGTATGACTAATAAGTACTGATAAGTACACGTTGAACCGGTCATTGACCTCAATGAAAGAGAGCCGCCTCAACAATGATTTGTATTTATTTAGCATTGTGTATCGTCATGGCCCTTTCGCTTATTAGTCAGTAGTCATCTGTAACAACAGCCTGGGGCGCTCAGATAGTAATATCTTTTGAAATTTACCCTGATAGTATACTGTATTGATAGTACTCGTAATATAATAGCAGTAATCAATCGATGAATCATTAATCGCTTACAGGTGGCAAAAGGTAATCTTTAGCTTTGTAACTAAACAAAATTCGACTGGCGAGGTCATAATTTAGGACTCCGGTGGGGTCCGAAACTAGTGGGCCTATCTCTATAAAATACGTATAAATAAATCGTTAACAATAAATTACGAAACTACCTCACGAGAGTCACTACAATAAAATTACTTTTCTTGGACACCGGAGTAACTTGAATTTTGAAGATCGCGTCGATTAACATGCTACTTGATCCTGATCATGTCTAGTAAACCTTACTTAGGAACCTGATGTTCCGTCTTATTTGCCTCAAGGATCCCACTCCAAGCCACTCATGCATCCTTTAACAACTTCTCAGGCTCTCATAAATTGTAATTCGTTGCTAGAAAGTGATCTCTACTCACTGAAGTGTTGCACTCGTGGTAGCGTCGCCCGAGCCCCGGACAGTCGGGTCCCGTGGTGCTCGGCGCGTGGATCACGTTGCGTGCTCGTCTCGCGTGCTCCACACTCCTCGCGAGTTTCCTTCTCTTTCTGCTGCGGCGTAATCTGGAATGTATAATTGAAGTTTTAGACAGTTTAAATATAAAAATACCTGTAATGTATAATCAGATTTTTATATCGTGAAAGAAACTGTCGTGATAAATTTTGATGAAAATGAAAATAGAATTAGCTGACACCCTGGATTAGCGCAAGCTATTTTTTAACCAGCTGCGTCGGAGGAAGATACATTCACAAAAACGAACTTGCGGCAACAACTAGTATTCCTTAAAAAAATGACAAGGAAACGTGGTAATAATATTATTTATACAAGAGCAGGTTTATAATGATCAAAAGTACTCAAATAGACTAAGATCTAAGCATGAAGGTCCTATGCAAAACATTCCTACTTAAAATAGCGCAACATGCAACCTGGTATAATAATCCAAGATCCGCTCCATTTCGATTCTAATGACATAATCCTCATGAAACAAGAACCTAAAGACGTCAAACGTCAGCTGTATAAATATTAATAGGTACTCGCTAACATTAGTATGTAAATGAGTTTATTGAGGCAGGACTTGTCTCTTGTCTTATCCTAAATTCCTTTCATGTATCTGTTCGCACATCTTATTTAGTTACCGTTTCGTTTGACGGCCGATCGTGAGATCATGACTATGATCCCCGTTTAAGATAAAAGGTTAATCAGAAACGTCCGTAATCATTTGGCTTCTATATCAAACAGGTTGGTTTTCGTTCAGAAGCTTGTTATATTTTTTGCTGCTTGTACCAACATGTGCAGTTTTTGAGTATTGTTTTGGCTGTTCGTTTGTTACATTGTATGTGTTTCAAATATTTCTATAGCAAAATTTCGAATAGATTTCTTGGAAATCACGACCTTGATGCCAATTAATATCGGAATGATGATCAGATTTTTTTGATGCTTTTTTAGGTTCTGTCTTAGAAAGCGCGGCGTTATTGTTCTACAGAATGCAGCCTACGTAGATGGCACGCGCAGGGTTATAATGAAACCGCATTGTTTCAGCTCATCATTAGTCCTCGGGCCGGCCGCGGCGGGGCGCCACACACGATATTGTCTAGTAATTAAAATTATGAAATCACCTCGCCTTACATTACGCCTACGAGTAATTGCTTCAGATATTGATATTCTCTTTGAAGATATGTTTTAATTAGTGTTCACGCCGCGCCGCTCATTTGTTTTACTCTGAACTGATACCGAGGAATGTTTATTGTTTATCATATGTTTTGATTTGTGAAGTATTCCGGCTAATTCCTATGATGTTAGTAATCTAAATTTGTAAATAAGTGGCTGATAATAAAAGTTATATGTGATTAGAATATTAGCCTACTTTAAATATAACAAAAGATTTGTTCTTGTTTAAAATATGTCTTCGGACACTTACGTAGAAACTAGAGCACTCTATTTTTCTATCATTTATTACGTTACAAGTCTTTAAATGGAACCTTGGCTTACCCTTTTTATTAAACAATAATATTTTGATATCATAAATTTTAAAACTGCCATATGCGCAGACGCATGTGTTTGATCGTAAAGTTTCGGTTCCGCTCGTAAATGATTATAAAAACAAATTGGAAAGTAATATTATGTTGTTACTTGTCTCGCTTACACGACTATTAGCTGATTAAATATGTATCTAAAATGATCGTGACTGATCACTTACTGATATCTCCTAAAGTATGACAGTTATCGTCATGGAAACGAGACGTCGTTCTACGTTGTGTAGTGCGCCATCTCGCTTGCACAATGGGAACATTTCTACTATACTTACTTATAGTACAGGTTTTGATCTAACTCAAGCATGGGAAAATTTGATTCGACATCGCGTGTCTTAATGCTTTCTATCCACTTATCTAGTTAAAAAGTTGCAAATGGTTTTAGAAATTGAATATTGACTACTATTAATACTAATATATTAATACTAATACTAATAGGAATATTGATTACTAACAAAAATATCTATACTTTTATTTATTGATGTGTTTCATGAAATATTAATACTTCCTTGACGTGATGTTTGCCCTTGAATATGTAACTAAATGATCGCAATATTATATTTCGTCTCGTACGCTAGCTAGCAATTAATTACGAATTATTAATCGTGTTGTGTGCCTACATAAAATCACTCTCTATTGAATAGCAAAAGTAACTAATTTCAGTATTATTATAGTGTATGAAATTTAAAAAAAGTTCAGAGATTTAAATTAAAACCTAGGGGAACAACTTGAAATCAAACCAAAAACTAAATGAATCAAACATGTTTGACCATCTCGAAGCTCTTATCACGAACATGCGAATTAAGATTTAAAGTCTTTACCCACACAGCAAAAAACTATTATATTCGCTCTCAATACAAGTATTCTCACCATCTCAACGACTCGCACTTTAGTGCTAGCACTGTCAAACAATACAATTAAAATCATGTATCAACAAACTCCATGCCATCTGTCAATCTCACTCAATGAAAAACAGTTAGTACTTAGCGTACTCATCTCATACAAGTATCCTACTATGAGCACTTAAAGTAGTAAATTGGCAGTTGTGTAAGCGAGATAGTGCGATACGCGGCGTATAGCTGCGTCTCTTTTCCGCAGTTGTTTTGTTGTGTTGTTGGTAGGCCCTCAGTAGACTATTGCCTTAATTTGGCATGTTGTAGAGAGCGGGTCGCTTAGCATTGTGTTACCCTTTGACTTGGCTCGGCCAAATCAATGTGTGCGCGTCAAATATTGATGCGACCCGAATGTACTGAAATTAATAGGTGAAGTTCACTTGTTTGGTGTTTTTGTTTACATTGTATCATGATAGTGATGATTACACAATAAAAACTGTTTTTTCTGTAGGTATATTTTGATTGCTTTTTTTTCACTTGTAACATTATTTTGGTATACTTTGGCTTCGCAAATCAATAAAATAATTTCGTTTCTGACGTTTGAAACGTTACAATATAGAATTACTTTGACATTGATTAAATGTAATTAATGTTAATATATCGTAATTAATCAACTTAGTATCTCAGTACAATGACCTTTCCTTAGATGTTGATGCCAATAAATAAATTATGTCTAATTATGATTTCGTCTTACACTGGACACTATAGCAACAGATTGACAGGGCATCCGTTTAGTAGAGTAGTGTTCCTGAGTTTAAAGTCGTTCTAAATACATTCAATATAATTTTTGTAGTAGCTGAAATTTCACACGACGATGCACTTTGTTGCTAAATTATCCGGATCATGGGCAGATCAATTTATTAACATTGTACCTTGCTAAGTCTTATGAAAACGTTCATTTATTTGGTTGGGTTAACTTGTCATCTTAACTTTAATTGTAACTGTTAGACTTTACCTTTACCTACTCTTAACATAAGGAAGCTATGTCCACGGCTCATTAAGCAATCACCGCACTCTTAGTTCCACCTGCTATTCCTTTCAAATTTCAAACATTCTTTACTTCGAAACTAACATTCTTAAAGCCTAGGCACATAACACGGCGGAACAGGCTGTCTGGTTAATGTGAAAGTGTGAATAATCTGTGCCACAATTGTTCTTTGATGGGCAGACGAAATTCTCGTGTCTAATCGGCACTCATAACCGTCACATCTCACTTGTATGTTAGTACCGATACGTATATTGGGTATTGGCTTATAAAATCAATGTTGGACTTGGTTCGCTTTGATTTTTGATCGAATTGAATACGTTAGTTTGGTGTCTTCTTCCAGTGATATAGTATAAGATTTATGTGTGTAGTTTTCTTTAAAGTAGATATTCAAGGGTAAGTCAAAGGGTAAATATTTTTTTTTGTATTGTAGTTGAATCAAATCTTTGAAGATTTTCCCTATAGTTTAACGACGAATGGAAATCGGACCAATTTCGTTAGAGAATAAATAGTTGTTAGACTGACAATTTAAAAACACTTAAAGACGGCTTTTTACGATTGCAAATAAAGATATTAAATCCACACTTGAAACTGCAAACCAGTGCAATTATCATGTTAAGATGCAGGCTTTACACGTAGGCTATAAAATTTTATATACCTTGGTTTTAAAGCCTTTATGTTATATAACCCTATTACAAACCTCGTATGCAAAACATATAAACTATAATTTTAAACGCCAGCTTCCTTTGAACCGTAACGAAATTAAAATATAATAAAATTGAAATGACTCTAAGTGTGCGCTTTTAAATTGATGACCTCTTAGACAAAGTTACATCGCATAGAAACTAATAGTGATGAGAAAACCCTCAAATGTATGGAATGACATCTTTTTTGCGCACGATTAAAATGCAATTGATGCTTATGAAAGCTATGAAAGCTTATGCTTGAACAAACTTATCTTGGAAAACCAAAGTTCAAATATATGGGAATTACATTCTTTTACAAGTGCCGTGAGCTTGACTTAACTTTTAAATTTACAAGTGATATAGTGTTTCATTCAGCGAGGAAATGACATTAATTGTTTACAGGCTCAGAGCAGAAGAACCAGCAAGAAAAACCATAGTTTTACTATACCATAGATCAAAAAAGCAAAAGGAAGTGACACTAGACATTCAAGTATACCCTACAGGTTAACTGTACTATTTAACAAATGATTCAACATCAGGTAATGTATTTCATTACCATCTATCCCGATATCTTCGATCTCGAGGAAGCGATACGTTTTGCAGTGCCAGTGCCGTACCGAGAGGCCATTAGTTACGCGCATCGTTTGTCACTGTACCGTTTGATCCTGTATTACATTCGAAGGGTTGATGACTTGTCGATGATGTGAGAAGACAGGGCACCCTGTACCGTAAAACCCTAGTTAAACCATCCCTAGGTTTGTTGGAGTTGTAATATAATAATAATATTCCACGACTTTCACACAACGCCATCTAGTCTCAAACTAAGCAGCTTAGAGCTTGTATTATGAATACTAGACAACTGATAAACATACTTATATACTTCTAAATACATACATATTATAGATAAATTACACCCAGATACAGAACAAATAATAGTGCTCATCACACAAACATTTGTCCCTAGTGGGAATCGAACCCAACCAAACCCAAGACCAACATACCAGTTGTGGAAGTGAGATGCCGCTACGTAGTGTAAGCTCTATCTCACGTGCACAATAACGATAGGTTTTCTTTGTTGGATCATAGTACAGGGATCCCTTGGAAGATTGATGAAGTCAGATACATAGGTAATTGGTTGGATAGTTCCCGTTGTTGAGTGAAAAGAGTCGTCGAGCAAATTGATTGATAAGCACTTGGCTTTTGGCTTTTGTTAATAAATTCTATGTGGATTTGCATATAGGAGGTAAAAGTTAGTTGTGGCTTAGGGATAAATATTAATAGAGGGCAGGAACGAGAGTATGAACCAATAGTTTGATTGTAGAATGGGTTCCCACGAAAGCACACAACGACAGGCTTCAAAATTTATTTTAGAATACTAATTTAAATTGAACAAGACCTATTCCAAATATACATTATAACACCTATCAGCTAATATTTTACATTATATCCGCCATTAAAACACAGAAAACCTTTTAATTTGTATCATTTAGACACAACACCGTGTGAACAAAATATATCAGCTGTATATAACAGTTACCGTACCACCAAAACTATTTATTATGACATAAAAATAAAACGTAGCAGATAAGGGGGAACAGACAAGCAATTACTTCCTGCTTTGAGTAACTAAGTACTGTCCATTGAAGGAATATAATAACAACATAAAATAAGTAAATTATGATATCTATCGTACAAAGGCTGGTCGTGAACCGACGATACCGTTGTCACTGTGCTACTAAGAGTTCTCGATTGTATTTCATCTTTTGTATTGAATGTTAATAGTTTAAAGTGAAAAGTAAGTGGCAAATAGCTCTGAATTTATTCGATTTCATCACATGATCGAGAGCTGTTTTTATATGAAAAATAGGAAAAATAAATACAATAGTAATTTTAAATATTCAATAGAAGTTGTAAAAATAAAATAAACATTAAGTTAGGAAACTTACAACAGTTGCAAAAAGGACGATTTAATTTTAACTATTCTTTTAATTCTAAATCTTTTAAAACTTTACCTAATTTCACAACACAGATTTATAACAATGAATTCCAATCGAGTTTCCTTAGTAGGGTCCTGCAACGCGACCGGCGCGGGCGCAGCGAGTAAGGCTCTCCCGCGGTGGGCAGCCCTCGCTCCTTTATCGATCACGCGCCCTATCATTAGATATCATTGTAATCTATGATCAATGCCGCGACGGTTTAGGGTTGCCACTTAAGAATTATTTTGGGCAGTTTTTAATTTTATTTTTGTATAATTTTTGATTGGTTTGTGAGGTGTTAATGTTTACTAACTGGAATTTATTGAAATTAATTTATTCGTCGTAAATGTCGGAAAAATAAATTAAATAATCCACTGCAATAGAATCCGATCAAAATAGTTTTCTGTAAAAAATATCGAGTTATTGGCATTATGTGCTATTATGTCGTTCAGTTCATTACATTTACAAATTCTCTCTCTTTATCTAACTTAACCGTCAAAATGTAAAAATGAAAAAAAAAAAATTAAACCGTTTTTTCAAATTTACATTTAAACACCAAAAAAAACAACATCCTTAAAATCCTCCTGACACGGCTTATCTTAATAACATCCTATAATGAAACAATTAAGACACAAACGCACAAAAAACAGAACATTAATCTTCCTCACTTATTCCATTGTTTGTTTTGTATTGTCAAACACGCACGGTTTTTAGAGAAATGAGAGTAACGACAGATTTATACGAGTTTTATCGATATTTAGAGGATGTTCTTCTTCATTAATAGCTTGTTTGTGGATAACATTTTTGTTTCTGCTCTATTAAGATTGTATTTCGTTTTTTTTTTGTATGGCTATTAGATTGGTTTATTCTTTTGTTTGACTTTCGTTTTTGATTTGTCGTCTTTTTTGTAATAAAATGAATTTTTACGATATTAAATTGTGTGATTTTAACATTTTAATGGCGTAGTACTTTTCATCTGTATTAATATAATAAAGATGTTAACCTTGTAAGCTTGTGAAATTGTATATATTTCTGTTGATCTCGGTATTAACTTTCTGCTAATCTGTCCTAATAATTTGTACTGATCCTTAAGATAATCGTATCACTATTAATCGTTCATCATAGTCAAAATCAAAATCAAAATCAAAAAGTTTTTATTTCGTTAATACACGTTTATACATGGTTATACAGTTGGTGGCGTCTCCTTTTAAGCATATGGATGCCTGTGCCAGGAGGCGCCGCTCTTTTATATCTTGCAGGTGTATTACAATACTAAATACGTGTTTCAATTTAAATTTAAGCAAATTTGTGTTAAAAATTATTTTGTATTTACTTTTATATAATAGTAACTTTATAACTAGATAATTATATGGTAAGTATGTCTGTGTAAGTGTTTGTAGTGTGTTTGTGTGTGTGTGTGTGTGTGTGTGCGTGAGTGTGTGTGTGTGTGTGTGTGTGTGCGTGTGTGTGTGTATGTATGTGTGTATGTGTGTGTGTGGGTGGGAGTGTGTGTGTGTGTGTAAGTCACGTTGCATTTAATAGAAGATTTTCTACTTCATCATAGTTTAATTTGTTAATCCATTTTATCAGTAGCGATTTACATTCCTTAAATGGTTTGGCATGTATGTCTATTAGTTTATTTATTTTGTTATATAAATAAGACGAGCGTCTGTCGTACTGAATTTTTGCGAATTCTGTTTTTACAAAAGGGGTGGAGGCAACATTGTGTTTTTTTCTTCTGGCTAATGCATCGGAAGCTAATGGTGTGGTTTTATATTTTTTTAGTACAACGTGTGTTATATATAATTTACGAACTGATAATAGATTGCTAATTTGGTATAGCTCATAAGTGGGAAAAGTTCTTTTTTTAAAGTACATTACTTTTAGCAATGTCCGTTGTGCTCTTTCAATGTCTAGAAAACGCGTTTTTCGCGCTCCTCCCCAAACGGGGATGCAATAAATTATTATTGATTGAACCAGCGAGATATATACATCATTTAGAAGATTTCTTGATGTACCGCTTTTTGGGATTATAAATCGTAGAGTTTTGAAAATCCAAATAAATTTTCGTATTCTTGCGGAAAGTTTTTCGATTTGAGGATACCAGGACAGGCCTTGATCTAATATAATACCTAAGTACTTGACTTCGTTAACTTTGTTAATTGTTTGACAGTTACAGTGAAAATCAACCGCACTCCCACACTCATGTATTTTTATATTGAAGTCAGGTTCTGGTTGAATGTTTTTGTATATTGAGAAGCATATGTAATTAGTTTTGCTTGTATTTAACGTGAGAAGATTAGTTTTTAGCCATGAAGCTACTTGTACCATACCTTTTTCAGAATTAGTTTTGGTTTCGGCCCAAGTTGTCCCGGTGAAAACGATTGCGGTGTCATCGGCGTACGAAAAGATTTTTCCTTTATTGAGTGTCATATTACATAAATCGTTTAGATATATCAAAAATAGGGTAGGACCGAGAACGCTTCCCTGAGGCACGCCGCATGTTACCTCAACGTCCTCACTGACGAAATTATCTATTTTGACTTTCTGCTTCCTATTTGTTAAATAATCTGTAAATATAGATAGTTGATTATCTCTAATACCGATTTTTTCTAATTTTTTGACAAGGATGGGAATCGAAACCGTGTCAAAGGCCTTTTTTAGGTCTATAAAGACCGTTAAGCACCTGGTTCCTTTGTCGAGTTCTTTTACGAGTAATGTAGTTAAGGACGTGATGGCGTCTTCTGTAGATATACCGCGTCTAAAGCCAAATTGGGATGGAGATAAGATGTTGTTAGTTTGAAGGTAATTTAATAATCTGGAATTTAGAATTTTCTCTAATATTTTTGCTATAACAGGAATAACAGAGATAGGCCTGTAATTGCTAATGTCGTCCTCTTGCCCACCTTTGTATATGGGGTATAGTACGGATATAATATGTAATAGCAGTAATTATTACGATCGACAGATCATTAGAATTATTGAAAAAAAAGCATAACTGTAACGCATTTAACTTTTTAAGTTTAAGGTTAAAAAAAAAGTATAGGTATTTTTAAACAGGACCTATGATGATGAAAATCTTTATTAAGCAATAGAGAGTTGTGAACCTTTGTTCCAATACAGACAGTTTAACATTTTCCAGCGAAAATGTATTGCAGTTTAGCGAGATTTGTTGTGTACCGGTAACTTAAAGTTCGGCTCGTATCAGTGGGTCAGTGACTGGTTATAGACTTGTAACGGATATATTTCAGTTTCAAGACATTATTTTGTTCGGTCAAGAAGGAGACCGAACGGTTGAATGCTTTTTAATGTATGAGACTAAATTAAAAATAGTTTAGTCACAATATTTTTTTAAAATCAATTGGTGTCTTTGGATTTACACTTAATTTAGTAACGCTTATTTAGGTCCTACTGCTAGAAAATTTATGTAACATACCAGACAGAAATCTGAATGGATCTTCCAAATTTGGTACCCCTTAGAATTATTTCAAAATACCTACATAAATGCCAGTATGAGCTAGGTTTAGAATTCGCAACCAACCTTATAGACACACAATACAAAAATACAAATTTAACCATACCACCACGACTCCCAGTAGTGTCAGATGCAGTATCCGACTGCCAATAGTGCCAAATGTAGTATCCCTTATAAAAACTCATTGTTCGCATTGAGTTGATTCGTCCAACAACGTCCACATCATGCATAATCATCATAATAATTATAATTATTATGCATGATGTGGTCTCCTGTAATTGAGAAGGCACCTAAAAGTGTTTTTATATATTAATACTAATTAGCATGTAAGGTGTACTTCTTGTTGGAGATCCAAATAAATAAACAACTCGCATTGATTGATTCTCATTTGTTCTCACCTGGCAGGGTCTCTGGGCAGGCAGTGCCGCTCCTGCACGGCGACTCCCCCTCCGCAGGTCTTGGAGCAGGCGCTCCACGATCCCCACGAGCTCCACGCATACATCGTCGTGTTCGTTCGAATCGCTTCCGTCGTTCTTTGCACCTGAAATTCATTGGATGAAACTTTTTAGGACTGAATAAATATTTATAATAACTTTCGTGAGGATGATTCATACTTAAAAGAAACTTCGTTTAGTTCCAGTAAATCTTTGATTAGAATGAGCCTTAAAAGCCTTAAAAGAATGTGATGTTAAACCAAAAGTACATTTAATAGACCTCGTATTTATTCTACATCCTATATTTAAAATAAATCACAACAGTTAAGTTATCCTATTATGGTACCTATATTTCAAAAACTCAAAATGTTCAGAGATAAGTTCATTTTGTTTCCTATTTACTTGTAAGAACACTCCCCTTAACAAGTAATGAGTACATATTAAGATAAATGAACGAGGCTGTAGTTTAAATTTAAGACCGCACACGTTTCCTAAGTTATATTCCCAATCAATACTTGTTATCTATTCCTGACTTCTAGACCCCGCATTCATTTCAATCAGTTTTGTTTACATTGAAGTTCTAACGGCTAACACAGGATGGATATTGATTTTTTTACAACCGAAATATATTTAGCTAAGTATGATGAAACGGATTTTTCCCATAGATCTTTTGATGATTGAAGTATGTTTGCTTCTAAACATTTGAAGAATGTTGTTGTTAAAAATCCCTCAAGACAATGTTAGTATGCCAAGGCTGGTTCAAGGCATCAACAATATTCAAACAACTACCAAAATACCCAAAATAATACCACTTTAAAGAAGCTTTCATAACATATATAAATTACTCTAAAACCAAGAATACCTACATGAATCAAATTTTGAAATCACAATAGCAGTCAAGGAAACATTGATTCAGCTGATACCCATTTCTATTAAATGAATGGCGGATTGATTGATGGGTCATTGACGTTGTACGAAATGTTCCACTTGGATATCATTGTTGAAATTGTGCCTAAATTGGCCCAGATGTTTAGTCTCATAAGCTACATTGTTTGAATTGTTATGTATAGTGGGCAGTGGCGAAACAAACAGCCACGTACACGCATAAAGAGGTTCAATACGAAGCCTCGCATGAATACATTCATATTTGTACTACTGCTAACAATAAACCTTTGCGTATTTACAGAAGCACTAAAACAAATGATTGTAGTCTTAGCTATCAATGTTACAGTACTTTAAAGGAGGATTTGTATGAGCTTTCTCTGATCACTGTAAGACAAGATCAAAGCGCAGTAATTAATGACGTCAGTTACTCACCGGCCTTCCAACCTCCGTGCTCGTTGTCTGTGCGTACGTGAGTGGGTCCCGCGAACATGCGAGAAATCTGCAACAATAACAATAACACTTTATCTCAACATCTTATGAGAATTGTAAACACCCTGTTGTTTTACACGGGTGATTTATCACATTTATTCAGCTTGGAGGAGCTTTGTACGTGAAACGCGTTGTGACGAAAATTCTGCTTATAAAAAGGTTCAACGTTTGTGATTGCGACGAGTCATGTGTTGTGTTTCGTTAAACAAATGAATGCTTTCACTTTGTAAATCTGCGACAACACTTCAGGGTTTATTGCTCACTGATTTTAGGTCTTCTTAAGACGGCTTTTCTTTTGTGTAATCATGCTTATTTGTAGCCGGCTTAGTTATTATATTAAATGTAAGGTTTTGCTTCAAGTAAGTATGGGTTAACCCTTTCTTGTCGGGATATCTTAGAACTGAAATTATGTCAATTAGATACGGGTAAAGTAGTGCTCTTGGATGAACCTGTGTTATCGTTTTATACTTCATAGAATAGGAACCTGGATAGAAGAGTGAAACTATTTATGTTTTGCATTACTGCGTAATTACTGGTCCTTGTTGTATAATACCTATCAATTTATATCATTATGACTTCTATACCAGTTATTTGGTTTATCTCACATTTCGTCATATGCTATTTCAAAATTACAAACATCATATAATTAGAAGTAAACCAACACAATATTAAGCCAACCATTATCATCTTTCGTTCGGTTTAGTATGTAATTCGTTTAAAGTAAGGGAAAATCCCAAGAGTCTGTTACTTGGCAATGGCCTCATGTTGCACCATTTACGTCTTTCATGATAGGTGGTCGCTCTCAGAGCATTCCACATGTTCAGAATTTATTATTTATACGCTGTTTTCCTCACGATTCCTTTAGAATTCTGATCAGATTCCTTTTAGACCAAATTGGTCATTCTTGGGTTATAACGACACCTACATTGTTTTTGACGGACAGATTTTTTAGTATTACGGCTTTGATGTTTTTTCTATGTATAATTTTGTCATCAATTTTTTTAGACTCTTCCAAGTCTTCAATAAAATAATTATTAGCTTTTAAAATTGTTTTAGCTGAAAGTCTAGCATTGCTCTCAATTGTGAGTTCAGTCCAGTCAAGTTCGTAGAAATCGATTGATAGAAAAAAATACACTTCTGAATTCAAGAGCGGTTATTATAGTGGCCTCGAACCCACCACTTGTACCATGTACAGCTCTCAATATTCATTAAATAGCATCAAAAACCGTTACATTTTTTCTGCTAGGAAATTTCCAATATCAGTCTGAGTTATAAATTGGCAATAAGAGGTTATTACTATTTTGGTAAACGTGGATTCATCTGTTGACTTTTATGAAAAGTTGTCTTATTTATCTACTGTTATTTTGAAATCTAAACTAAGATGTAATGAATGAAACCTACATGAATAAATGCCAATAGGAAGTTCTTCCAAGTAAGCATGTGCTATGAATCTGACTATACAAGCACACGTCCGTATCCTGGAAGTTCAATTAAACGAAATCAGTCCATCACCTTTCATAGCCACTAGTCTATACATCACAAAATGACAATTCTAACAATGACCTCATGCCGACACGAAACCAGAATCGAATCTACACATTCCTAAGGGCCCGAAATATTCGGCAGACTTCCAAGAACGGCGCCAACAAAACAATTGACACGCGTCCTAAAACAATACGCACTTGACAAATTGTATCAATACAAAGGGCTCTTAATATCCTATCGAAGTGTCAATGATAATTATAATTTCATTCACAAACGGCGTTTGTACTTTAAGTCGCCGATGTAGGGCCCTCCTGAATGTTAAGTGAGCGATAAGATCGTTCGCTAATGCTTTATTAATGTAATATATTTAGGTTACCCACATATGAAACTTAGTTAGTAAGATCGTATTTAAATAAGCCTACTCTATTGTCACCGGCTCGGTTCGCAATATACGCTCGCTACCGTTTGACGTTCTTTTATTTATTACTCCCGATACCTCAGTGGCGACGAGGATCACTATTTGTGCATTATAATATTCATCGAAGTTCGTTTACAAATTATTCGAGGAAATGTCGGTCGGCAAAGTCGGGAAGATTCGCGAGTTCGATATGAACTCAGGCAACTGGACTTTGTACGAGGAGCGGTTACAGATGTTTTTCAAGGTCAATAAGGTCGAGAAGGACATGTGGCTGCCGATGCTGATCACGGGCGTGGGTGATGAGACATACGAATTGCTGAGCACGTTGTGCAATCCAAGAAAACCAGTGGATATAACGTATGAAGAGGCCGTTAAAATTTTGAAAAATCACCTACAACCGAAACCTGCGGTCATGGCGGAACGGTATCGGTTCAGACAAAGAAGACAGAAAGATGACGAAAGAGTAACGCAATATCTGACCGAGTTAAAAAAACTCTCAAAAACTTGTGAGTTTGGTTCAAATTTGGAGGAGAATTTGCGTGACCAGTTCGTATGCGGAGTGAAAAGTGACGTCATCAGGCAAAGGTTGTTTGCGGAAGACAATTTGACGTACTCAGGAGCAGTCAAATTGGCGGTTGGGCTAGAGGCGGCCGAGCGGGATGCGGCAGTCGTGGAACTGAAGGCGACGGCGGAGGCATCGGCAATCGTGAACACGTTGCGGGAAAAACGTGGACGCGGTCCGTGGGCCGACCATGCAGCGGGCCAACGAACGAACCACGGGCGTACGGCGCGGGGCAACGAGACGGGCGCGGGAGGCTGCACGGCGTGCGGCTGGCGCGGACACAGCAAGGACGAGTGCCGCTATAAGCATTTTGTTTGTAGCAAATGCAAACAAAGCGGACATTTGAGGCGGGTTTGCCCGCGGACGGAGGCGAACAGGGGCAGAGGGAAGAGGCGTGGAGTAAACCACGTGGATGCCACTACGAGCGACCATCCGAGAGCAGGAGCGGGAGACTCCAGTTCGGACGAGCTGGAGGAGGAGCTTCATCAGCTATGTTTAAGCGGCTACAACCCGGTGAGTTTATCGTTACTGATTGATGATAAAACATTAAAAATGGAGCTAGATACAGGCTCGGCAATTTCATGCATCAGTAAGAAAACGTATGATAAACTTTTTAACAATAAAGTAATTGAACCATTTAATTTGGTGTTGAAATTTTATGATGGTAGCAATATAAGACCACTAGGGGTTATAAGACCGAAAGTTCAATACAAAGATAAAATAAAATACCTAGAACTGTTTGTAATAGACGGGGGTACAACTTCCTTATTGGGCAGGCAATGGTTAATAGAATTAGGTATTAAAATACCTCCACTTCAACAAGAGATTAACCATAGTGTATACAAAATGTCTGATACTGTCGATTGTTTGTTAAACAGATATAAAGAATTGTTCAGCGAGGGACTGGGGCGGTTCACAGGCGGCAAAGCAACACTAAGGTTGCGGGAGGGCGCGAGGCCGGTGTTTTGCCGCGCGCGGCCGCTGCCTTACGCTCTGAGGGGTCAGGTCGACGCGGAGCTGGACGCCATGCTGCGCGCCGGCATCATCGAGCCCGTTGAGTGCTCGGACTGGGCGACGCCTTTGGTACCGGTACGTAAAGCGGACGGAGGACTCCGTATCTGTGCTGATTACAAAATAACTTTAAATCCTGTCTTACTGGTCGATAGATATCCATTACCCAAGATAGATGATTTGTTAGTAAGTTTAAACGGTGCTAGTCATTTCTCAAAAATTGATTTATCCCTTGCTTACAACCAGGTGGAATTGGATAACACTAAAGATTTAACTGTAATAAACACACATCGAGGTCTTTTTAAGTACAATAGACTTGTGTTTGGGTTGTCTTCTAGTCCGGGCATCTTCCAGCGTATTATGTCGAATTTACTTAGTGATATTCCGGGGGTAGAAGTATTTTTAGATGACATCATTATCGGAACGACGGGAACACAGGATAATCACTTAGGAACGTTAGAAAAAGTGTTCCAGCGGTTACAGAGCCACGGTATGAAGTTAAAAAGGAGTAAATGTTTTTTTATGGTTAACGAAGTAAAATATTTAGGCTATATCATATCAAAAGATGGGATTAAAGTAGATTCAGATAAAATAAAAGCAATAGTTAACATTCCCCGGCCAAGAGATATTTCAGAGTTGCGTTCCTTTTTAGGTTTAGTTAATTTTTATGCTAAATTTGTTAAGAATTTGAGTACTATTTTGTCCCCACTGTATGAACTTTTAAGAAAAGAGGTCAATTGGAGATGGAGTGCGGAGTGCGAAAGGGCGTTTGCAAAAGTTAAAAAGATATTGGTAGGCGCAGAGGTATTAGCTCATTATGATCCAAACAAGCCGTTAGTGTTGACATGCGACGCAAGCGCGCGGGGCATAGGCGGTGTACTCACACAGCCGGCTGCCGACGGCCGCGACCGCCCGGTAGTGTATGTGTCACGCGCGTTGAATAACGCCGAGAAGCATTATTCACAGATAGATCGAGAAGCGTTAGCTATCGTATTTTGTTTACAAAAATTACATCAGTATGTATATGGTCGACGTTTTGTCTTGCGAACCGACCACAAACCATTAGTAAGTATATTTGGACCAAAACACGGTGTACCAGCGATGGTCGCGAGTAGATTACAACGCTGGGCAATTATTTTATCGGCTTATACGTACGATATTGAATATGTAAACACGAAACAAAACGGGGCGGACGGGCTGTCGAGACTGCCGGTTCCGTGTAGTAGCGATGAGTCACTGCGGGTCCCCGAGCAAACGTATTTACATTTTGCACAGAATGCATTGCTATTAGATTATAATACAATTAAACAACAAACTATGGTAGATCCAATATTAGGTAGGGTTTTAAATTATATTCGGGATATGTGGCCAACGGATAATGATATTCGAGAATTACAACCGTATTTTAACCGTCGTAAGGAGTTGTACGAGGAGCTAGGATGCGTGATGTGGGGGCACAGGGTAGTGATTCCTGCAAGTGGTCGAGCCAGGGTACTACAGGAATTACATGAACCTCATATGGGCATAGTTAAGACGAAGGCGTCAGCTAGGAGCTATGTGTGGTGGCCGGGCATAGACGAGGCGATTGAGGCCACGTGCAGGGAGTGCTCGGTGTGCGCGGGGGAGGCGGACGCGCCGCAGCGGCACGCGGTCACGCCGTGGCCCTGGCCATCTAGACCCTGGGCGAGGGTGCATCTTGATTTTTTAGGGCCTATATTCGGAAAAATGTATTTAATTATGGTTGACGCTAGAACTAAATGGTTAGAAGTATTTCCTGTGCCTAGTACGGCAGCTAGTCCTACGATTGAAAAGCTTACCGAAGTCTTTTCTAGATGGGGTTTACCGAGACAAATAGTCTCAGATAACGGACCACCGTTCACGAGCAAGGAATTGGCAGACTTTTTGGCTAGTCAGGGTGTAGATCACGTTTTTTCTGCTCCGTACCACCCCGCATCGAATGGGGCGGCAGAAAATGCAGTGCGTACAGTTAAAAGAGTTATAAAAAAAGCTTTTAAACAAAAAGAAAACATTAATTTATTTTTAAATACCTTCCTTTTGCATTACCGTAATACAGAGCACTGTTCAACAGGGGAAAGTCCAGCCACATTGATGCTAGGTAGGAATTTACGTACCAAATTAGATGCATTGAAACCAAATATAGAAAATAAAGTCAGGAAGGCACAAGAACGACAACAGAAAGTAGGGACGGACGTCAAGCGTTCTTTAGAGATAGGAGAGGAAGTATGGATGAGACAATATAGGGGAAATGAAAAATGGAGTCTGGGGCAGGTAGTAGATAGAATGGGTACAACAGATTATAGAGTTATGGACTGTTCAGGCAAAGAAAGCCATAGACACATTGACCAGTTAAGACAGCGATCGCGAAGTTCATTGATTTGTCCGACTAGCACATCAGAACGGAGTTCTCTTGATGTGGAACGTCCCGACAATACCGAAGTGACGAAGCCAGCTTCAGTCCCCGGAAAGACCAGGAGCCCTCGGAACGTGAGGGAGTTCAGTCCGGTTCGAACCGCGACTACGTTTGAGTTGCCGTCCACATCTGCTTCTGGATCAGTACCTCTTAGTAATGTACCTAGTCTTGAGGAGCGGGTGGTAGTTTCCCAATCCGAGGATACTGTTCCAGAAGAAGTCCGCCCCCGTCCTGTACGGACGTGTCGCTTAAAACGACCGCCCGTATATTATGATAGCTAAAAATTTAGTGTTACTTATTTTAGAATTAAGTTATACTGGTAGCTAATAAGACTAAGTTCCTATTACATTTATGTTTGTCGAAAGTTGTAAACAGTGTTTAGATTTAAGAGTTAATGTTAAGGCTTATATTTTGTTCATTTTAGTTTTATATAATTTAGGATATGTATTATTTAAGGTGGAGGATTGTAATATATTTAGGTTACCCACATATGAAACTTAGTTAGTAAGATCGTATTTAAATAAGCCTACTCTATTGTCACCGGCTCGGTTCGCAATATACGCTCGCTACCGTTTGACGTTCTTTTATTTATTACTCCCGATACCTCAATTAATATAGCCTATTCATGGCTAACCAGCCATAATAAGACTTATGGAGTGGACGGTTTTAGCTAGGAAATCGTAGAAATTAAGATGGTAGTTAGTGGTTTTGGTAAAGATTTAGGTATCGAAAATGTTAATTTGTATTTTGTTGTAAAAGTTGTCTGATTTTATTTGATATTAATGTTTTACCTGCCATCAGCTCTGCTAGCTATTGTTAAATAAGTGGTCAATGTTATACTCATGTAAATATCAGTTTCATTTATTTTATCTAGTTTTTTACTGCACACCTGTCTATGAAATTAGATATAAGGAAACTTTTGTGTTTGGTTAGCATATTTGCAAAAGAATTCAACGACATGCATGAATTGAAATATGATTTACTTGCATACATGCAAATAGACTATGAAGTTTTAATACAATAAACGAGAATGAAAGATCTAAGCAAATGTACTTGAAAAAAATTAAGATTAAAAAGCAGGAAAACCACTTCAGTATTATCTATAATCTTGTTTCAAAGTTGTTAATTTTTTTATACACTGGCTAATACTAGTCTCAAAGTCCAGACAAAATACTTTTTTCAATTAGAGCAACCCAAAATTCTTCACAACATTAAACGATTTTATATTAAAAACTCTTTTAACATTAGCCAAACTGTACCTCAAAAACACAATCTACAAACTTTACACTACACAACAGGAGCTCTACCATTGTTCACTGCATTCCTCTCCATATATCTCAGTCTTTGTCCCATTGTATCATTAAATTTGTCGTTATCTAATTCGCATTTGAATATTTGAAACGTCCACAGTTTCCGCGTGGTTCGATAGCGATAAGATAGCAACACTTGCAGTAAAGTATACGTAATCCAGTGCATAAAGGGAGCTTGTCTATTAAAATTTATTGCCTTACCGTCCTATACGACTATGACTTTGCACGAACATCCGTTTAGTTGAACGGAACTTGCTTTGACTACTACTGCCGTACTGCGGACTGTTTATATAAATGTTGCGTTTAATACGATACAATCTTATTTTTTATTTGTAAGTTTCCTTTTTTTCAAGACAGAGAATCGTGGATGGACTTGGGGGATGCCTTTGCTCAGCAGTGGGACACTATAGGCTAGGAAAAAAAAAGTTTTCTTCAAGAATATGTGATATGACAAGAGCTCATAAGCTTTGTACGTAGCAAAATTTGAAGTTGACAAAATATTGTACGCGAGTCGGGAGACTACACAGTAATAGAGTTATGAAATCTTCCATCTTTACAGAGATAAAGGCATAAACGAAAATATTATAATTAACAAGTCAAATTAGTTCCAGACACTTTTCTTCTTTTGTTGTACCTTATATCGCATCTGTTCCACCTTTTCCGTTGTCTGTCAAGTTGACTGATTGAAAGTACTCGGTACCAATTACATCGTCGCTCCATCCGTGTTCTTTGTTGTACCATCCTCGTATAAATAAGTCTAACGTTTCCTCTTAACTGGTTTATGGAACTAAAGTTAAGACTCCCACACACGAAACCATGACCAGTCGACTGTCTGTTTTCTTAGTAATAGATCAAGAAATCGAATATTCATAAAGTTTAGCTCCTTAATCTACATACATTTAATCTTGACCCAATTTTGATCGGTGAAATATGAATAACTAGCTGTTGTCTACAACTTCGCTCGCACGAATGTCAGTTAAAGCTGCCTTTTTTGACGCAGTCGGTTAAAAAGTAGACTGTGAATGGATCCCGGGGTCAGCTACCTCCATACCGAACTCGACACCCAAAGGGCTCCAGGGGGAACGTAGTGGGTTTTTAGCTACCTCCATACCAAATAACATGAAAACTGACTAAGGCATTTGAGCAGCGTCAAGGAGTAACAAACATACAGCCATCCATACCTAAAAACTTTCGCCTTTATAAGACTAGTAAGATTCCTCAGATCAGTGTATTTAGATGGCAATAGACAAGTGTTAAGTAAACATTGCCTCGCGTCACATCATTGGCATTTTCAGTAACAGCCATGTGTAAAAATAGGCCACATTAGGTGCAGAGTACAAGTCACGTAGGAGTGTACGGACACGGTCGGGTGGCCGGGTGCGTCACCGCATCGACACGGCCTAATCTGACGATAAATCACTCGGTTTCTGGATCGGAATGAGATCACGAGCCCAAATCGATACTAAATGAAAGACAAGCCTAATTGGAGTAAACTCGTTCGTGCAGGATTTATTTAGTTCGTTCATTCGTTCTTTTGTTGTTACAAATCTGTTGTTTCGATGCTCCCTTTGTCTGCATTGTGCTGCAAGTGGTTAATTGGCTTTTTCGATACAACTTCTGCAGCTATGTAGTAATTACTATTGCTGTTGCTTTCGCGGATACTAAAAGGTTAACTGTTGGTTTCATGATGATTATTATCTGTTTTATATTGTTACAAATCATTAGCTGTTATTGCAAAAAGAAACAAAGCAAGTGGTACCTAATATAACAAAAGACGATCATATCGTATCACACCTTCTTTCGGTACACTTATTTAAGAGTATTTGATTGAAAACAATTGATATTGAAAAGAAATTTGAAAATAGCGGTCCTAAATAAATAAAAAGGTTACGAAACAAACAAACAAAGATTTTTACAGCCTTTTTATTTCCAGTCAATAAAATTACGTGTGAGTTATATTTAGTACTGGTTCAAGTTCATCCTATCTGGTTCAGAGGTAAACGGTCGGCGCAGCATTAACTGTCGATAAATAACTAATCTGTACCACACACGATTGTCTAAGGGCTTCCAGTAGTTCCAGTGAACTCGATGTAGGTACATGTAACTTTGATAGTGTTTGCTGAACATTTGTTGCTTACCGTTTTTGTAGTTCGAACATTAAAAGTAGTTTAATTTGATATTAATAAAATATTTACAAGCATTTGTAGGTACTTTCTAGACATCACATACAAGACATAAAAGTCATCCTTAACTTTAATTAATCTTGATGAGTATAGGATGTCCGTGTGGTGTCCGGATATAAAGAATAGCGCCACCCCTTATCCTCCACTGGGTGTCGTAAAAGGCGACTAATGGACCTTAAGACCCAGTGCACTGTACCAAACACCTTGGGTCACCCGAATGGTGGCGGGTAAACAACCAACAATCGCATTCCCAAAGAGGGTTAGTGTCAGGCAGGCGGCCGACTATAAAACCATAGCCAAAACCTATATAACATACCTCAAATCATAATAATTGGGATAAGGGCAGGGGAATGATGATGAGTATAGGATTCAGAATAAACTTGATGCAATCTTATTGATATCTCATTCCATATTATGTCCTTAAAAACTATTATCTCACATTTTTCCACATAAGAAAGAAAGAAAGAAGAAATAAACATTTGTTTGCATAGACTCAGGTGGTACCAGATCTTACAAGGATTAACTGTTATATCCAAATTCTGCCTTTATTATGCAAATTTATTTATTCCCTATTTCTTTCCACCTAGCAACCCTATACTAACGGTTGTTTTTATTTACATGAAGTGTTACGCGGGAACAGAGGCATTCGTTAGCGACGATAACATCTCTCCTGCCTGAGATACGGTTCCGGAGACGGGGAACATTTACTGCTACTACTTACACTTCGATACGATACTATTGTATGGGTGCAGAAGGCTGGTTTTGTATAATAATTTCAAAAAAGCGTAACTATCTTACCAAATAAAGAAATAAGTTACGAAACACAAAGACTTTTACATACTTTACTATAGACTTTACTATATCTTTTGTTTTTGTAATGACTAAATAAAACGTATTCCATGATTTTTTTTTTCAGTCTACCCGTGACTACGGTCGGTGCAATTCGGCTAAACGCTGGGAGAAAAGAAATATCAAATTATATTACTCTAACAGTCTACAGTTTAAAATACGTATTCTATGCCATTAATGGACATTATTGACCATTAAAACAAAACAAATTGTATTTGTTCTTTTTGTAAAACATATCTAAGAAGCTACCTACCTGGAATTCAGGCTTTGACAGTTCATTAAAATTTTACATAAATGGTTAACCATTATCAGAAGAAAAAATCCTTGTTAAGTATTCTTAAATTTGACCATCTGCAGTCAAGTAGGCTACCGATCGACTGTCCAATCTAGAAATATATCACGATTCAAATTTATCGTGTACCCATGACCATAAGACACATTACTAGTGTCAAACGTTAGCAACACTTTAAAGTAATAAACGGCAATAAAATCCGATTTATCACAATTCACCTACAATAAATTTACGTATCATAAAACAAAAGACTGCTATTCCCAAATCAAAATTTATTGTTGACGTCATGAATTCGTCATAATAATTGAAATGTTTAAACAAAAAACGAACAATTCTAAATTCAAACTGATTGTCGATGTCACAAAGGCATTATGACGTCATCGTTCGTATCAACCCTAAAAAGCTGGTGTATTTTAAATATATAAAGTGTTACCGTTAATAGATAACATACGGTAGCATTAGTTAGTGTAGTGATAAAATCTCTTCCGGAACACGCCCGCGCCGGTCAAGATACGATTCCGGTGTTATTAACAGCTTCTAATTGTAAATTATACACCGTTTGCATTTTATTTCTTGTAAATTGTTGTTCAGTTAGTCTAAACGGGTATTTGATTTTTTTTCTTGGTAAATAAAGGTTTGTATTAAATAAAAACTTGTGAAAAAGGTTTGTTTAAATAGTGTATTTTTTAGTTCTTTTAAAAATTATTCCTGCCGTAAGAAACTTAGTCCTTGTATCGCGAGGGTTACAAGGACACTCAGTCTCAGCATATAGATAGCATTCTTGTCCTACACGGAGATCGAACCCGCGACACGTTGCGCACAGTGGTAATTGGCATGGTGACCTATCATCATCGACTATCCGTGCAGTAAAATAAAGCAACATCAAGTTTCAAAAAATATATTTTATAAAAAAATCATTTGACTAATAAATAAATTAATATCTTTTTTTTGCGTAGTTGATTAATGATATCATTATTAACGGTAACACAGGCAGCATTTGTTAGTCTACAAATGCTGCCTGCATTACCACAAACATTCACACCAAATTACAATTATAATTTAACACAAAAACATTAATTAGATTAACTTATCAACATTAACGTGACTATTATTTACGAGTTTCGTATGCAAATGCATTGGCCATACATGCCCGCACGGTAGCTTTCAAACAGTATTATTAATGTTTACAAACTAGATAAAACGGCCCTTTGTATAAATTACTATAAAAGTAATTGGTGTAATTCGTCTCAATCGCTGTAAAATTGGGGTTATAAGACATACATTTTTATATCATGGGCCCGAAGTACCGCGCACGTAACCATTACACGGTTAAGTCTACCAGGGTTGGACACACCTGGGTTCCAGGTATTTTGTGCACGATTTATGAGTTAATTGGTAGTCAAATTTGACTAATAACTGTTTTTTAGTTAACGTCTCTCTTGTAAATGGTTTGATGTATCACTGGTCTACTTTGATTAGTAGATAGGTACTTGTTGAAATTTTGGAGCTTTGAGGTTAGGTTTAAATATTTTCTGGTTGTCAAATTTCATGAATTGTTAGTTAAAACAAAAGAACACTAAATGCGTATCTAAAAAGACAAGATCCCTGTTGGGCACCACTTAAGTCGTACCCTTTATTTCGTATTTCGTAGCAGTACCCTGCGGTTTATCAGGTAAACTATCAAAACAGGCCAAGTGCGAGTGGGACTCGCCCATGATGGATTCTGTAGCAAGATATTCTAAATAAATACATTCACACACACGCACATACTTTTGCCCCCATAATATTAGTGTGATTCTATGAATTATGACACAAGTCATCAAGCCATCTTTAAAAAGTTTGAAAATAGGTCTTTAGAAACCTCTTTACTACAAAAAATTCAATTAGCCTCTATTTGACACTATTCTACAAAAAAACTATCGCTTCAAACCAACCACCTCCCATTTCAGTTCCTCTCGGTATCTATAAACCAACAGGTTATGTAGCACAAACGCCGACCATTCCCATCTAAATCATTGATAAGTAATCAGGGATTAGGATGTATACGATAACAGTCTCGAAGAGGTCTGAGCTCATCTGATTATCTTGTACGATCTGTTATTTAGTTATTATTAGAATAGATACGATAGATAGCCTGTAACTTGAGTAAATATTCCAAAACTTATTCTCGTATATACTTTAACTATCCACCCCAGTTTTGCACGGGTGCAATTCTGATGTATATTATACAAATAAACCTTCCTCAGTTAGAGGAACTCGAAGTAAGTCCATTTAAGACAAAACATTAAAAAAAAACCATGAATTGATGCGGCGGTGGAGTTGCGAGTCGAACTGAGACTTACGAACTCATGATTAAGGACTCCGTTTGGGTCTGAAACTAGTCAGGAATTCCCGATAAATATGTGAGTAAACCGTATAAATCAACAAATTATTAGTCCGCCTCACGAAAGTTATTATAATAAGATTCTAAACGATATGGTAATCATTGTCATAGATAGAGGGATAGAATATTTTTTTATTGCACCCCACCTGAGTATAGATACCACTGAAATACTAAAATGCAATTATAAAACGTAGTTAATAATTTTCTGTCGTTTTTACAAACCTCAATTTGGTAGAGACGACACGAAACCTTAAGGTGAAAACTAATTGACGTTTCAGAATTTATTATTTCTTTTTCAAGATCATTACTGAATGCTCGTACCCGAAAACCTTCTGCCTTAGAGTTAAACATTCCGATACCAAATAAACACACTTAAATCTGCAAATAACACAAATACGAAGCCATAAATCTCTTAATCTGTATCGACATACTCTAAATATAATCTGTATGTACTACTCTGTGTAAAAAGTATCGGGAATATGTCAATAAAAAGACCCACGTAAAAGAGGTCGTTCTAATTTTTTTACTGCATGTTGGTAGCACTGTACTGATTTAGCGCACAAAGTTTGAGCGGGATCTGTCATTTAATTTGTTTTAGACTACACTTTTTGTTGGTCATAGTTTTGACTTCTCGGCGATTTTTAGAATGGAAAATATTGTTGAACAAGGAGTGTGCCTTAAATTTTGTGTTTTGAATGATATTTCATGTGGTGAATCACTAAAAATGTTGCGAAATACCTACGACGAATCGTGTATATCGAAAACAAGGGCTTATAAATGGTATAAGGCTTTTAAAGAAGGCCGAGAAGTAGTAGTAGACTTGCCTCGTTCTGGTAGACCTTCAACCGCTTTGACCAAAAGAAAACATCGACAGAATCAAGAAAAATCGCTCGAAAATCGACGTATGGGTCTGAGAGAGTTGGCTAGTGAGGTGAACATACCTTTTAAGTCCGTCCACAACATTCTCATTGGCATTTTAAGCATGAAACGCGTTGCCGCTCGACTAGTTCCAAAAGAGCTCAATTTTGTTCAAAAAGCGCAGCGAAAGCATGTCGCTGAAGACATGGTTTCCCGAGCTTCTACGGAACCGACCTTTATGAAACGTATAATAACTGGCGAGGAGACATGGGTTTATGAGTACGACATGCAAACAAGCCAACAGTCTTCAGAATGGTGTCTCGGAAACGATCCGAAACCCAAAAAAAGGCATAAAAGAAAATTCGCTGAATGAGCTAAAGGCCATACCACAAATAGCCTATGAAAAATGTATGGAAGACTGGGTGAAGCATTTTAGAGTTGTATTGCAAGCGATGGGACCTACTTTGAAGGCGATATAAAAAAATATTTGAATAATTAGTATTTTTTGTTTTATTGATAAATTCCCGATATTTATTACACAGAATGTACATTACTGTAACGCTTGGATCATTCAGCGCCGTGACGCAATCCTACGTGACAATGGTGACATCATCTTGATCTGGCCAGCGAATATCAGACCACTCCTAGTATAATAACGTACTGGAAATCGGTCAAAGAGACATTGTTTGCCATTGTCTTTGGCTGGCTAATTAGCTTTTATTGTAGCACTAGCTGTAGCCCGCAACTTTGCCTGCTATCGGTTAGAGATGCAAAAACAAACTCAGACGCAGTCGGTTAAAAAGTAGCCTATATGTTAATCCAGGTTGTCAGCTAAGTTCCTACCGTATTTAATCCAAATTGGTCGAGCCGTTTGGGTATGAACGAGTTACAAACATGGAGGGCCTCTCATACTTACCGACTTTCGCGTTTATAATATTAGTGGGATTTCAATTTTACGTGCCCGTATACACAACTATAGTAACACATGGCAATTTGTTGGTTTCAGGGCTAGAATACAGAGGTTTAGGTATGAAGGAAATTGATATTATTTTTCTGTTATTATTTGCAAATTCAAATCGTTTATTCAGCAAATAGCATACATTTTATCTCTTTTGCATAGTTCGATGATAATAATATTATACTTTACAAAACATATTAAATCTGAAAATACTTTAATAATACTAATTTCTCATAATTTTCCTTTTATCTGTCTTTGATTCTATTTTTCCTCGTTTCACATTTGTTTTTCTGGTCCCAAATGGACTTAAAACGAGATTACCGTTTGACTTCGTCGTTGTTTTAGCATAAAATCCTACCATTTATCAAAAGATATTTGGATATATAAGTATGTTTATCGGTTGTCTAATACTCATAACGCAAGTTATTCTCGTATACTTAATTTAAGACTAGATGCCATTGTGGTAATGTTAAGGAATATTTATAATAATATAAATAAACCAGCCTATATACGTCTCACTGCTGGGCACAGGCCTCTTCCCATATAGGGAGGAATATTGATTGAAAAAATAACTGACCATCAGCCTTGAATCGTCTACTGCTGGGCAATACATAGGCCCCCTTTGTTTATTCCATTCCTTTGTCTCTGGCCTTAACTGTAACTCTATTTTTACCTCATCAAATTTACTCGCAAATAACACAGAATTTATAAGTATACCTATTAAAACTTATAAACTACAAATACAATCCATGAAAATATAGTCTGAATTATTTAAAAGCAATCTCGATCTATTCCAATCGGCTCTTGTCCGGCCGTATGCTTCGTGTCAAAATAACTCCAATCTACCGCCATACGATAAATGTGCGCGATCCCGGATATATCGACGTCCGAACCTGTCTATATACGTATTTATAGTGTCTTCACATTACCGAGTGATTTTCATTTGATTTCCTCATTATATTAATAGCTGGCTGCAAATAAATTTTAGAAATATGATCTGCAAAGATGCAAACAACATATTGTGATAGTCAAATTACCGAAATACATACCTAACTGGAATTAATGGGAATACTTGCGTTTACAATTAATAACTTGACTTGTTAGCAGAATCTTGCAGTTATGGCCTCCTCAACCAAACCGAAGCTGGTTTGCTCAAGGAGGCCGTAAATGCAAGCTCAGCGTAACCGAAATGTCAAAACATCTCAGGAAATCCATGTCCTTCTTTTTGATTCCCGCTCATAATGGGTCGCGTTAATTTCCTTGACGTAATTCTCTTCCATGATTATTCAATGTTAAGTTTTTTATACGGTTCATTTTTACTGTAAACTTTTTATTAGCCACTAGCTGTGCCCGCGACTTCGTCCGCGTGGAATAATTATTTTGGGCATCATTTATTTTTGCGGACAACCTCCTTAGCTTTATAAATTATAGCTGTTACCCACGACTTTGTCCTCGTCATTTTCTGTTATTATTTTAGACAATTTAGTTTTTAAATTTTTAAATGAACATAATTATTTTAAAGTACCTATCTACTTCTGCGTAAATTATATTTTTAGTTTTATTTTCTTGTGGCAGAAGTACATATTGATTTTCTCCACAACTTGATACGTTGATACAACTCTTAACAAATGCATTAATTTTGACCGAATTTGATTACCATAGAAACGGTTCTAGTGAGTTAAGCTTAAAAGATAGACATATACTGTCGCGGACATTTTTTTAGATCATTTCAATAGGAATAATTCTTTTATACATATATTTTTGGTATCTTGAACCGTTTTCGGAGCGCACGCAACGGAAGCCCTCAAGGATGAATGATTTTCCGCGTTTTTTTCACATTTTCCATTATGTCTTCGCTCCTAATAGTTGCAACATGATGTTATATAGCCTAAAGCCTTCCTCGATAAATGGTCTATTCAACACAAAAAGATTTTTTCGATTCGACCCAGTAGTTCCTGAGATTAGCGCGTTCAAACAAACAAACAAACAAACAAACATACAAACAAACAAACTCTTCAGCTTTATAATATTAGTATAGATTTTTGTCGACTATGGTAGGTACTTGGTGGTGGGCTCCGTTTTTCGCACGTAGGCTCCTGTGGCCCGTCGTACGTTTTGTTGACTGTTCAATCTTCCTAACTCGAGATTTCATGCGCGAATTAAACTCATACAAAATGGAAAAGATTTAACTCACGTGCCAAAAAGTTCAACACTCTGTTTATATATTAAGACTATACAAAAACAGACTGGACTATAGATTATACACTATGTATAAACAATAATAAACATTAAGACATTATGATCCCGCCATCATAAAATAAAGGAGTTTTGTTTAATATACTCCCTCATTATTTGTCAGATGTAACGAAATTATGACATAAACATGTAACACAAAATGTATGTATGGAATTACATACAATTTGCGTCATTACGCTTTAATATTAATTAATTTATTAGAAGTACTTATGAAAGTGCGAGCCAAACAAATTAATATTGTTGATATGTATGTGCTACTGTATTTTTAGTTGGTAGGTATATGTTGTTTTTAGTATTAGTCATAAAATCAATATATCAAGATGTTTTGACAAGTGTATGATTGATGACCCACCGGTTTGTGGAGAATCATTTACGAGTTTTTAAGATATTATAGGATACTTTTGCTAAAATAAATCAACATTTACGTTAGGTACTAGATTTTTCCTGCGTCTTCGCCCGCAATTGTTTATTTCAGTAATAGTACAAAATAAAAATTAAGTAACCTGTGTTAATCCAAAGAGTCGGATTGCTATACCTACGTAACATCTTTTAAAATAAATTTAACTGTTTGTGAGTGTAAAGTTAACAAACACACTCGAAAGCTACAATTACATTATATTTGTCATATTAGTGTGATTCATCTCAGCTTTGTATCAGTGATAAGTGCTGATAAGTAATTTTACCTATACAAATAATCATACATTTCTAAAACTAATTTGTTTATTTATAATCAAATGCTACTAATATTCTACCTTTACTTTAGTTATTTCTGGTAGATTTGGTCGAACTAATCGATGAACAATATCCACAAATTTGATTAAGATTAAGTAATAGCAAATACAAATAATGCCGTTGCACTAAATGAAGTCATCTGAATCTTAATACTAAAACAGTAATTCCATTTATCTAAATTACTTGGCGGTCGTACAGTCACGAGCAAAAACATATATTAATATCAAGACACACGGCAGTGTGTCCGCCAAGTTCGAGCAAAAAAGCGACACACCGGCCGTGGGTTATATTACACGAACCATTTCGGGCCAATTTCGACCCCCCTATAACTCAAAATCTATTTTACTTACGCATATCAAATTTCTAGTATCTGTTGAGACCCCCTTACTTATCTAAAATACAAAATTTCATTAATATACCTATTGTAGGTCTTGAGATATTGACGTCAGAAAATCGCTATTTTTACTATACACTCACTCACTCACTGACTGACTCACTCACTCATCAAAAACCTAGACCACTTCCAATGGTCGTATTGACTTGAAATTTGGCATGGAGGTAGGTCTTTAGGTCAAGGTAAAGGGAAAAATCTGAAAATGGTCAAGTGTGAGTCGGTTTCAAAAATAATGAAGGTTTAAATTTATACCCGGTGTAAATTTATACCTAACTAAATTTATTTATATAATGTATCTTTAAATCGTCGTACCGACCTGAAAATCGGTACGAAGGTTTGTATTTAGTCAAAGTAAAGTAAAAATCTGGAAACGGCCAAGTGCGAGTCACTTTCGAAAGTAACGAATGTGTAACCTTGATCCACTATAAATATGGAGTGAAAATGAATAAATAATAAGTAAGTACTTATTTAAGTTGGTACCTACATGTATATATAGATTATTGATAAATGCGCCCGACACATGACAAATCTCTGTGTTTGTCTGTCGCGGGAATCAAACCCGCGACTACAAACGGCGTGCAAAGCAGGATCACTACCAAACCCATACTTATGCGCTGAATCCACGGTTAAAAATTCAAGAAAATAAAGTTGTCGGTAGGATTCGGATATTTTACTTAGCCACTCGTCAGTAAATGAGACATTTCCTTAACTAACTTAATCATAAGAAAAAAATTACAACCTTACAAAAATGAATGAAATCCCACCCAAAACATAAATGTAAAAGGCTGCCAAGTTCGATAATATGAGAATGCTTCTCCTATAAAAGAAGTGAGATCTCAATAAGTACCAAGTTCTATACAAATACCTCAGTTAAAAATAGTTAGAGGAATGCACACTTGGCAAGTTTATAATTATATAATTTTAGTATTTGATTTTCTAAAGAAAATTATATACTTGACTCATTGCGTTTAGTAGGTTGCGTGAAAACTTGCCAAGTGGGCGTTCCTGTAACTATTTTTAACTGAGGTATGTGTATAGAACTTGGTACTTATTGAGATCTCACTTCTTTTATAGGAGAAGCATTCTCATATTATCGAACTTGGCAGCCTTTTACATTTATGTTTTGGGTGGGATAATATTTGCTCGACCAAACAGTTGCATTAGATTTCTTAAGCGAAATTTCTGAAGCTGTCATGGAATATTCCTGATATTGTAAGCTAAAAATTATTAATTATGTATACTTTTAATTTGAAAGAAAAAATCACGATTTTGACATTTATTTGAGTAAGACTTAAACTTCAATTGTTTACATGTTTTTGTTCGTGACTGTATTTAACTTGTCCATTTTACTTGGAGCGCTGTTTAATCGCTGACCTAGTAATTCAAACAACTAATTTCTAAGCAATAACAAGGGATAGGGCAAGTACCTACAGATGCCTAGAACACGAACGGTTTGTACGCACTATGCGGATATATCGCTACGTTTTTGTTGAGATAGAAGTTACGCTGCAAGGATTCGAGTTTTGAAAGCACACAAATGTTGTCATGTATTTTGTTTAAGTAACTTATAAAGCATTTTTAATTGTATAGAATACTTACGAGACCATAATTGTTTGTTATAAATATAGAAACTACAAAACTATTTTTAACAACTTTTTTGTAATGAGCTTTGTAACTCGATGCTGGAATCATATAAAAAACTTCCTAGTATATTATACTACAGTAGAATGAAAGCTTAGTACAAGCTCTTAAAAAAAAAAAAACTACAGTCTTCATATAAAAGATTAATATAATAACCACTCTTCTGCCGCAGTCGGGTAACCAACAGTAAACATTACCTTTGACATCTGCAATCTGTATTTGCATGCGTTTTATTAGCCGAAGTGGTTGGCCCTGGGTATTCTCTTCATTTAATCCCCTAGCCACTAATTGGTATGAGTATGAATTGTGAAGCTGGCTTTAGCTACTAAGGTACCTATGAAGTTCAAGTGCCTTAAGCAACAATGTTGTTGTGTTGTATGTACTATAAAATAAATGTAACTTTGTTAATTTAATATGTTCAGTTAATTTAATAGTGACATATGTTCAGTTTATCTGATAAAAGACATTTTTTGTCTTTTATTACAATCATTATATAAAGAAAGAAACAGATTTGTATTTCGATAACTAAGAAAGCATTCGCTTAAAAAACTGCAACATTTTAGATTACACTTTTTCCCATAGTCGGCAGATAAAACTTTATTGTTAGACTGCCTTTATTGTTTTCGTTTAAAAACGTGTAACGTTTTTCACACCTTGTGTGTATCAGAATCTGAATAACGGTGTGAGCCCGCAATTAACAAGGTCTGGTTCAGAATAGGACAACATGGATATAAGCACATATACTAGTTTCTACCGCGAATATTTTATAATGTACCCTAGTATGCACCTAGTATGTTAGTAGATATAGACCCACAATTATTACCTGTTCCAGGGTTATAACGGAACAGTGAGTATGAAGTATTACTTAAAACTATCAAGTACCAACTCATACGTTAAATTTACATAGAAAATACTTTAATGATGATCTTGTCAGATACGCAGGTCGCACGTGGCCAGAAATCACAAAAGACAGGGAGGTTTGGAAGGAGAAAAAGGAGGCCTTTGTCTAGCAGTAAGACCTTATGTAGGCTACTAAAAAAAATATATTTTAATAACGTTATTTGCACTTCGTAATGAGATTTTTTAGCTAAATATATCCTAGTATCGCTTTAAATATTTTCACTACCGATTAATAGTTCGTGTTATTAATTGAAAATAATTAAAATACCAACCGCGTATAAACTGGCTGGTGTGATGTGAATTAGCAAGCAAAAGGTTTTATGTTTTACTAATTGCTAATATAATTTTATAACCGTTCTGATAGGAACCGCTTAGACTTGTTTAACGCTATAAGCTAAGTATATTTTGTCTTTAACTTTAAGAGTACAAGGGCATTATAATAATTTGAATTTATTAGAATTCAGACCTTTCAAGTAGTAGATTGTTTGTTATTAAATATGAATAGGACGTAGATGCGAGTTTCGCTGCGAACAGAATAAGCACATACAAGCTTTTAATTAAAAGAGAACATTCAAAATAAGGAAGAAAACGATAAATTGATAGAAATGATAGCCTTCTTAAAACAACACGGCTACAATAAGCTCGCAGTACCATAGTGAGTTTATCATAACACCATAGGAGGTGCACACCCGTCGGTCTATGCAAAACAGGTTGAGGCAAATGCAATTATTGCAGTCATAGATAGATGCATAGAATTTTAATCATAAATCAATGGGTTTATGGTGCTTTGGGCATTCACGGCGTGAAGCGATGGCGCCAGGCCCCAGCGAGGACGGCATCATACACTAAGCTCAGCACCATGCTGTCATCGACATATTCTAGCGTTTGAACCCCACGTCATTACGACTTCCACGTGTTGCGAATCGCGCATAATGCGAACCGTTTGACCTAGTCAGACTAACCCGCAGAACATTTGATGAATGGAAGTCTGTCTGATTAAAACCAACCTCGATATTGTAGTGTTGGTGCAACAATTGAATAAATCTGGACTCACAATGTAAGTTTCAATTGATTTTGTTTGGTTGTCTGAAATCAGGTCGCTTGCTGTTTGTACAATTAAATTATTTTTAGGTTCTCGGAATTTGTACCAATGGGATTGATCAATGGAGTTTGTTATGGCTTAACTTACTTATAATTAAAGTCTTTTACAAACATTGAATCAAGCAGATATCGAAGTAAGCGTTTACTCTTTTTTTGTATTCGTCTATCCACCTTCAAATTGTATGTTTGTCTTATGATCAATGATCAAAATTTATTATAAAGTAAAACGTAAAATATTTGTCCAATAAAAATCACGTCAAATTAACAGTACAAACTACAAGTACACTCGTATGTAGTTCAACGTATTTTATTTACACATTGTGTCAATACACGTCAATTACGAACACAAAAACATTTGATCGGCATTTAAATGGCTCATACTTGAAGCGTTTTTCCTAGTTTTAATTATGCGTTACAATCGAGCCAAATCGTCACCCATAAAATTTGAATAGTTAAATGAAATATGAGGCCACGTAATTGTTTTATAACTAGTCTAGCTTCGGGCGGGCCTCGGCGCCGACCAACAACACGAAAAAGTGATTTGGCAAAATTAATGACTTGCTTCCATTTAGTCAGGAATCTGATATATGCAGATCAGCGAATATACAGAGGTGTTGTTTGAAGCTTATTATTAATATGCCTATTATGTTCGGCCTCTCATGGAATTTTGCGCTCAGAATATTCGCCATGTTTTTTACAACACTCATCGTGTATTTTTAAAAGCCTTCATTAATAGTTCCTTAAGTAAATACTTTTATAACTGGATCAGTACTGGCCATTCAAAGAGACAAGGTAATCTACAAACATACGGTACAGAAATTCAAGTGAACTCAAATAATCTGATTTAAAACCGGTAAGTAGGAAAGTCCAAAGTCCATTTCATTCACCATTCTAAATCTAGGTCTACTCCAAAGCAGAGAATTGTAACAATTGCGTATCCATTCACACTGTTACAAAAGCGGAGCTGTACTAAAAATGTACATATTGCCCAATTCAAATGGCGCATGGCGGTGACACCGTAAACATGCCAAGTGTTAAGAAACTACGATAGCCAGATACGGGAGATAAACTAGCTGATAACCAAAAAACAAAAGTTGATACCGTTATACCTTGTTATCCAAGATTTTATTAGAAAGTTTACATTGTTAAAAACGAAGAAACTACCATGATTAATGAACTAAGAAGTCTTGGAGCTAAAGACTAAAAAATCAATGATTGATGTTTTGCGCGCTTAACACCGACTTTAATTTACAATTTTTTGTTAAACTTTTTGCAGCTTCTGTTCATTCGTTAGTCTGTTTCGATATTAAAATAAACAGTGCACCCGCTACACAGTATAATTGAGATGTGTCTCGTTACGGCCACTTTGTATGTTTGCACAGTTATTAAGATCAAATGGCCGGCGCTAGCGCAGGACAAACATTGGCCCAATGTTTACGTTATGCACGATATAAAATATTCGTTGCAGGAAGATATAAATCGTGATCGGCTTTAACCAAGTTTAGTTCACTTCCTTGTATGTGTATGGAAATGCTCGAATGTTTTGGATTTATGGAGGGAATTATTGTTTCTTGTACCACGATTATTATAATAAAGCGAATTAATTATCTGTATATTGTGGGCACGAGTGAAAGCAGTGTCAATGTAGTACATTGGTTTGTTGCTATCTCTGGTAAATGTGTTTTTGGATCTAGTTCAAGTAGGCCTAATTTATCTGGCATAGACATTGTCTCCACGTTGTATTGTCCAATTTGAGAAAGATAAAGGACTGAACGTATAATTCAAATAATACTCACAAGTATAAAAAGTAAGAAAAAAACAATTAAGGATTAGGTAATATCTAAGCAATTATGGCAAGGATTTATGTCTTATTATATTAATCGCGCCTTTCATATCCCACTTATTCTCAGTATTGTCATAAAATAATAAATCAAATACTATTAAGACGACTCCTTTAACGATAATAAGCAAAATCTATAATTTATTGTCTCAGCGATACCTCATCAGTCAAGATTTCTGAAATAGGTAGCGATTACTATAAATCACTCAAACGTGGTGACAAGTGACTCCACACAATCACCTACGCTGAATAACTTGAAATGGTTGATTTTACTAATATGCTAATCAAATACATAAATCGTAATGGTACCGACAAAGCTGTATTGGCTGCTTTCAGGGAATCAGTGGGTGCATATAAAGCTACTTGAAGCCATATAATAGTTCGAAAACAAAATAAATATAAAGGATAAACGAACTCATTGGTCTGAAAAGAGGATTTATTCAATCCCCCCTACTACTTAATGTCACCACGATGTTTCGAACAACACTGTACCACGAATTTCAAATCATGATCACAACCTATTTCGAATTTGTGCTTTAAATTGATTACCGAACGTTGTGAGTGTGAATCAGTGAGAGTATTGGAACATTTCCGACAGAGCCAACGTCATGTCAAAACAGTGTAAACACGAGCGCTCTTGCAGTTTACATTAGAGAGACCGAGGGCTGTTTGCTGAGAAAACTTGCGCAGTTGTAGGTACAACTTTTGGTTGTCTTGGTATTTTTGTTTACAAGTTTTTGTTGTTTGACATTTATGAGCGATGATGCGTGTTTGTGAAAAGTTAGACAAATTAGGTTATTAGTGAAGTTGTAGAAGAAATAACCGCTTTGAATATTTTAATAACCTTAAAACGTATGTATGGAAAAAAACATGCTGCGCCGACATTAACGTATTAACGAAACAATAAACATATTGAATCGAAACCAAATTAAATTTCCATTACCTAAGACTAAAGAAAGTATATTAAAAACCTTATAGATAACAAAACTGTTGACTCTAGGTACAGGGTTCCAAATTGTCATTTCTATAGAGAAGAATCGTTAAGAAACTCCTCTTCCCAATAAGCTATCACGAAAGAAATTTCAGCACTTCAACAAAAACTCTCTAAACCTCTTATAATAAAACCGACCCATTCAAGGCTGAACCAACAAAGCAGGCAAACCTGATTCCGATCAATTAGCAACACCATGTCCCAATAAGTGTTGAGAGGTAAGAACAAATTAATCAAAGTATCACACGAGTTAAGTCGGTACAAAGCGGCCCATCAATATACTGACGTATTTAAGTCAACATTAGCAAGAAAGTAATCAAACGCATCTAACTGGTTCTAGGATTAGCTGCCGTTGAAGCGCAATTTGTAATAGGACGTAAAGTTTTATTGTTAAGGTCGGTTAAGATTGTAAATTTTATATTGTAGTTAATACAAATTAAGAGTCTGCAAAAATTGTTGTGGTTGCCTAAGATGTTATAAGAATTAAAGATTTTTTGCCCCCTGACAATCTAAATAGCGTTGCAGATAATTATGTAACCCAGTAACCAATTTTCGAACAGATCTCATTCATAAAAGGTAAAAACGAGTTCTTGATCGGGGATAACAAAAAACAAAGCTAGGCTATAAATAACCAATTCAAATATATTCAGTGCATTCATCGTCGTCACGAGAAGTGTAACAAAACCAATGATATGAGCTGTAACAATAGTCAATTCCGAAAAGTATAACCATTAACGAGATGCATATTGGCAAGCACGTGAAAATGGACAAAAAAAAATGCTCTCAACCCATTTTTTGCGAGCCATTACCGTTATTGAGACGTTTTTGCTATACTTTACGATTGCAGAATTCTGTAGCACGTGTATTTTGGGTCACCACACTAGTTCTTTTACACTATATTGTTTATATAACTGCTTTACCGACAGATATGATAGATTGACTTGATTTACTATAAAAGGAATCAGTGTCTAATAATCCCGTGCGTTGAATACCAAAATATTGAAAGTTGTTTCGAGTTTTTCTGTTGCTTGTAGGGCAAAATCATGACTTGCTGAGGGATTTGTAGCTATAACGTCATTTCTATATGAAGCCAATGCTTGTACTCTTTGTCAAATGCTCATTAATTTATTCAAATTTAAGGGTACAAATGAAAATAGAGTAGTTCTAGTTATAGGAATGATTCTAGGTCACATTGACGTTAATTAAAGGCGCGACGATTGAGTAGCATTCGTCACGGTTTTGGACGTAAAAATAAGTACTTACACTGATATGTAGGCCTTCTTAATCATGAAGTGCTATAAATCATTCAATCAATCGCCACTCGTTTGAATTGACACAAACGCCAATTGTTTTGTTTTACTCTGATTTAAATTTAGGAATGTTTAATTAGGCAACTCCTTTTGTTCGAGAATAAAGGGAGTCATAACAAAACGTGCAAACGCTTCTACACACGAAAATTAATAATTAAAGTATACCTAATTAAATATAGAAGATGAGTTAATATGTGTCCACGAATTTAAAAACAAACTTTGGTAAAATAATATTTTTATTATCGATTTCAAAGACAAGCTAGGTTACCGAACCCATCATAATAATTATATCTTTGACATTTTTAACCAATTATAAAGTGTTTCACGTGATTCGTCGTATTTCCTATATTTACGAACTCAATGTCCGCTGATTTATTTCGTTCGTTATAAATTATGACCGGTTTTGCGAGGCGGTGTGATAAATGACCGATATTTATTAACTATGTACTCGGTATTATGATGACTAGACAGCTAGTAGTAATTATGACAGCTACCGCGGTTAATTTTAGGAATGATCGCAAGATCTATGTATAGTGCTACAGGGGTCTTTTAGCATGTGGATGACATTGACATGATCTGAGCTGAAAAACACCTCCTTTTGCACAGCACACACCACACCGCACACATCTCCGCATTGGTGGATTCTCGCCCTTAGAATCAACTCAACTGTCTGTCATAAGAGATGTTTTTACATGGTTCCAATGTTCCACGTGTCAAAAGATTGTGTATCGATTCAATTTTAAATGATAGTATAATCATTTAAAATTGAATTTTGATATTCATGCTTAAAAAAAAATGCGCAACTCAACAATTTTTTATACCATACTAAACGTTCTTAGGAAGTTATTCTCCAGGAAGTATCAATTGCCGACGTTGAATTTAAGTGTTTTAATGTGCCTTTTAATTAAAAATGGTCATTTTGTATCATTCAACAAGTCGTCTTATAACGTACGTCACTACAGTATTTCCTTTATATTCCCAGCAACGTGAATTAATTGACAAGCATCGTGACATTGAAAGATTTTTACTAAAAAGTTACATATACTTTATATGAGAAATAGCGAAGGAAAATATCGTGAGGAAACCTGTATTCCAAATATTGAAATCTGAAATCGCCAATCCGCAGTGAGCTAACGTGGTGATCAACGATTGAAGATTCCGTATATGGGAAGAGAAAGAGAGAAGTTTATTTATTTATTATTACTAGAAACAAAGAAAAAATACTTTTTGTCACATTTTTGCACGTACGATTCAGACCAGAAGAAATTTTCACCTTATTCTCTATTCAATAGAGTCTTCATTGAGTATAACTAGGATAGAGAGAACTAAAACTATTAATAAAGTCCAAGTGTATCTTGTGTCGCAGGTCAGTTCTATTCTCAAAGTTACAACCGTTAACGGAATCTGACCTAACCGGCAAGGACGGGAGATTAAATTGTTGCCAGATTTTACTGTATCTGCGTAAATCTTGCTGAACATATTGCAAATTGAATTAAATGTCTGTATTAAGTAGGTATATATAAGTTAAGTTACTTTCTCAACTCTCAGTTCTTTATTGCGTATTATAATGTTTACAAGTTATTGGCATACATATAATTTAGAGTCAGTTATTTATTTCTTGATTGTTCTAGCAAATTTTGTGCTAAAAGGTATAGTTTCAGGATTTTTATTGAGATTAATTGTTTGATAGTTGTATCGATTAAATATTTTTGAACCCAGAACTAGCGAAGATCACCTATTCAGGAAGGCATTCAAACGAATCTGGTAGGGAGCCGACAACACGATTTGAAAAAATCTATGCACAAGTTGCAAATAAAAAATTACTATAGGTCTTCCTAATATACAGTATTAAGCAGAATACGCGTTGACATAATATCGCACAAAGTCAAACAGATCATCAGTATCAATTCAAACATCTCACCTCCCATTGTGCAAACATCATCAATCAATCAAATTCGCACAACAAACGGACATTTAATACAAATATAACTAAACTTGACGTTAATTGTGTGACTGTTGTACGTCAACTTCTCTATTAATCATCGTGTTAGTTTACGCATGTAATTTGTCTTTACTTTGTGATTCAGAACTGAGCTGATTATGAGATGAGCACGTGCCCTAAATGAGTAAGTTATAGTTTATCATGCTTTTGTGTGTGCAGTAAATCGTGGGTTTTGGTTTAGAGTGCATTGATCTTTTAGATGCAGTTGGACTTACTGTGGTTACTTAGGGATAAATCGAACACTTGGGTTTTTGAACTATTTGAAATTTGAACTTATGTCATAAGAAGACAGAAGATAAGAAGATAGAAATAACTTAAGTTCTACGTATTTGGGAGACTCATATCTGATGTAGGTTTTGGATTAAAACCTGAGTTACAGGTAACACTTAGGTATTGACAGCATAACGAAATTCTTTTACAGCATCAACAAAACTATATTAGTTCATTAGTCTACCTGTACCTACTTTCGTTCATAATAAAATGCAGTTTTTTTTGTGTAAGTAGATAGAAAAAAAACCGGTGCTAAGTTATGAAGATGAAGATAAACAAGAAGATGCAATATTACGATAAATTAATTACACGACATTTTGACGCTAATTATTTATGACTAAACAGTAGTAAACAATCCAGACCATCCCTTTGTAAGTGATATAATATCTAAGCTTAAAACAAATCTGAACGGCGAACGCTTTAAAGCCACAGTCATGATACATATTAACAATAAACCTCTCAATTATTCAGTAATTCTATCTAAACATCTAACAAGACTAGTATATTGTATTAACACGGAATAACACAGAGTAGTGTTGTTAAACATAGCCCACAAAGCTGTACTAATTGCACGAGCTAAATATCTCAGTCGGAATGTGAGCAAATCTATTATGTGAATAGTCTTGACACGACAAACTGTCGATTGCACTTAAATGGCATGCAAGTATGAACTCTATTGCTTTGTAATAAAGGTGTCGGTATAGATTTGTCACTGATTTGTGGACAGCTGTGGTATTATTACTTTGTGATTACAAAGGCTGACAATTAAGGGTAACAATCATAATTTTACGGCCTCTAGTTGGCTATTGTGGCCAACTCTATAAAAGCCAGCTCATTAAAGGACTAAGTTGTTCCAACTCATAATAGTTAAAACCATCGGGTTAATTGTATTTGTCACTTATACCTATATGGATGTTTCCTGAAACAGACTTCCGTATCATAAGTTCCTGGTAAAATGATCTCCTCTCAATTAAACATAGTAATAATAATGTCCTTCAATCCTTCATGCTATTCATATTATAGTACAGAGATACTTGTAATAAGTAATTATTGTATGCGATATTCCAAAAACTAATAGGTCGGAAAAAAGTCATATCATTCCCCTGCCCTTATCCCAATTTTTACCTGGGGTCGGCGCAACACGTCTTCTAGACATGTTGCTTAAAGTTTTGGCTATGGTTTTATAGTCGGCCGCCTGCCTGACACTAACCCTCTTTGGGAATGCGATTGTTGGTTGTTTACCCGCCACCATTCGGGTGACCCAAGGTGCTTGGTACAGTGCACTGGGTCTTAAGGTCCATTAGTCGCCTTTTACGACACCCAGTGGAGGATATGGGGTGGTGCTATTCTTTATATCCGGACACCACACGGACAAGTCTTTTCGCATTATAGTCTGTATGAACTTGTAATAAAATCTTTCTCTCTCTAATAAAATTAGAATTTGGAATTATGTTCTTTAAAATTTTAACTTTCAATTATACCAAAACCAGTTAGATACAAATACTATAGCCAAAAAGATTTTATTACAAGTTCATACATACTATAATGCGAAAAAACTTTTTCCCCGACCTAATATTTCCTCAAACGGTGTGAATTTCTGGTCAAGTCTGAACCGTTTAAAATTCAAATAGAAAATGGATTGAATGTCACAATATTGCCGCATTACCGCTGGTACATTATTCATTTATCACGTTATTCTGCTATCGTGCCCATCCGTTACTGACCCAACTTCGGTAAAACCACCGGGTAGTCGCGGAAGTCACATGACAGTTCCTCGAATATCTAATTACGTAGCCACATTTGGTCTGGAAACCAAAGAGGTAAGTTGGGAAATGTCTTGACAAGGACAAAGTAATATTCACAGTTTTAATTTTAATCAATGCCACTTTCGCTATGGTATGTCAGAAATAATTTCAGATTACATGTCACGTTGGACCTACATTGGCTTTCAATATTACCAGCTATTTGCAATTTCGGTACGTAAAAGTATACTTAAATGACAGTCCAACAACTGTGTACACTCAAATGACATACCTGAACACATGACATCACGTTTACACTTGCAGCTATAATTTACTGCAAATTTGACTGTCTGCCGAATAATTCGCATGACTGGCCAAAAATGACATGGAGCGCAGCTTTAATTATAGCCGTCCAAAAATCGGTATCAGGATGTGCGATGAATGAGGCGGCCTATTTCTGCGCCCGATGATCCGGACCGCTGCGCCCGTGAGCGCGCTTGCGACACCCAACAAAGACGCACTGTCTCTTTGTCGCTCAGGACCCACTGACAGCGAATGACATCAAATTAGAATTTGGAACATTTTTAAATCAGTCGATTCGTAAATTGATTTTAGTAGAAACTCTTTTTTAATTTCCTTTTTTGTTTCCATAGATTACTTATACTTATTTATAGAGCAAGGGACGGTAAAGTATTTGTGACTTGTTTATGGTTATTGTAATAAGATCTGTTTATTATGTATGATATGTGCATATGTGGAGGAAATGGGAATTAATGAAATATGCGGTCGTTGGCGCTTACCGGTTACCTGACCAGGGACTATTTACCGATAAAGGTACAACATCGAGCACGTCTTCTTTAGAATTTAATTTGTTAGTTTCTGTATGTAAGGTAATTAGGCAAACAAACAAAAATACACATACATTATTTGTCTTTTTCCTAGATAACTTCAGAGTCACAATCAAAACAGTTACTTTCAAAATTGTTGACTTAATAATTATACTCTTACAATAACGGATAAAGATGTAATTGAAAGCAGTAATTAGAATAACACTTTCAATAACATTAGTCATTCAGTAATCCGGTTAATATTGGGCGTAGTAATAGTTAGTGAATGAGTACACAATTATATTTAACAGCGCTCTAAAACAGTAGTTAATAATATTATTGTTTTCTGAACGGATGCGTGTAATTAGAGAATACATTCAATACTCTATATTACTAGAGGATATTATGAAGTAATTTCGTTGTGATTTTAGTTTCGAAGAACTTTTTCGCAACAGCAAAAGGTGTACGCTAGGTAGGTGTACTATAAAAGCAAATGTTTGAAAAGGTATTTTGAAGTAGGTACGTATTAAGTATTTTATCTAGTATTCAATAAGTACTTTAAAGTAATAAACCATTCTAAAGCAATATTGTAAGTTTAAACGGACGGCATGTGGTCAAAAGTTGTAAAAGACAGATTTTTTTTGGTTGAAAAATAAAGGCCGTTACTCAGCAGTGAAATCTAGCGAAGTTTAAAAATTAAATACATCCCACATGCCCCCTACGTAAGTGAAAAAATAAACTTTTCACTTAAATACAAAGAGAAAACATAATTTACTTTATTATACTAATAACGCAGCTTTATTATCATCAGATATAATATAACAAAAGTAAATCGAATCACTGTATTTGATTAAAGACAAGATGTAGGTCAGAATCACGATTTGCGGCGAAATTGTCCAACCTCGATCCCAAACCATTAACTAGTTTAATTTGATCTCTAAACATCATTAAAGGCACATTTCGAGAAAACGTTTAGATTTTATTGCATCTACAACAAGACAGAACAGTCTAATAAATAAACTTTTGAGTTCTTCTGATTTTATCCTTTTCTAATGAATGTTGATCAAAAATTGACGAATCACTTTGACAGCGATGTTGAAAAAAATGCGATACTGGTGTCAAAATGATGATTTACATATATAAATAAAATAATAAATACACGAAAGTAAAATTATCGAATAATTATATTTTTCATGGTGGTGTGATGATCTTATCAGATGTGCAGATCGCACGTGGCCAGAAATCGCAAAAGACAGAAAGTTTTGGAAGGAAAAAGGGGAGGCCTTTGCCCAGCAGTGGGATCTTATTTAGGCTACAAAAAAAAATATTTTTCCATAAAACGGTGCAACCTTTGATCGTTTGAAAAAAAAAACAATTTATATAATTTTAAACTACTTAATGAATTATCAAACGGACCATGACATTTAAGGGCTACATGATGTAACGAAAATCATAAAAAAATACAAGTAAAGCTTAATCAAGATTTGCCCTAAATTATGATTTAATTTGACGAGGTAAATGGCAATCGATAATCTAAAGTGGATGATTAGTTTTGCTTGTCACGTTATATTAAAATATGATCAATCAAAATTCTAATAACACAGTTTAATAATATAACAGTATTAAGTTTTCATATAAACTAGTTGTTGGGCCACAAAAGGGATGAATGAAAGACAATCGCATGCAGTTGTGTTACGAGAGCGGATAGAGTAAGAAAAGAGTATGTAAGAGGAAGTTCGAAAGTGGCACCGGTAACAGAAAAACGTCGTGGTAACCGGCTGTCATGGTATGGACATGTCATGCGGAGGATACTGGATCACGTGGTAAGGAAGGTGCTGGACATGAATGAGGATGGATAGAGGGGAAGAGGACGATCAAAGAAATAATGGATTTATTGTGTGAAAGATGATATGGCTGCAAAAAGTGTGACTTGCGAGATGACGTCTGATAGCACCGTGTGGAAGAAGAAGACATGCTGCGCCGACCCGAAATAATAATTGGGATAAGGACAGGGGAATGATGATAAACGGGCGTAATGCTAGTTATGCCTGCGCTGTCGGATCGTGGCATGATACAGTCGCGAGCGTGTCGCACTGAGGCAGTTACATACGGACGGTGTGCTGTCGATGTAATTAAAATGCTGTAGGTAGGTAGCCCTATCGCTGTTACATAGTTACGTACCGCACGTGTAGGCATTTATTTAACAGAAACGGTCGACTTAAATTACTGTTTGTATTTATACTTTGCTAATAACATCGTTATTTGTAATGTTCATGCATTTTCCTAGAGTTACTTTGAGATTTTTGCTGACTAGCTGTTATAAGAAAATTGCGTATTGAAGTATGCCAGCTATAAGTGCGATAGCGGGATAGACCACCCACGGAGCACTGTCTTTTCACAGCTAGAATACTATGCAGTTTTAGACATAGTAGATATTGTATCTTAGGTATCAATACATACTTAGTATGAAACAAAGTCGCTTCCAGTGTCTGTCTCTCTGGTCCTATGTATGCTTAGATTTTTAAAACAATGGATGAAGCAATGGATTTTGACGCGTTTTTTTAAACATGTCGACTGTTTTAAGATCAAGCATAATAATTATGTTTAACATAATTATGAACATCACACTGAAACGCTCGCACACATATATTAAAAAATATGCTTTAAAATCCATCACTATTGCATCCGTACGAAGATGAGTTGGGTCGTTAGAAGGTCTGTAAAGTCCTTAGACTTTATGCATGCATCACATTTATGTTAATGACGATAATCGAAAGTCGGGTACATGCGTTGATTATCGATTTTTGATTAATCACTTTCGCTTTACATTTATGCATTGTCATGCGTTAATCTTTGGGGCATACGTCATTATAAATCTTACAACCAATGTCGCTATGTGATGGTGTTCTCTATTAAAATGAACTGTAGAATATTGACAGGTGTTACATTCAGCATCAACACCAACTCCAGCGATCTTTTAAAAGTGATAACTCTTATCCTGTTGGAAATAAACTATTTCATCAGACAAGATAGGAAGCAGATTCCAACGTAGCTCGGAAAAACCTGACGTAAAAGACTTTCGTTTTAATTTCTAGTTCATTAATGTCTTTAATTTATAAACACACTTTGAAATTGTCTATCTTCAAAATTACTTACAAGACACTCATCACGTAAGTTGACGAATATAGGTGAACTATTGGCCGATAACTATGAATGTGTAAACATGCAGAATTTAAGTGAAATATCTTTTATCTATAATGACCAGCTGATACAATATTTGTGAGTGTTGTTTTTAACGGCAATTTGCTAGTCGCAGCCGACGCCTTTATGACATTTACGTTCGTCATTCAAATAACCTGATGTGACACGGTTTTCGACGATAAACATTTTATATTGCATTTGCGTGCATTGTATACCTATGTATACAAGGTATTTTTAACTAACTTAACTTCGCGAATTCACCTGTGGTCTTTTCGTTCTTGTTAGATAAAACTTCTAAAATCAGATTTGTTCCTTATTTCGTAGGTTTGTTTATTTGACTAAAAAGAATCTCTTCCTTCAGATAGATTCCCAAGAACATTGTACACATAATTTGTGGTGAATGGAAGTGGGGGCTATAATTATTGCCACTTATGTGGTTAGTTCACTGAGACGTGACGTCACAAGATTTTTCTTCATTTATTTACACGATAAAATATAAAAATAGGTGCCCAATACTTTTTGGACTAATGTTTTCTTTATAATCAGATACCTATTTACCTAAAGCATTTATACCAAGCTCATACATTTTATCTATCAAATAAAACTGATTAGTTTAATCTAACGCCCATAATCAGGAAGTTAAACCTCTAGCCTACTAAGGTGAAGTAATAAAATAATCGATTTAAATTCCCTACGGATGTAAACGCTTTTCAGGTTTATGTTTGTAATATACACAAACACGGGAGAAAATAATTATGATTACAACAGTTACGATAACAACTAAAACAAAAGACGTATCATTTCCAATTCACAACATTTTACGCTAAAGGACTTTACAATGTTCTATCGCGTCCCAAATAATAATTAAGATCCACAAAAAACAACCGGCAAAGTGCGAGTTGGACTCGCGCACGAAGGGTTCCGTACTGTCATCTATACACTGAAAATTCTAAACGTCTATCTGCTTTTTGTAAAAATCGTTCCCGTTTTCAATATTGAGCAAAAAAATACGAAAAAAAGCGTTTATTGTTTTCAGACCCCTCCTTAACATCTTTTTTTAAGTTTTAGTATTTGTTATTATAGTAATTATTTTAATTAATTTTCAGCTTTCTAGCGGTTTATTAGATACAGCCTGGAGACAGACAGACAGCGGAGGCTTAGTAATAGGGTTCCGTTTTACCCTTTGAGTACGGAACCCTAAAAACGTGACATAAAACGCGTACATTCCATAGTAAGACATTCCTATTTCTTCTTGGAATAACATTCCATTGTTTAATTAATCCAAGTAACGGCTATCTGACACGAGTCGCGTTGTGTGGCCAAACTATAATTCTAATTATTATTACCAGAATCATAATTACACGTTGACAAATTACTGCTGGCTCACACAAGTGAGTAATGGATCCCGAATCAACTGAGCACAGTATAATAATATATACAGTAATAAGTCTTCATATAGGCGGGCACAACGCGAGTTATGCCTACGCTATCGAATCGTGGTATGGCCGTGGCATGATACAGTGTGTCGCAGTGACGAACGAACGGTGTGTTTTTGATGTACTCTTCTCGGCACGTAACGTGGTAACGCTTCGATAGAGAGAAGAAATGCGCAGAAGTCATTTCACATACGCATCTTTCCTGTCGCTTTAACTCTTGCCAAGTTGCCAATGCCGGCAATAATGATTAAAATTTAAAATGTAGGTGGACCGCCCTATCTTTTTTTTTGTAAAAGGCCGAGTTAACCTACTGTATGTATTTACACTGTGACTAAAAACCATAAAACAAATGTCTTTATGAGGTTTTACGACAAACTTCCGATGTTACTTAATAGAAAACATAAGTTAACTTGTAATCAGCATGTAACATTGGATAGATAATAGATGAACATTTAGTAGAGACACAGAATGGCTTAAATACAGAGATTAGCCTCTTAATGGCCGTTTGATTTATTTGACTTTAATTTTGAATTAAGTTAATTTATGTGACGGGTTTATGAATCATTGTAATAAAAATGTGTGTTTATGCCTCTGTTTTACATTTGCACTTTTTAGTTTTAAAATTCTGGAATACTTTGTAAATTATTATGCAATAGCCATTTCATTGACTTCACTCCATGTGCAATAGAGTTCAGTAGGTGGGTGTATTAAATAATCAGGAATGTTAATGTTTAGAAGTGATTATTACATTCAAAGAATTTATTTTTCTATTCCTTAGATCATAAAAAAAATCGTCAAATCCTCGGTACATCACTATTCCTAGCCACGTGCGGCAGCCATATCTGTCAAACCTTTAAACCACCTTCGCCTTTGCCCTGATTTCCTATTTGAATACAGTAGCTCCCACGATTTCACATCGAATGGATTATTTCGTGTTAAAAGTTATGTTCCAATAATTTACGACGTTTACGAGGCCCTAAGTGAGGGCACACGCGGTCTGTTTAACAATGTCATTATAGACCCAACCAATGCACAGACCAGTCAAAAACGCAAGACCTCTCTGAAGTCGCACCGGTTTAATGATAGGAAGATTTTAAAGTATGGTGGTGATATTTTGTAGCAAACTTCAGACGGGTCAAGTTATAATGGTTGTATAGTGCACTGTATTTTTTTACGTAATGCTCATAGATCAGTAGAATGCGAACAAGATCGTAAATGTGTTGAAATATCGAAAGTTTTAGTACTGTGTGAAAGTAGTAGGAAAGATTATCTATGAGTGATTTTATACCCATGTTTCTTGAGCGAATTATCACTGCAATATTTTTGTGGCACCTCCCTATTTACACTTATGTTTATGGTTCTAGTGTATGCTAAGGGATTTTAATAGAAAAATACACAGAGTACTGAGAGACTGTTTTTCATCTATTTATAAATAGTACTTAAGGCAAAGGACAAATAACTACATTTAATAAACTCCTACTGTAAAGCCAAATTAGGGTTAACAATTTTGAATGCCACAAAAGTCTAAAGTTGCAAACAAAACACCTTATTAAGTACGTACTGTTTACTTGGGACTCATCATTTAGCACAAACAAAAAATAATTTAGTCAGATAGTCATCTGAAGACATCTCAGTATCCTTACAAAGTTTGCAGACATAAGTAAACTTTTATCAAATCAAAGATCTTACATACATTTGTATAAACATGCACTATAGGACATTACGTCGTGAGAACTACTTCGGCCGTCACCGGGCCTGATGTCACAGCTGTAACCGCTTCGTGAATGTATTCAAGTGCCAAGAGCCAGTCAGGACAGACTGACGTTTGTTTATGGATGCAATGTCATGAACAGCGTTTATTCACACATTTTCTAGAGGAAATATTGTATAATAAGACAGAGAAAGATGGAGGAAAGTCGGAAGGACTTCATACAGTTGTAGGTCAAAAGTTGGTAGAGGAGCAGAAGTTCTAGCTGAAAAACATACTATGGAAAGATGCAACTTGAAGTTTACTTATAGAATAAAACAGAACAGATCGTACAGAGAACAGAATACGTTTGATAAAAATAGAACAAGTCATCGAAAAATCAATCCTGTACAATCTAAGTATGAATTTGACATCTTGGTTACAAAGTTTTCGGGACTTCAGATTTTGAATACGTATAAAAACTAACATATCTATTTGAATAATACAGCATGTACAGAATATATGCACAAGTGTATGAACTTACAAGTACAGGTAGACCCGGTCCACGTTAATCCAGGATCAAGAAACACAGGATATCTTGCATAAATGGTTACCGGAATCAATATGGAAATTGAATCGAAATGTACAAGGAGCTTATACGACGGCGCCAGGTGATTCTTCTAGTTTTAAGGATCCTTTAGGGTTTATGAATATAAGCGCCGTTATCTTCTAAGATCATAAGTTATTATTATTTGCCTAGTTGTAAAAGACGATGACCAAAAAATTACATATACCTCACTTCATGCACCCGATTTTTGAATTTTCCCATAAAATTTCGGGAACTTCATGAAAGGAGTTGGTGTTATCAGAGTACAATACAATTTAACTTAATATTACTTTAATAAAATATTTCCGAGGTAAAATAGGTGGACACAAACAAAAGAAGCTAGACAAAATACGGTGCTGCTTCACCAATCGATTGATGACCACAGCGTCGATAGTTTGTGAAATGGATTGTTCGATGATGATTGATCAGGATTGCTCTACAACCCAAAGATTGGTGTTATAACACCCATAAGTTCACGAGTTTCATCTTCAAAGGCGTATGTGCAGAATCCTTCGTTTGAAAATCTTCTCAAACATTTATGTCATCGCTGTTTCTAAAATTATGCACAAATCGATTTGCATTTTTTATCTTCTAGTGTCCTCTATAATCGACTATTTATTATATCAAACGTATTACCTATGAGGCCAGTTATGAATACAAATTTGTATTGAACATGCATTCAATTTGCTATAATATCTTATTAATGAGCTTTACTAAGTTAATTGCAAGTTATAACAGCTATCGATGAAAGCATAATATTGCATTTAGCTAAATAACCTTTAAAATTTATTGCTAGAATAAATTGTAACGATATTACTATACACAGAGAATCTAGCATAGCCGCTTAAAGGAATATTAGTGTGTAAGTGAGATGAAGCAATACAAGGTGTAGAGCGACGTCCCTCTTTCACACCTATAATGATTTAACTTTATGCGATTGTGTCTTTGAACAAATGCTTCCTTATGTGGACATGAAATGAGGATTGATCATCATGCTTGTTCATTATCACAAATAAACACACACAATATATGCAATTCTACATTTCACATCATTTCATCTTGTCTCTACATTTCACATGACTATCATAGAGTCACTATGATAAGGGAGAATTTTTGAACTGAGTGTCGTTTGTGTAAATGGCCGATACTCGAACACGCATCTTACATGCAAATACTGGTGCAGTGCACCGAGAGTATGCCGTATGGTATTTAATGACAAAATTGTAATCGAAGCATTAATTTCAAACATATCTATGTATTTTTTTGTATCGTTAATATGAATATTTTGCAATGCAAATAGCATTCAGAGTTTATCGCAACATTAGATTGAACTACCACTTACTTACAATATTAAGTACATAATAATATTTTATCCGTTTTCCTATAATCGCTAATTTATTGTGGATATTGCAAATGGTAATCTCTTTCGTAATTTTTAAGTGGAGATTAGACAAAATTATATTTATTTTAGCTAATTTCAAGAAAATGTTTAGATACTAACGTAATTAAAGTTAAGATTTCCGTGTTAACTGATAGATATGAAAAAGACTAGCTGTTCTCGCGACTTGGCTGACTTGTTTCAGAAGTCCGTAAAAGAGTTAGTTAAATCAGAATCAATCAATTTTCACCTTTAGGTCTGCTGATCCATTTAACATTTTTCATATGAAATTCTCACAATATTATTATTGTTTCCACAATACTGGTTTCTAGAGCGTTGAGGATACTCAATGACATAGCAAACTATTGATATTTTTAGTTGTACATTAGCAGAATTTGTAAACGTGTCCATTATGCATCTGTCTCGGTAATTTAATATATTTATGTTCTACATTGTTGAATTGGGTAAATAACCTGTAATGACAATTGTAAGTAATCTGAATAAATAAAGAAATATCTATCTTCCTCCATACCATTACCATGCTACTTATTCTAGTAGCAAACTTTATAAAAAAAGTACTTACATGTCACACTTCACATCTATTCTACTTCTTCATAAAAAACAACCGCTTTATATCAGAATACAGTTCAATATGAACGCACGTAAAAGTGTTAAACAAATTGATTAAAAAAAAACGATCCATTCCGAATTGGAATCTCACCACAAGGTTCCGTACCAACTGTCACTACGCATCTTCATTACATGAATTGAGACACTCTTAGTTTTAGTCACACTTTTAGTGTGATTTTTGTATGGTAATTATGGTATGACTGTTCTTTTTATTTTAGAATTTACTACCGACCCGCCCTAGCTTAAGGGTGCAATACTTATGTGTAATATAGATATAAACCTTCCTGTATTCTATCTATCGCATCAAAATCCATAGAATTGTTTTAAATATTATGTAAGCATACATAGGGCAGGCAGACAGTGGAAAGCGCCATCGGTTTATACTGTTACTGTACTAGAAAATTTGAAATTTTAAGATCTGACAATTTTAACTACCTTTAGTTGTTTTTGACACTTATAGACTATAAGGACGGATTACCAGCGGAGTAAAAGGGTCGTTGGCACCTCTTAAAGAACCCTAAAAGATGACTCAGAAAATATTGAGTCATACACAATAATAGATATGGTGATGAGGAAACATTTTTAAACCTTTTTTTAACTTCGTAACCATCAAATGTTTTGTAAGAGTCGTTGAACCGATCAGCGTGACAAGTTTGACAAGACAAGCATTTAATATTCGCCATATTAACATTTTTGGCGCCAACGAAATTCCATTCCATTTTTTTTTGTTTTAATGTCAATTGACTGGTCGCCAGTCATATGTTATTTTAATGACCACATAGGTATAAAGTAAAATATGTTATTTACAAGATTATGGAAAACAAATATTATTTTAAACTGTTATAGTTATTATAAAGTATAATATTCACATAAAAAAATATGATATTGCTAAATTTAATTTGAGTTTTATTAAAATTTTATATAAGCTTTAATTTATTAATATTTGTGTTTAATGTTAAGACATAAAAAAAATATTAAAATAGTTATTTTAAAAATACCTGGTATATTTTTTTTATTTAAGAACTTTTTGTACTTTCGTGCAGTTTATTATTATACTTACATCTATTTATAAATAAAAACATTTACTACCATAATCCACGAATAAAAATTAAATATTTTATGACGGTGCAAACTATGTTGCAAAAAAATATTATTATTCAGAACTAAGCTAAAATAAACAAGATGAAACCTATAATTAAACATAAAATTTAAAATAATTAAGCCATTTCCAATTTATTGGCCATTTAGTCCATAAATATCTTTTCATAATGGTCTATACTGTCAAGTATTTTAATTACTACAGGAAAGCATAAACATTGAAAAAGTTGCTAATGTATGGTAAACGATTCTATTTATATTAATTTGGTATAAGTATAAATGTTTTTATTGAAAATTATATCAAATTTATGTTGGCATATCGAGTGCAAAGTTTTATTAAAATTAATAAAATACTTGTTGAGTAGCGGTTAGATATAAATACATATTATTTTTATTAATATTTTTATCGTTTATTATTCAAGACTAGTAGTAGCAATTTCTTCGTAAAATTAAACTTTAGTGAGAATGTTTATATGAGCAATATTATGATCTTATAAGTTCAATTCACCGTTTTTCTTGATTTGTTATCCTACTAATTTAACCAGTTTTTATGAAATTTGGAATAGAGTTAGCTTACACCCTGGTTTAATTCATAGGTTGCCTTTTACCTGTCTGCTTGGAAGGAGCTTAATGTCTTGCAGCTATAATCAAAATTCACGCTGGCAAAACCGCGGGAAAAGCTAGTAATCTGTATACTGGAACTTTAGTAATCCTATCCCTTTGTTTCCATCATGTATACTCTAATAACAGCTTTATAAAAACAGTCGTCATAACACGCAATTGTGACGTAACTCGCTAACAATGACATTGAAATTTAGAAGTTTTTATTCCTACTAGGGGCCCACTAGTACCTCTTAAAGTGGTATTACTGCAGTTGTGGAAGCGTGACAGCGAGCAGCAGCTACACGGCGTAGAACGGCGTCTCTCTTCTACAAGTCTATCAGTAGGTACTGCTAAAAAGGCATTGGTAGGCAGTCCAGGTGTCGGTATATAAACAAATGCTCATAATAGTAAATCTAAGCTTAACAGTCTAAGATCAATGGACGAAAGATATTTTTTATCAAATAAATATGTTAATAAATATATTACGAATGGGTTGTCTAAACAATTTTAGTCCAGAATATGATAAAGTAGCAATTTAAAAAAATTTTGTTTATTAATTTAGTAACCAGCTTAGTAAAGGTCGCTGTATGGCGAGATCTTAGACTAGAATGTTTTATATGAAACATGAAACATCTCCTTTGACGGTACTCGAGTGCTCATATTACTTTTTACGCGTTAATAATTAACCTGAGTACGGACACAGATGTATGGACAATAATATCTACGGCGCAACGGACATGATTGGCGACAGCGAATAAAATTCAACCTTATTGCTTTGTGTTAAAGATCATAATTCGTTTCATACCTGTCACAGCTGTAAAGTTCAAGGTATAGTCAGCAAAGAAAGTTGTAGAGCATAATCAAAACAAAATAAGATACCGTTACAAAATAACTCAATATTAGAACTCGTTAAAAACAGCTGCACATCAATATTCGAAATATCACTGAATATTTCAGGTAGACTGTACATCTTATAATTTACTTTAATGTGTGTTGCCGACTGTACAGTCACGAGCAAAACATGCATTCTGAAGCAAACAGTTGCAGCACATTTCTTATGCTGAATGTTTGAAGCTGTTGTGGAATATCCTTGATGTATTTAATTTGAAACAAAATTTCACGATGTCATAAATCATTTGATTAGGACTTCTAGGGCTTAAACTTCTTATATTTGACAGAGAATATGGAGCGTTAATAATCAAAATCCGTTAACATGCTTCATTGTTTAATCTAGTACAGAATCAGATGTTATTCGTGACTGTACAAAGAAAAACATTAACTCTTACACCTCATAATTCACAGAACAAGAAAACCAAGCATCCACGTTTGTTCTCCATCACATTAGTTAGATATAATTTGTTTGCCGCATAAAAGCAATCGAGATGCCATATTCGCACGGCTCACTGGTCCCGACCGTCTAATTTATTTCAAGCACTCACATTCGCTACAATATAATACAGATCAGGGCCGCTTCCTTATTGCCATGCAAATTTTAGTTATTGAGGCCTCACAAGACGTAACTACATCTAATAATCGTAATTTGTTTAAAGAAGTGTTTATACATCCTACAATTAGATATTATGAACGTGAAATTTTGTGAGGATGTATGGATGTTTAGCCTAGACTGATTGAACAGTCCACCCGTGACCACGGTCAATGCAATTTGGTCTAAACGTCGCGAGGAAAGAATTATCGAATTAAATCGCGAATAAGACCCGTTTGTTGTCTCAAAATATGCCTAGTCTGATTTTAATGAAATTTGATGTAGCATCTGCACCAAATTTCATTAAAATTGAACACTTTAGATTAACATATATTATTGTCTTCTACCCGAGTACGTTAAAAAGACGATTATGTTTTTGCAAATATACGCGACGGATGTCGCAGGTTTATTAACAGCTAAGCTCGCTAAACAAAGAAATATTTGCTTTTTGTGATTTATTACCTCTATTTTAGTAGGTAAATAAGTACTTAAGCAGTAAGAAACTTTGATCTTTGACAGTCGTTAATTTGTCTTTATACTACGGGTTACTGTGCTATCCACAATAAGTTGAGGGGTCAGATTGGCAGTTACCCCTTGTGAAATACGATATTCAGCTGAATTTGCTAAGAATGGGTAAGCCTTGGTAGATAGAAGTGGTAACATTTGGTACCTTTTTCGTCCCAGTGGAAATCCTCATGGACTGTCCTCCGTCAGGGGTTTTCCGGACTCTTACCGGCTAAAACCTCATGAGCCTCAATCAGAGAAACCTCATCTTTCTTATTTTTTGTTTTCTGGGGTGAAACGCTAATGGCTTCAACCCACGCCGAGGGCACGGCGTGGGGATATGTCGGACTCCCACCGACTAAAAACACCCCGGGCCCCTTCTACTACATAAGTCAGAGTCACGGGATCACTCAAGCATCCTCTGCGTAACTCTGGCTGAGCATCTTCATCTATCTATGGCCAGAGGTACGGGGTTCACTACTGTAAGATCCTTGAATTACCTTTGCTAACTTGCTTGAGAAGATTTTTTGTTTAGAGTTGATGGCAAGAGGCACCTCCGAAAACATCGCGTGAGTAAAGACAGTTAATGCTTTGGATTTAGTTAAAATTATTAAATTATGAGATTATAAAACACATAAATAAACAGAATAGATATATTATGACACACCTTGTCTACTGCTTAATTTATGAAATGACATCTGCTTCATATTTGGGACAACTTTTTAGACAAAACTTTCCAGACTATTATGATGTTGACACCCACACTTAGATAAGGTTTTATCGTCAGGAATCCATTAGCGAAACCTATTTTAGCAAATGTATGTAGATGAGATAACGTCACGTAATAATACTGAAACTTGCCACCGGCTAATTAGGTTACCATTATGATTGGATAATCCTAAAACAGCTTTCGATGTTACCATGCCGGTAATTTTGTGTTATTTAGTAATTTCTAGAGGAATAAACATTTACGCAAATAATGTAAATTGTGTGTGACTCGTTTGTTTAAAGAATACTGTTCATTGTATGATTTCTTGGGTTCAAAACCCGGTGACCGGCAGGGATAAAAGTTACGGGGTTTGGTATTACTTAGAAGATCTAGTATCATCTAGTTTCGATACTTTAGTGTTTTTTTTAGTGGGAAATCATCAAATGACCCCGACCGTGTGGGTGCAGCGGGAGAGAGTGTCAGACTTTTACAAACTAAAACCCACTATGTGCAACCTTCCTGGAGCCCTTTGAGTGCCAGGGTCACGGTAACTCTTACAAACATACCGCAGCTGGTTTTGATACCTTTCCATCGGATAAAACCTCCTAATAGAGGCACTCAAAATCACCTTAAAACTTCAAAACTTCATCAGCTGATCGCTGATCCCTAATGATGTCATAAAATGTAATTTCCTAGTGCTATGAATAGTCAATGATAAAACACTGTATTGTCATTTACAACTAATAAATAAGACCAAATGGCATAAATAGCATTGTCTATAACACATTACTCGCACAATTTGATCTTAAAACGGTTAGTTAAACAGGGTGCGGTTTATTTTAGTGATCGATTGAGTAGGTCGTATAAATGACTATGTTTAAGAGTAGGCGTTTATAGCTTAGGATCTAGACAATGTTATATTGTATTAAAGTAGAAGAGAAAACTTCGAATGTATGGGAATGACATTCCGTACGGAGACAAGTGCTGTGACTTTGACTTGTTGGTCCTATATTTGCCTAGCTTCTCTACAGGTAGGGTACTAAGAAATAGTACATTTGGACCCTAAACATTTCACATTGGCAAATTACGAAGGAGAAGAATCTGATTTTCTGTTTGTAGAACTGATATTTTGGTTTTCACCATGGAAGATTGCAAATACAAACAAGGTTACTAGTTTGCGATTAAGATTAACAATGGCTATTGCTATTACTTAACAGAGGATAATAATTATGTTAAGATGTTTCTACTATTTTTTTGTTTTATGTAAAATGTTTATCGACCCTACGACCTCCGGTATTATAGTCAAAGCCACTAACCACTAGACCAACAGGCCAGTCAACATAATATCAACATATCAGTCTAAAGTCTTTTGTTTGTCTCAAATATCAGTAAAAAAACAGAGTTTTCCATTTGCTCTACAAAAGTTACTACCGCTAAGCAACATCGGTTTAAACCACTGAAACCAAAAGGGTTAAAAGTCTATTTTAATCAAACCTATTCTTAGATACTTTAAATAATTTATCTTATCTATACAGGAGGTCGTTGTATAGTGAACTAGTTATCTATTAGACCACCCACTGCGATGCATGGAGCTAACTGACCTTACACGAAGATGTTTTATTGTTATTACTAAATTTATTTGCACCATGCCTTTGATATGAGCCACAGACCATAGAACAACAATGACAGAGACCCGGACTACTCAATCGATGAGAAAAATGCTTTAAAAATCATGTATGTATGTAATCAATTTATTTTATTGTACATTATTTATTATGTCGTCTAGTAATTTCACCGATATAGGTGTTGTTCGCAACCTCCTTCTATACTTTCATAGGTCTATGGTCATAGTAAAGAATTATGACAGACTTAAGGCGACAACAGACGTGTCTACGCAAATCTTTGATACGCAACATACATATTTACATACGAACAATAACAGAATAATGTATTAAGCAAGACGTTTGGAGCTAGAAAAGCGTATTTAGAATAAACTTTTATGGCAGGTTTCATAAATTTTCTGCTGAAATTCGGAAATCCGTGTAATGAAATTTAAGTCTTAATGATCTGCAAATTCGTGATCATAGCACTAGCGCTAGATCATAGCGTTTTATACGGTAATAAAAAGGTAACATATACCAATGATTATGTTCTTATATCCTATAATATTCAATATTTAATTAATTCGTCTTATTTATTAAAATAAATTTAATATTAATTCCCTTCCATGGAGCCCATGAGAGTTAAGAATTCAAATTCAAAGGTACCCATTGAGTTTTAAAACTTTGACAGTCGCTTAGCAACAAATCTTTGCTGTAGGTATATCTAGTGATCTGATAATATCCGGATAACATGATATCTTCTTATTTAAATGGCCGTAAAATACCAATCTTAGATGTAATAAACCATCAAAAATGTGTACTTATTAAGAGTGATTTATTAATTCCCATTTTATTACTTTTAGCAAAACGTGTTTGTTTTACGGCCTAAGTAAACATAGTAGCAGTTTTTTTATAACATCGTTTCAATTTTGTTTTTTATGTACCCTTATCAAATTATGGACTGATTCAGAAATTACATTTCAGGCGAATAATTTTGATATGTAGACAGTATTCCAATATTAAATTTTGTAATATTAATTAGTTCTTATGAATGTTTGATATTGCTTTATTAAAAATGGATCTTTTAGCAGCGAAGTTAAAAATTAAAAACAAATATTTTAACTCAAATTAAATACTATCAAGGTTTCTATTTTTAACCAGTTTCAAAAGGGTTCCTCAATTCTGTCATATATAAACTTTTATTTATTTATCATAACATCATAAAACTTGCCTTTTTTTCGACCTATATTCATCCTTCTAGAAAGTAGGTTACTATTTAGAAATCTATTACCTCCTTACACGCCGAAAGCTTTGTGGTTTGAACAGCGCTGGAGTTGACTTAATTAGCGCTATTATCTATTGACTTCTTTGGACGGGTTTATGGCAAAGATAACCAGTTATCATCCACGGAGTATTAAAGAATATAAAACTTAATAAAGGCATGTATTGTGTAGGCGAAAACGCCTAATATTAATAAAACCACCAAAATTCAATATAATATCAGTAGATAATACGAAAAGTTCACAAAAATCCTTTCAAATCCGTCGACATTTTTAAACAAGTTTTTAATGACATTTTTACGCGTTTCCTTAAACAAAACATTCTTTGAGCATTTTTAATTGGTACTAAAAATATTCCGCTGTAAATAGTGCGCAGTCGCGAATGCCACCGTCCCACTCACGCGCATCGGCGAGTTAACTTGCGTTATCGTATAGTCATTAATCAAGACACACTCTTAGCCTTTACTAATTATAATTAATAATATTATCACCTATTCAGTCGCTGCTCACTGGCCACTTGACAGCCTCACATGGCTTAATAGTTACAGATTTATCTTATGTAATGACTAATTATGTTCTTAAAAATAACCATTAATGGAATTTGTGTCTTAATTATTTAAGTTGTGATTTTAAAATGTTTGGCTATGAATATGCGAGGACCTATTAATCAGATACGCCTATTATTATTATTATTTTTTGTAACGACTGTCGGACTAAGGAATTTTATACATGTATCGCGGGGGGTTTTACAGACATTCAATTCACATGTACAGAGACACCCAGGGTCAAAACAAGCATTTGTGGAACGCACAAATTCTTATTTTATGTGGGGATCGAACCTGCAATACGTCGCGTAGGTACAGTAGTAATTGGCGTCGTGACCTGTAAGTACCACTGGGCTATCCGTACAGTCAATAACCTATCTGAAAGTAGACGATATTAGGTATATGGATAATAGTAGTCATTATGTGTGATGATCCTAAAAGGCGCCAATTTATGAAGTAATATTAATTTAATGTTATTTAGGTGTACCAGCCCTTTGTAGAAACCGATATGAAATTACTTTGACACGATGTAAACATTGTTGTACATCATGATAATTCTAATTTAATGTCGAGGACATAAATAATATCAGAATTTCCTATCGTGTATTTGTAGTAGCCAACAATTATAACTTCAAACTATTTATTGAAGACGGAAAGATTACAAACTAACTGTAAGTCAATGTGGTGCAAAATAGCGTCAGATATTAAGTAGGTACATCTAAGATTTATTTTAGGCTTAAAAACTATTTCAAGATATTTTCGATTTTGGCCTAGCCTTTACTAAAGTCTCATGGGATCAGATTCCAGACTCCTTTACACGGTTAAAGAAAACCTTTTTATAGCACTATGACATTAAATCGGTATAAAAGACTGTATAATAAGCATTCCTGTACCTGTGTCGAAGTTGTATCAGAAATCGCCATTTCGCAGTGAGCTAGCGTGGTGATCAATGCTCAAATCTTCCCCATATAGGATGAGGCCTGAGCCCAGCTGAAGAGGGACGTATAAAAGCTGGTTTAGTATTTTTATGTCGAGATTCGGAAAACGGGCATTTTCTTTAAAACCCAGACATTTTCTAAACAAAGTATCCCACACTGCTATCGCAATAAGTGTCATTGTAAAAGTAGTCGCAGTTAACTAGATATGCCTGTGGTCGAGTGGGCTAAATGTGGGGGTGATCGGTAGGTCAATAGCACAACGGGTGTAGTATTAACTTACCGATTTATTATCTCACTTACCAACTGTTATTGGGATTAGTAACGCTAATTTAAATTACAAGATTATTATAAGCTAGGTTATTAAGGAGGGAAAGTCTTTTTTAGTGCGAAGACTCTGGGAGCATTTGTATGCCGTTACAGATTTCATGGTCTATAAAATGACTAGCTACCCTTTTTTGAAGCAATCGGTTAAAGAAAGTGTGATAAAAAATCTAGGGCGTTCGCTAACTCCATATCAAATATCATTAAAATTGTTTCAGCTAAGCTTTATTATTATTAAGCGTGAAAGTGTAACAAAAATCCATCCATACTAACAAACTTTTGCGTTTATAATATTAGGTTTTCTTAAAAGGTTTTGCTTAAATTAATATTGGTCTGATGGGTTTGATGGGGCTTCCTCTACACACTTATCTCGAACCAATTATAAGCTTGATCAATGCGGCATAAAGCGTTTGCATTTCAACCTTGAACTCAAACACTAATACTACTAGGAATTTTAATCTAAAGCGAAAGACAACATCAAAACTTATACACAAGCTAAAGAAATACCACTTACGTGGTACTTCATGTACCGAATCAAAAGGAACATTTACATAGAGAAGAGTTAAGTACATAAAACCTTTAGACTATTCGTCTCAAACTGTTACATCTGGCTGGCTGTTCGCCAGTATCTTACGGGATTTTGAAAGTAACTGTTACTTGCCAATGTAGGTAACTTGCACAGAGTAAAATGTTCACTATTTTGTAAGTCATTCTGAAAATTTTGTTTGTTAATCATGGGCGAGAACTATTCATGAGGATAGGTAAAGGTTAAGGTGGCTGAGGGGAAAAAAACGAAAAGATTTCGACTAATTAAATTACATATTAAATAAATCAATTTTCTTTCTTTTTCATGTCAAGAATTACCAAAAATATGCCAAATTAAAACTTCATAAACAATTTAGAAGCCATTGTCGTAAATATTGGGAAAACGTCTAACAGAAATTAACATACCTACAATTTAGTCATCTATAAATTATCCTATTCTTAAGTCTATAGTTGCCTAATAGGCTATAATAATATCTCAATAACCGGCATAAACTGTCAGAAACCACCACAATCATCCGTTTGCAGACATAATCACAATTTTCATCAAAACTGCTTTTATCTGTGATTAAAACCAACCTACTTTGGCAGGGATATCGCAATAATACAGCCGTACAATGTACCTGTCAACGTTAATTTTATATCAATGAATATTAGAGCAAATTTCCGGTAATATTATTTGGACAGTTAACCCCACGCATTTCTATCAAATCTTCGTTATAAAGCCTCCTTATTACAAAGCACTTAGTTTCATTTTCAAAATTCGTTTGGACTTAGTAAATGCGTGCGATTATACTGGAACTGGATATTACAAATAAGCCATTTATTCAGTTTATATCATCCAGGAGTTATGACAAAATGCTAGATTGTTGCGTTTCGTCATTACGAGAACAAACAACTTGTTATGAATGCAAATGTGATAGAATCTTGATTACTCCCACGCAATTATTTGGTCTCCGTATTTACTAGTTAGGTTAAACGGAATAATCCCTGGAACAACTGTGCCAGTGCTAAAAGTTTTTTAAGGACAAATTGTTTGTTTGTTTTATGAGAACTTCAGACTTAGAACAAGCATTTGTGGAACTCACAAATTCTTGTTCTACTCGGGGATGGAACCAGCGACACGTCGCTTACTGTAGTAATTAGCGTGATGACCTATACCACTCAGCGATAAACTATAACATAAATGTAGTCTTATGATGATCTGAGGTGATGGTTGTCAATTAATCTCTCTCTATATTTGAGCAACTCAAGTAAATTAGCTGTAACGCATTTTACTCGTAGAATAATATTAGTTTAAGCTTTTCATATTAAGGAAATTTCAGGAACTTAATTGCTTAACGTGGAAGAGACACCATGATATTTCGAAAAAAATATATATTTATATTGTATTGGGAAACCTGCACCTTTTTGAAGTCGGTCAAAATTAGCCGAAAGCCTATAACATTGAATATCTATTCCAATATTTAGATAAACAACTAAATTACTATACAATTTCATCATAACGAAAACAAACAAGTCTACAAAGCGATCCTTGATTATTCAAAAAGCAAATGCTTGCCCTAAATACGCGCACTTTTATCACAAATCCAGTTCAAGTTCATATGGCATGCTCTTTGAACATCGTAATATTAGCGGCGTGTTTATAATGTTTTCTTATAAGCCGTTCCTTTATTTATCCTACACAGTAGGTCATGATAGAATTGAGATGTTACACTTAGAAGATAGAGCAATGACCTTTCGTGTTAACAAATTCGTGAAGTTATGTGTTAATATTTTCATTAGCTGCTCTGATGCGCGTAGATTTTTTTTTAGTAATGCTATAAAGAGTTTTCTACGTATTTTTTTTTGCGGCTTAATAAAGCTGTTACTTGAGCTTTGATAATCACCAGAGGTAAAATATGATAATACAAACTCTTTTTACCCGGAGACGAACAATGAAAACCAGAAATCTCAGAAATCCAGAAGTCTTAATCTTAATCATACTTAGATCATAAATACTTAAGTAACTTTGTCCGTATAATTACGGTTTTCACTGTCAGAACATGAAGTCCAGTTTCAAGAAAATTTAGTATGGATTTAGTTGGAACTCTTAACTTTCTACAAGACAAAAATATTATATAGGCAAAAGACATTTGCATGCTGTAACAACATATAACTCCGTTAATACTATATTGCGTGGTTCGGTTTTGGATACATCTTACCAACAACATTTTTACATCACATAGGTGTGTAAAAGATTTAATCACCCGTCCTAAATATAGACACTGGATATGAGCCTCATATCCGCTGCCAAGTCATAGTAATTGATTCGCTTCATACAACTACAATCAGTATTGAAACTCACATTAGTCGTACAGGAAACTCAATCAATTATCTCAATCATTATAATAGACATACATTTGTCAAGTAAGCAGTAACCTACCATTGTAGTAATAGAAGTGGGATTTCAATTAAATTATTTAGGATAGGCTAGGCATTGACATATATGTTTTGAAGTTTCTGTCATTGTTGTATGGATTTACAAGTAACAAATGACAAGCGAATTGATTTGTGTCCACAGACCAGGAAAAATGTAGAACGGGCCAAACAAAAGCTCTATGACGTCACGCTTTGTTCGATTTTCGAGAATTCATCTTCTGTCCGTCACCAAAACTGCTTTTACCCTACTTTAATATTATAAATGCGAAAGTTTGTATGTATGTTTGTTACTCTTTCACGCTTAAATGGCTGGAGCAATTTTGATGAGATTTGGTATGGAGTTCGCTGACACCCTGGATTAACACATAGTCTACTTTTTAACCTACTACGTTAGAGGCGAGACAATGTTTTTGCAGCTATTACCGTCATTCGCGCTTGCAAAGTCGTCGGAAACAGCTGTATTTTATAAAAAAGGTGCTAGTTGTTAGAAACTTCTTCTTACTGGTCTGGAAAAACCAACAGATCAACATATCAAGTTTTGTGAGTGCTTAATTTAATCGTATTTCAGTGAGCTAATCACAGTTGAGATCTGCATCACTTATCTTTATAGTTCATCAGTCTATTGAAACCCGGGAATTATTTTAAGAACATTTCTATCTATACATTCGTTGGTCTATATTTATATCACGCTTGTTCGAATGTTTTTGTCAAAGATACATTTGATTTGACATCACACATACTCTATGAATATAGACTATAGAAGTATAGACATGTCTAACAATAGTATTTAGCTTTAAATAGGCCAATAGTATTCAGCTGTTAATGGGCACGCGTATTCATTCGTTTACATTTAAGATGCAACAGTTATCTGCATGTGTTAAGCGTTTATAATTGATGAGATTGAGTTTATTATCATATTAAATTATAATTAATACTTAAGTAGGTACGTACGAAGAATAATAAATAAGAGAACCGTTTTAGCAAATTAAGTGCGAAATTGTAACTTCTGCACCATAAATAGCATATTCGTGGCATACCTAGTACTTGTAAGATTTGTCTTATAGCTTGATGCGAATGATTTTAGACAAGATTTTTTGTCACACCTCTATCTTAAATACTATGTTTGTCATCTGCATTTTTATTCCACATCATGCCATAATTCAGCACCCTAGAACTTTTAAACCTCTTTACCAATATTACCTTCTTTTTCTTTTACAAACATAAATGTCCAGACAATAATTTATACATACAGCTAAGTTATTTATACAAATATTACAACAGTCTATATTACGTCCAATCTAACCATCTTTGCCAATTCCATTTAAACAGAACCTGCTATCTAACGAAGTCTGCATTAACATTCTGGATTAAGCCCACTCAGGCTAGTTGTAATAAATAACGCGTACATTTGACACCCCCCTAGCATTTCTCCGGTACCTAGGTAAGTTAGGAAAGAGGCCGCTCCGGTTGTCGGCGACACAGAATTCGCCGGACCGGATCGGACCGAACCGGACCGCCCACTACACGTCCGTACCATTCATAAATATCGACCACGCAATTACGCAATTTAGATTAACACTTAGTAATACTGAATTAAAACGCGTTTAATAAAGATAAGGACGCACGGGAATATTCTTAGATCAAGGTCGAAAAACTCCTGTAACCTTTATGGCGTTGTAAATAAAACCCATTATCGTAAAGCACTTTAATGCTGTCGATTACTACGGCTGGTTTCATTACAACGCAGCAAATCGCGTAAATATAACTCTATCACAATAGGAGTTATTATTATTTGTAATTCAGCAAAAGGTATGATGGTAATACGAGAATGTATGCAACAATTAAAACGAGTCTTACAAACATAAAGTGCTGCACTAAGTATACTGTGATTACTGTGTGGTTTTACGATCGAAATTATCTCTATTGAAAACTGTAAATACCTATCAAAGATGTGAGCTTATAGTCATACTTTGTTTTGGATATGAGAATATACAGTTAAGCTATCAAACTCAAGTAGATTTGCGAAGTATTATAAACTTTAAAAGCTGTACTACAATCGTTCAGAAACTGGGACAACACTACGTGTAGTTTAGTGAAACATTTCGCTTCCACGATCGCTAAACCCCTGCCACAGTGGAAAACTATCAAGCGATGATTATAATAATATAATACAAGGAAAGCTTGTATTACAAGTACTAGACAACTGATAAACATACTTTTATATATCTAAATACATACATATTGTGGATAAATTATTACACCCAGACAAGAACAAATGATCGTGCTCATAACACAAATATTTGTCCTGGGTGAGAATCGAACCCATGATCTCTGGTATAAAATCAGGGCCACTAACCACTAGACCAATAGGCCAGTCATACAATTTGAGAGTTTACAATATCTTTATCATGTGTACACAAGGCTTATATCTGTCAGTAATAGCTAATATACTACTAATATTGCCTGGTCTATACCTAATACAAAATTACGTAAACTTCAAGTGTTACAATCATGATTTTATGTATCGCACGGGTCACGGCCAAGGCAAGCCAGGTAGACTGGTCATGAAATACCTGGTTATTTTCAATATGTTTACGAAAAGGGATTTAAATTTACGTTAAATAGCTGTCCGGTGTATAACTTTATGTAATGCTATTTTAATAGCACTAAATTTAGTACCTAATTGTTCAACAAACTACATATTGATGATAAAGAATTTACGCTTGCGAATACTTCAAAAAATTTCTTCATTTGAATTATGAAGGTATTTTTCATTTGTTTTTATGTTTGTGTTGATGCGTAGGTGCCAGTTATTTTTATGAAACATGTCTATAACACCTACTAACATAAGTGGGTATTATATAAAAAGCTTTCGATCAAAATAGCTACATTCCAATAGCCGAACCTTGTGAATTTCTTTTGTATTGTGGGTGATACATGTAGTATCACACGATGCTAATTCTGGAAATATTTAACTAAATAAATAGTGTTAATTGCTATTCAGTCTATTCTGTCAATTGTGGATTCTTCTGTTTTTAATTTGTGTGAGATTTTTTCAGAATGGAATAAAACGCAAAATTCAACGTAATGAAGGTTTTGACGAGATAAAAATTTTTCGTGTTTTTTATTTTTTCGGGAGTACTGATACCAGTAATACCAGATATCAATAATATCTAAAATATTTGTTTGTTTTTATCATTATTATATTAGTTTCAACCATCAAGAAAAAATATAAAATATATACAGAACTGGCGCCAGTCATTGAGGAAGGAAAGTATTATTTATAGTAAAGAACAGGAACAACTAGTTTTTAAATATTCTCATAAGTTCCTGTCCCCCTAGGTCTTATAGAAACTCAGTGATACATCATTAAGTAATTAGATTATCTCAGATTAATCTATGTCTCCTGCGGGCGTATATTTTAAGTACGGTAACATATACATTCAAATAAAAACATTAAAACAAGCCTTAGGCCTTTGACATTGTATTTACATAAAATAATTAATATAACGCTATCAATACAAACAAGTGTCCGAATTATTAAACAAGATCTTATCGCTAAAATTTGTTTAAAAATTACACTTAAAACTTCATACATACATAAATAAAATTTACGACTTTATACCGCATAAATTCGATCAGAATTATCGTAGTCGTAAAATAAATCTCAAAAGACAATAGGCAAAGGCGTTGGCTGACGGCTCCGCGACTATTTACTCGATTTAACATCGATAATAAGTTACTCGATTTTATATCGATTTGTAAATCATAATTAAATCTCGCGTTTTATTGCTGACAAACAGCTGATTGGACACTCAATTATTTTTGAAAGCAATAGTTACGTACAGATAAGCCAATGAACGCCAATAAAACATGATTAATAGGAATTTATTGGTAAGATACAGTTTGTTTATGTCTTAAGTATTTTTGTAGAAACTTTGTTTTTAACACTAGTGACTAGTAATTGTAGCTGGTTAAGTATTACCCGACTGCTACAGTAAATAGGGTAATGTTTTTGGTATAGTGTAGGTATGACTTGTAATCACCAAAAAATATCTTAAATTGCCGTTTAGTTATTGAAGTTCCATGAGTAGCATAGTCTCAATGAATGTGGTTTTAGTCACCACATTCATTGAGGTGGTTAAGCTACATTTTATGGTGCTTCATACTTGGCAATAATATTATAATAGGTTAAGCTTTACTCCGTCGGGAATCGACGAAGGGGCATGCCGAACTCTTACCGGCTAAAACTACAGGAACATCTTCATCTGCTTACGGCTAGGATCTTACAATGACTTACATTAACTTATGTCATAAAATGTTGTAATTTCCAAATTGCTTATTTAGTGGCGTAATTAAAAATGTTTACTCACATTAAAAATATGTAGAACTGCCCCTGAAGCATCATGGTGGCACTGTTTTCATTCACACACGATCACCGTAAATCACTATCGATATGTCTATAGAATATAAACACTGAGTCACAACACTAACTTATTAGATTAAAAACTCCTTTGAAAACTTTACAAACTGTTTCTCTATTGTTTTTGTCGTGAAAAGTTATTTTTCCCATGGTTATGTGATTCCGGTCATCTTAGTAGATGAAGGCACACCAAAGACCTGCAAAGAAAACAAATGAATAATAAATAAATGAATATCAAAAAATACGTGTAAAATATTGTCATGTCGAAATGATATTTGACGGCACGAATAGCTGAGTTGTATTAATAGGTCACCTCGCCAATGTCCACTGTATGCGACGTGTCGCGGGTTCGATTCCCGTGTAAGACTAGATTTTTTGCGATCCGCTGATGCTCATTCGGGGTTTGGGCTTTTTTGTACATGTGAATTGAATGTATGTGAATGTTGAGGAATAGTATTTTATTTATTTAAAGAAAAATATGACTTCCACTTTCGAAAAGTTATCAGATCTTAGGAAGAGCCAGTTTTTTATTTCTACACGCCTTTTCTACTCAAACTCTACATCTTAGAAATTACTTTTACCTACTGGCAATTTCATTACTTTAATAGCCACAGCCCTTAGAGGCCCTAGACGAAAATAATATGCACATATCTATATAAAAATAGCATGAATATGAAATGTCCATCCGTGGAGACTTGGACGGCGCCACTGGACGTATATTAAGCGTTATTACAACCAAATATGGATGTCATAAAAGGGATAAATATAAGATTATTGTCGGTCCAAATATTTTTTCTTTTCTTTGCGTTCGCATTGGTTCGAAAGTACAAGTAAATGCTAGTTATAATGCTCATTCTTAATTATTTTGTACACTAATTGGTTGTAATTTATTGAATGTATGGGATACTACACTTACACAGTGAAGCGGATTGTGGGGGTCAATTGCTCCATTTATTTAAGTGTTATAATATGGTGTTTCATTGAATTTAGTAAGATTAAAGGACGACTTCATCTTCACTTGGGTGCAGACAAGGCATAGGTATAGAAAATCATATTTTATCGAAGGTTTATTAAAATTTCGGCTAAACTACGTAAATACACAAAACTAAATAAACCTCCTCTTTACCTACTCGATTTTTGACGGCGATCAAAAAACACAATGACTTAATTTCCTAAGCTCTCTTATGCAACTTTGATCATACTATAACAATCTTTAAAACATTATTACCGCGTGCTTTACTGAGTGAACGAAAAGTAAAAAGACCGACAGTAACAATGATCAATCAATATCTGACGTAAAACAAATAACTGTCTACAAATCGTGCTTGTTGGTAAAGCATGACTTTGAGTAAGGCCCATTGCACACGAACACAAGTCTTGGATACCAGGGGGCTTAACACAGTCTCCTTTAGGCTCTTGACAAACGAAAACACCTTTCAACTGCAATCCAATCAGAAGTTGCAGTTTGAAAGCAATTGACACGACTGCAATAGAACATTCTGCTAACCAATCAGCTGTCTAGAGCTAGAACAATAAGTTTACTGAGCGTCCTGTCCGATGCTGCAGTTTTTTCTGACACTTTAAATTAATTAAAACAAACATTATCATTATAAACGTTGTCATTTGTCATACACAAATTATTTATGTTACATATTTACCTATTTATGTATCCATGACTAATTTTGGAGGCCTATACAGCGATGCCGCCTCCAATTTACCTTATATCAAAAAACAAATTAGTTGTCATTTGACTATTTGGTGCTCTATTATAAAATAGTAACAGGAAAACATTAATAATCATTAATGTTTTGTTTTCCTGTGCTAAATAAGACCTTAAATTGGATTTATGACCTCGCGGGTAAACCTACTGATAACTAGGCCTTCAACTACTGAAAAAATTGAAGTCCAATAATTTGTATAAAATATTTCCTATTAAAAGCTGGGTTCGAAACTTCAAGTGAATACAGTCTTCTCATTGAAAATGAAAATAAAATTAACGTCGACGCCACACTTGTCAGTGAACCACAGTTCATTGTTGAGGGACGTGATCTTATAACAGCTCAAGTACCTGTTACGAGTAACTGTTACAAATAAAAAAATAATTAACCAAATTTTTTACTTATTCCATCGGATTTTTAATGGTGACTTCATCACGTTCGATACCAACAAATGACTGTCGTAGGTAAAGCGACAAACGAGTAAAAAAATTGACGATCGGAATTTTCTGTAATTTTTTATTGACGAGTTTCTATGTTACCTAGTGTCGATTTGGCTATGCCCAAATCGATCGACTGAATAAAAATATTAATACCGCTCTACATCACTATGATTAACACTAGTCATATATTCAAACATCTTTTGTTAACGAATAGGCGTAGCATAAACAACTTAAATGAGTTATTTATAATAAATTATCGTATGACAATAAACTGTATTATTATGAGCTACCCACGTTGAAGTTTTGAACATGCGAAACGTTTTCGTAGATACGTGAATTTTCCCATTTATAAGACACACCTTAAAGAACAATGATCTTGACACAAAAGACAATTTATTTGTCTTAAAAAACATCATTTTATTATTGTCGTTTTAGCAATATTGAGTGATTGTTCATGACGTAAGTTTTACATTTAATTTTGATTCCGATGAACAATTTATGGATATCATTTCTCATGTTTCAACAAATCTTCTATTGTATAATTTTTCTAAACAATATTTTGAAAGAATTTAACCTTCGGCTATACATACCCTTACATAATATCATTATTCTTGTATACCTATATAGTATAAAATAAATTCCCATCTCGCGTCCGTCAGTCCCTATGTTTGCTTAGATCTTTAAAACTTCGCAATGGATTTTGATGCGATTTCTAATAGAATGTTTTAAGAGGAAGGCAATGTATAATATATCAGTATTATAGAAACACCCTCGGGGAGGGTCGGGTCACTAGTTAAAAAATAAGATAGTGAGATGTTTCATCGTTCAAATACTTGACAACAATTACTCATTAGGTTCAAAAAAATAAAACAAAGTTTTCAATGACAATTTCACCTTCTAACAAACTACTACGTGCAACTAGAGTAAGTAACGTTTTGAAACTGCCTGGGAAGGCCTACTCGAAATAAGAACCTAAAATTTGTTTTTGATTTTAAAACAAAAAAAGACAACAAAATACAAATACAGCTTCAAATATTCACAAATCGTGATCAGTTTAATATCGCAATGTTCATTTTTGGCTGACACCCGATACTGGCGGCCAGTGACGGGCTCTGACGACTCCCAGACGATACGACCTGACAGGTGAGTCTCGCCACTAATAGCTATCAACACTTTATTCTTAGATCCAAGCACTTTGTAGACTAATGTCAGTTAAAGCTAAATGTATTACCAAAAGCTTGGTAATAGTTGGTTTATGTTACACTTTCAGTATGCACTTAATATCATACAATGGAGGCATTCTATGCACATAATTATATGGTATTCATCGCCTCTTAAAGCAGAACTGTTTCAGTTGCAGATAAGAGATACCGTATTACTTCAAGTTGTTTACAATTTCCCAATGCAATAGACTTTCATTAAGAGGTAGACACCAGGTAGAGTGGACCCTTATTAACAGTAACTATACTCAGTACTGAATTCTTTATTAGTATTACATGTGTTTTATACAGGGGATACATTTTACAGTCTAGAATCAATATGGGCCCTATACGGCACAGCTTAAAGTAGTTGGAGACTTTAGCAGCAGCTTATTATAAGATAATTTTAGTGTACATGTGGTAGGCACAGTCGCAATTACATAGCATGATATTTTGCAGCTTTGATCCCGTGACAAGCAATTGTTCCAGAAACACTTATTTCAATTTTAATTCTAGGTTTCTTTTCATCTTATTCGAGGGTTCCAGCAGAAGTTGCCTCAAAAAAACACAAGTGTGAAGAAAAAAAGTTGGAGTCCATGACACTTTCCAAACAACGAAACAGTCGTTGTGTGGACAGTAGATATTTATGTCCCATAATACTGTCGCTTTTAGGAAGCTTAAGAAGTAAATAGCACCCATAAATCACCAACAATAAGTAAACAAGTGAATAAAAGAAATCTCCTTTACCCAACAGTGGGACATTAAAGGCTCTTCTAATTTATGACTTTCCAAATAAACGTTTTATTTCAATATTATTTTTTAGAATTAAAATTTGTACGAATTAAAATTGGAGTGTCTGTCTGTTATATTGAAATAACCGTTTTTACTACATGCATATGAATATTTAATTGTGTTCGGTACATACAACAAAATATGTTTTTTTTTTAATTTTTGTCTGTTTGTTTGTTCTTGTTAATCTCTGAAATGGCTGGACCGATTTTGAGGGGACTCTTATTGGTAGGTAGCTGATGTAATTAAGAGCACCTTAGAATACTTTTACTTGAAATAAAATAAAATATTTTATTACAGAAAATAAAATGTCGAACTTTTTTCTCAAATTCAGCGCTGATAAAGGCGCTGCCACAGCTAAAAAAAATAAAACTCGTATAGTGATGTGGAGCTACCGTATTACGATTAAAAGTGAAAATATTTGAATAACAGTTAGATATCATACCTACCTGTTACAAAGTATTATATTTCTATGGGAATATAATACTCGTAAATGTCAAAATATACCTTGTATTGATTGATTTTTAAGCATATGTATTCAGAACTTGAACGGGTTATGGAAAATTTCGTTCCACTTTTTTCTGTCACGGTGGTCGGTCTACATCGCAATGTTTATAGAAACGCACAATAAACTTTAATGTTTGATGTTTTTTTTACTATTTCATGCAAATTGCTAGTTGTCATTTTTAATAGTAGTCATCGAACATCAATATTTTTGAGGTACAGTCAGTGACAAAAGATAAATAAGATATAATGGACAGGCCTGTTGGTCTAGTGGTTAGTGGACTTGACTGCTATACTGGAGGTCGTGAGTTCGATTCCCATTCAGGACAACTGATTGTGTGATGAGCACGATCATTTATTCCGCCTCTGGGTGTAATTTATCGATAATATGTATGTATTTAGAAATATATAAATATTTATCAGTTATCTAGTACTCATAAAATGGATGGATGGCGTTGTGGGAATGATGAGAAATATTGTGAATAATGACAAAAAGAACTTTGAACTGAAAATTAAATATTGGTTATTTAGTTTCCCAATTACGTGTGTTCATAAGATCTGGAGTAAACTTAATGAAAAACCGTAATAGTAGTTTTTTTAATCATAACTAAGTTAAAGTAAATGTATCACTAAAATAAAACTACAATTTTTGTTACTAAGGGCTACTGTGTTCAAAATCTTTATGTTTATGACTTTTGTTGCCGACAGTACGAAATGGCAGTATCGGCTATCTAATAGTTCCTCTGTGGTAACTTGTTTTGTCTTCACAATTCAGTTGTGACTCCATAAAAGTCATTTTACATGCGTTATAAAAACACCTACTCACAATACACAACATTAATATTTAATAAGATAATAAAGATTGGTTTTTGTCATTCATTTGGACATATGAATCGAGGAACTGGTGTTAAATAGCTCAGCGGTTTGTAATTTCAGATCAACTACTATAAAAATAATCAGCTTTTATCTAAAACAATAAATATTTATGAATAGAATGTATAATTTCTTAATAAACACTAGCGTTTGTGTCTTTGAGCTTATTATGTCAAAGTTAAGTGTTGACTGGTTTATGAAGGTAATAATTTATATCTAAGTAGGTACTAAATTGAAATAAAGCGGATTATTTTCTTCTTCGAAACTGCCTGTTAGATTTAATATGAGTTTTTCTGGCAGCTAAATTGTAGTGGTGGTGAGATAAAGCGTATGTATTGGAACAACCCGACTAGTTTCGGTCTCAACTGGAGTCCTTAATCATGAGCTGACGCGGCAGCAGAATCATGATGTACATATTTTTTTTTTTTTATTCAAAGGAATAATAATTCCCTGTGATTACTAAAACACGTAAACAAATATAAAATAGATAGTAGTAACTGCAGTACTAACGTTTATTAAAGTGTAACTGTTTCAATTGTAGATAAGAGACGCCGCTCTACACAGCGTAGCACGCCGTCTCACTTGCACAATGGTAGGTAAGTTAAAACTTACATACAAAGAGGTGACGACAGGCCCTTGGATCTCCATCACCCAACTCAAACAAGCTTTCTTTTCCGATTAAATATTTGATAACTTAGTTTATTTGTTTCAACTAGATTAGGTCAAGAATTTTCACTCCCAACTGACCTCTGGCGGTAACAAATCAATATGGCTGACGTTTCAATTTGTATATTGACACGTTTTTAATCTTCCTACATTGTTTATGCGTTCGGAAGCTGCGTCGACTTTGTCTTAATAAATATCTTACTTCAAGTTGTAGATAAGCGAGTAATGATTATAAATCTTCACCTGTCGTGAACAGTTTCTTTTTTCTTGACTTTGATGTGTGTATCAGCGAGACGTCTTATTACACGTATTAATCTTGTAGGGCTATAGTGATGGGCTTTTGTTTTCATCGTTATTTGATTAAACTTGTGGTAAAATGTGCGTATTTGCTTACTTTTTCTCTATTTATTATTTTTGTGGCTTAAGAAATGTGAGCTTTATTTTTTTAAGGTAAGAGTAAACTCGCTATGCCTATGTATTTTTTGATTGACTCTATTTATCTTAGGTTATTTTCGACGTTTTAGTATATTAAATACCCCCTCTCCCCCACGACAGTTTCTTTGCGTCTAGTACATTATGTTTTTGTTGCATTATAATTTTTATTCTTATAAAATCTTGTGTTTATATAGTGTGTTATCACAAATACTCTATCTGTCTGCATAATGCTTTAAGAATTTACCAATTTTTTTCATTAGATTCTAATGTCCATTCCAATTTTCAATTTACCAAATCCTCAGAATTCTAAACTAAAACGTTCAATGCATTAAAACGTTACATCCCTGACCGGGGAAGAAATGGTGTCAAATCATTATTGTTATGGCAATTGTCTAAGCAGTGTAACAACTGAACAAATATAGTCTGCCATGAACCAATTTACACGTTCAATAAACGACTATTTTAACGCGACAATACTAACGTAACTATTATTCAAGAATTCTTTTATCGTACACTGACATCTTGTTTTTTAAAGCTATGTTTTAATTTATCTGATTGAGTAAATTAGAATATTAATTAGGCGAATAATTAATGTTAATTTGAGAATAGATGTGATACTTAAATACTAGATTTTTTTATCAAGATTGCATGTTTTTTAAGAATTTGAATGATTTTTATAAGGAATTACTTTGTTAGATACTGATCGTTTACTTAATTGCAAAAAGACATGCTTTTATATATTTTAATAGATCAATAAAACGTCTTATACCTATTCCAAATCCAAAAATGTTGGTAGGTATCTGTTCCATAAATAGTTAATCCAATACTAGGTAATAAAATACTCTATCCAAAATTGGTCTCTGAAAAGCTTTTAAAGAATTTCGCGGATATATGAATCACTAACTAAGGTAGGTATCGTTGACCGATTATGCAGATTACACAGTGTTAGGTAACATGTTATCTAGTGTTTATGTTTCTTTTGACGGTCTCAGAGCGTGTAAATATACTATTGCGTTATTCCACGTAATATTTGCACTCGACTAGTCGTCATGTGGAACTGTTACAACTTGTACTCTTGATGTCCCTCATCACTAGCAGAATAGAATTTGTTTTTATTTTCTTAAATTTGAAAATGTGTTCCATTTTCGAAATAGTATTTGAATTATACTCAAATTTATCATGATTTATATTTGCGTAAGGATTTTTTAGTTTTAATAGCGTTAGGTATATTGAATAGTTTTTCCTCAATTGAGTAAATTAATTTGATCCAATTAATAGTAGCCATATTCATTTGTCTATTGTGTAGGCTTACCTAATATATTATTTTTTCCTTATGTTATAATTGTTTAAACATTTGCGTATTTACACTTAATAGTTACCTATTGTTAAGGTCAAATAACAAAATCCTTTCTTCTGAACCGTAATTTAAGTCTTTTTTAATTTCTTATCAGTCACTATTTTACTTTTTTACAGAGACAGCACGTTACTTAACGGCCAGTTTAGACTAATTGATGTTTCAATTTCTAATGTAAAATTATATTTTCAGAAACAAAAATACCCCTCAAATACCTTTACTTTTAAGTATCGTTTTAAATTTTATGTGCTCATAATCGTACACTTTTATTTCAATAAAACAAGCAAATTAAGAACATTAAAGAACAGTAAATAAACATCTCACAGTCTGTCGTAAGAAACTCTGAAGAAAATATTCTAATACAGACCGCGATAAGCGAGCGTAATTGGGTTATCTCTGTATTACCCATCTCGTAAACAAATAGATTGTTAGAAAAATATACTACATCGGAGAGTACGTTTCGTAATACTATAGGTGCATAGTACACAGTGATATGAATAGCGAATACTTGGTAACATAAAATAGAGAAAGAAAGCACTTCACTTGAAGAGTGGCGTCTCTCTTCCACAACTGCAACATTCTTATTTTAAAACGCGGTGATAGGTCTCATCTTCTTTTTTTTTAATGTCTGGTCAAACGGTAGCTTAATTCCAAATTTGAAGAGTTTTTTATTAGTGACCAGTTACATTATACCTATCATGACGAATGAGTTCCTATTTATAAAAGTAATAAAAACTATAGCGTGAAGCTCGTATATCTTTTTGCACAAATATAGTTAACGATACAGTTGTAATATGAGTAATCAGGTACAGACTACAAAAAGTTCCTAGCAACTAATAATAATCGATTTAAGTATGTAGTTTCAATATATCAACGGTCTAATGGTAAACGGACGGTTGCTCAAGCAATTATGTTACTTGAAGCAAAAACCCAGTCCTTCGAAAGTGGTCTATAAGTGGAATCTTTATTGGTTCGACGTTTTACGGGATTTTTTTCTAATTATACCAGTTGTCCACCTTTCAATTACTGTCAGTGTCAGTACGATAACTGTAATCTTCGATAATGGACCTTTTGATTACAGATTTTAAGTTCATAATTCTTTAAACGAAATTGTAGAGTTTCTATCCTTGTATTGAAAGTCATTGGATGGCCACACATGAAGATGTTTAAAAAGTTGTTTTTCATACCTTACGAGTTATGAAATGGACGTGTAAAGGTAAATTTTGAATGCAATCATAATTTTCGAATTAAGTGAGCTTACACGCATGTGCGTACGGTTACTAAGAAATAAAAATGGCGTGAAAAGATGGCAATAGGTGAGCCGGTAATTGCTTATCGATTGATCGGTGATTATCGTCATTTTATTCAAATTGTTGATAGTTTCGTTCTGGCTGTACACAACCTGTATTCTAACGGAAAGCACTTATCAAGTAGCTGGCCAATTAAGAATTAAAAAATCTTTATCTGTCGATTTCAAAATAAAAATTAAAAACGAATTTAAAAGCTGGACTATAGGAAAAATAATCACACGTTACGACTACCTATTTGTTTTCAGCCAGTATTATAAGATAAGAATAAGTAAAAAAAAAACAAGAAATTAAAAAATACATTCTAGCCGCTGTAAAACCTCTTTTGTATGTTTTATCCTCGAACGAGTTCAATGCCGTTAACACTGTTACTCCAATAAACTCATCGAATCTATTACGTAATCCGTTTGCTTCCAATTTGCTCATTTTATTTTAACTGTTTTAGTTTTTAGCTGTTCTATTTATAGCTCAGTCTAAAATAAGTCACAGTTCAATCAAAACGAGATTCTTTTCAATAAAAAAATGTCAGTCGTAACATATTTTTGACTCAGACTAAAATTAATAGAGCTCTCGTCAGTACTCGTCATTAAATAAGAATGCGTTGATAATTGATACGGTAGCACATCATTTTAATAACCTAAACTCTAGACAAAATATATCTAAGTTAATAATAAAATGTTGTCACTTACACGTTAACATATTCCACCTAATTAACGTATTTGCGTTACAAGAGAACGGAGACCATTAATCATTCGGTTAAAAGAGTTCATATATAAAAAAATCTCCTTTGGAAAGACAGGTCTGTGACTACGTGTCTATTACGGACAACCTAAAGTGATCGTATTTAGCCTAAGGGTATACGTGATTTATTATCCGAAGACATCATTAAGAATTAAACTCTTAAAATCGACTAAACATACATAAAAAATGTAATAAATTGATAAGAACAACGTTATTTGGGAAATAGGCAAAATAACAACCATAAATTAAAGTGACATTTATACATGCCAGTATCTTAATTAAGGTAAAAAAAAGAAATAAAAAAGTTGATTAGCAGACGCAAAAAAAAGATTGCATTACTTTTCAAATATCGAATTGCATGAGAACGAAAATGTAGAGCGGTATTAATTTCATAATCGAATAAAAACGATATTCAAATTAATCGATATAATAAAATCAGCGAGACCTTGATTCGATAATCATTAGAAGCAAATCAACAATAGCACGCGTGAATGCGCCGTCGAAACCTGCCCTTTCGTATCACAGTCTGCGTCGTCCGCTTATCGATACATCGTAACAGCGACCTACATGTTAAGCGAGTCCAATAGAAAAATCACACGATCGGACCCGTTAAACCATCCGTCGATAGTGTTATCGGTTGCCCTAAAACGTGTCACAGGACACTGCACTGCGAACAGCTAATGTACTCGATTAAAAATTAATAGCAGCGGATTGATTCGTAGGGCTGTGCAGTGAGAAATATTTTGAAATGACATACTTAACTCGATTTAGAAGCATCGTATAATCTGTTGAAATACGATTTTCGTTTAAGTTGCATTAATTTATATTCTACTGTGAATATAAAGTAGGGTTTGCGTGCTAAATAAGTTAGGACAGATTATAAAGAAAAATAGATCAGACATTTATAATTTTAACGGCCTGTAAATGACCCACTGATTGTCAATTCCACAAAAAAAAACATTTTCCTAAAATTTACTATTGCAAACCCAGAGTAAATATTCTATCAAGTACTTGTCAAATAAACAGGTTCAATGTAATCATTATGTTTTGATGTTTATCATATCTCTATAATTTACAACGTCGGGCCACACTATCACAGTTGACCTACAATGCCAATAGCCTAAGATTCAATAACTTAGGATTACTAAAATACTATCAACAATCGATCACACGGAATCAGACTCAATCACGCGAAATTCGACCTTATGACTTAAACAATAAGGGAGCTATTAAGCCAAGTGCTCAAGTGGCGCTATTACAGTACAGTCGACTGTATGCCACTATTTAATGTTTTATTATTGCAGTTGTGGAAGCGTGATAGCGCACTACAAAATGTAGAGCGGCGTCTCTCTTTCACAATTGCAATAATATTACCTTAAGATGTACTGGTTTATGTTCGGTTTTTATCGAAGTGTGTTAATTAAGCAGAACTTACGTTTGTGAATCATAATGGTAACAGTGACGTCATAAGTGTGTTAAGTGCGAGAGCCGAGAAATTATTTAACACTAGGTAGTAAGAGAAAGATTAGTGCGGAAGTAAAATATACTTGTAAGGGAAAATGCGTTTTTTGCGAGAGCTTTTAATGTGAGTTTATCTTGAAAACTGAAAATGTTTAGGATTGAATTAAATTGTTAGCAATTTGCATATTTAATGACGAATTAAAAATTACAAATCAGGAAGTAGGAGTATGTCTGGCCACTTAATCGCAAATAGCTTTAATTTTCCTGCGTAACGGTTCGTATTCGATTCCTTCTTATTACAAAGAAATGATTGCATCTGTTACTATTAAAATCACCGGTTTATTTTAATGACATAATGAGACTGAAGCTAAATTTAAACAAAAGTTTAACAAACTCTTTGTTGAAAAACTCAACCTTCTAGGAAGTGTGATATTTCGAAAGTCCATGAATGAAATACCTCAACACAATACACGACGTACGTCATACAACATTATTATGATTTATTAACTGCAAAAAAATAATTGTTCGCATTTTTTGCCCCAATCAAAACTTGTATGGACACCGCCCTACCAAGAAATGATTCAAGTCATCATAAATGACAACGCCACTGACAACTATATCAATTCAAACTTATACACTCATGACATCTTATTTATGCCAGCAAACAGCAAAAAAAATAAATCTTACATTCATTAAGAACAAAAATAAACCTATAACAAGCAATTGACCGTTAAAAAAAGTATCGGTACTCGAATAATTACAGCAAGGGAAATTGACGTAAACATTATCGATCACAGCTGATCGATAAAAAATGATCTGATAAAAACTATCGATACCTACCTCATGTCATTTTGCTGATAAGTCGTTTGAATAAATTTACATATTAATCAATTAATGCCATTAATTAAATTAAAAAGATAGAGTCATAATTCTTTAATCATCTCTACGCCACAGTTCACAGTTTCGTCGATTATTTTAGTGTTAATTACTTGTCATTTCCTATTTACGAATTATTTTAAATACATTTTCATCACTCAATAAATTCACTGTCTGACTGAGTTAAACAACTTGTTCAAATTACTCTTTATTCATAATTACGACGAAATGTAAATAAGTTCTTCAACTTCGTATTGTGTACATCGTAGGGTTAAGGTTATTCGATGAACTCTAGGTAAGTCTCGATTGCGATCGGTAACGCATTTCCATTCATACATCCATTTTCCTTTTCTACGAAATGTTAATTTATTAAAATAAATACTAACCTTTCAATTTCGGGTCACTGGAAAAATCATTCACTATTTCATTCACAAACTATAATAAAAAAAAAACAATGGATAAACTAAAGAGTCTACGGTTACAAAAAGTATGAATAGTTGTTGAATGGTACTGTTTTGTTTATCACTAGATCGAGTTGCGTGCAAGTGTTGCGTTCCGCGTGCTCGTCGCGTCGCGGCGGTCGTGCGCGGCGCGCGTCCTAACACTAACGCGCCTTGTCGTCGACTATGACCGCCTCTCGTATGAACCGGCATAAATTCAACTAGAATTTAACTTTTGTACGCGACGCACACCTATGTGTGTACCGACCAAATTCCTAATTTGAAATATGCATACTTTAGGTATTTTCCTTTTACAAATATAGGAGCTCCATTTATGAGTGTCAGTGAACTTTTTTAACGAGCGTAAAGCACTGGCACGTTATTAAAAGTAGATAGGTATGTCACGACTTACTGATATAAGTTACTCATTGACACACTTCCGCGAGTAGTAAAATATTTTTATTGCTTTTCAAACAATAGCTATCACTTTCGTAAGACATTACAGCATTACAACATCTGAAGGGGTCAAAGATCAAGATCACCTCCGAGTCTTATTGTCATTGCCAATGACAATGTAATTTACATCTGAAATTCAATATTACTGAAATTAAACGTGGACTTGGTAGCCAATATAGAAATTAGAATCGTTTCGCAAGTCGCTTCGTATGTGTCGTTTCCTGTCAATCCGTCAATGTCTTTATTAATTTCCTCGTCAACGATGACATATTTTATAAAAAAAAAATATCTTCAATATTCCATACATAATTAGAGGACTGTTTTTGCCAGTAATTAGGTAGCAATTTACTGGATATTTTAGGGTAGGGTTTAAATCTAAAATTCCTTAGTCGGATACCGTAGTGACTTCAAAGCGAGTGTGTAATATATTGAATGGCAGTTTGCGAAGTATTGCCGGGAATGCTTTAGGAGAACAGGACTGCAGTACTGTAACGGAACTGGTGCATTCGGTGTGACGTGAATTACACGCAATAACTCATGCAAATAGACTAAACAGGTTTTACTGTAAACACCATGTTTTTTCTTTCTAAATGGGTCATTTTTATGGTTGTTAATGAGTAGTTATTTACATTGATAATAAGATGTCGCCAATTTTAAGAGAAAAACTTTTTTTGTAAATAAGCCTGTACTTGTAGCCTGATTTTTGTAGAAGTACTTTTTTAATGTTTTTGTTTTCCATGTCAAAACCGGATTATTGCACAATAAATTAAGAACGCGTTTTCTGACAGATAGCCGGAAATTAAAAGAAATGGACGTAGAAAAAATTACCAAAATTTTTGTGCAAAAATGTATTTTTTAAGCTTCTACGCGCAGGACTTCATCGCTTGTCAACCGATTAAAAAAAATATTTTTTGTTTGATTTTTAAAAAAATTGTTTGTGTTTGTAAACTATTTGGTAAACCATTCTACCATCAATCTGACAATAAATTCCAATAAAAAAATTGCTACCAGAAAAGAAATCATCGTATTATAAACTTAAACATATCCTTCTATACCATCAAAAACAGATTTTTGTTCACACTTACTTGTTACAACTAAAGTGTCAATTAATAGAACACGATTGTTACCAGTGTAAAGACTTTCACACGTCAACACGTGCTGTAAACGTTGTGTAGGCAGGAATGTCACAGCTTATATTGCTTATTAAAGGATCGGATAAAAGATACTATCTATAGAGGATTTGGAAAGGTTTTGTTGGTTTTTATTGGATTTTATTGACGCTTTTCTTGTTGATAGAATGTTTGCTTGAATGTAGAGTATGAAATGAATAAAAAACTGAATATGAAGTTTTCACGTTCTTTTTGTTAGACAAATATTCCTTTGAATGCATTTATCTGTATTTAAAAAGAAATGATAATCGGAAAATTGATTGTGAATAAAAGGAGAAATAATTTATTTTAATGTTAACGGTTTTCTCATGCATATTTATCGAGACAGCCCGACTAGTTCAAGAACCAACCAGAGAACGAACCGCCGAACCAATAAACAACACACTAGTGTTGACTTTAATTTTTGATATTGTTTAGCTTTCTGATGATATACCTACGTAAGTACTCGTAAAATTTTAATAATAAATTCTTATAATATTCAATAAGCTTTAAAATAGCATGCAGTCAGGCTATCTCGACAAATATGTATGAGTAAACCGTTAACATACAACTATAAATTCAATTTGAAACTTAGGTACAAAATTAAACGTCGGAAAAAAATTAAACCTCAGTTGGGACTCGAAACTGCAACTCCTGGTTCGATGGAATGTATGATCATCCACTCCGCATACCTAACAAATTATAAAGAGAACTTAAAATACATTTATAAAACCTCTATGTTTATTTTTTCTCTACATATAGGAAAGTCTAGTGATGTTGCATTTATCATAATATTTGTATGAAAGAAGCTAATAACCTCATGAACTGCAAAATAATTTATTTTCTTTGCCAAAATTAATATTCATCTTGCTTATATTAAAACTGCAGGAAGTATGTAGAAGATTATAAATTACTTTTATTAATATACGAACAATTTTTATTCTTGTAATAATAAGTTATGATCGAAAATATTTATATTCCTAAATTTTTCGCATATTCTTATGCAGTATTTTTAGATGTTGTCTAACTAAGAATTTTTAGACTGAAACCTAGGTAACTATTAGAGTACTCTTGGTACACAAATTAAAACAGAAAATTCTACCATAGCTTGTTGAAAACATTTTTTCATTTAGAGAAGAGCACAAACACTACTACATAAGCACAAGACTACTAGTGACAAGCACAGCTTGTCACAAAGCAATTAATCTGGCTAGCTTTTCGACTAATTAGGTCTAAAACGATAGCCATCAAAACAAAAGGAAGAAAAGTATCTAGATACATATAACCTTAAATGACAACAAAAAACGCCACCATGAACTATTTTTTATTTTGTCTATTAATAGTAAATAGAAACCAAAGCCTCTATAGTTAGCAATAACCTGATACGCGGACACGGTCAGTGTGTCAATACGGTGCGTTTTAGTAAATGTATCCGTTTGTTTGTCCGAGTCCGATTCGGCTCTACTTATCCGCAATAATTGATCGTCGCACGACACGTGACGAACCCGCTTCAAACGTTTCTTTATATGATTGGTGGGTTCCGCTTGGGAGCGTGGTATTATGCTTTTGTTTTTATTCTTCCTTTAATGGTAACCTCATCATCGTTCATGGTTAGAAACCATGAACGATGATGATGACGTAGACGGTAGGATGAGCTCGGCGTCTATTTAAAATTTACTCTCGAGACGATCTCAAACAGAGAAGAATGGAAGGGAAGTAGGTCTTAGCTGGTTGTGAGACCATAGGTCTGTGCTGAACATAATAATTTTTAAGTTAGTATTTTCTGGACGTTAAGAGCAAAGCTCTGAAAGAAAAGACCTGCATGAACAACATCACAAATTAAACGAAATATTTTACAATATTTCAATTTACAGTTCAATTTTTTGTTTCTTAAAATCCCGATAACCAAGGTTGAGACCTTCCTATAATCTATGATCCGTGATATCGCCCATCTATGTGTAAGTATCGATAGATATCAATGGACATTGTCTAAATTCATAGAATTCGCATAGAGTGCGATAACATGTCAGATTACAACTTGTTTATTGATATCGATGTAAGCTACCAATAATAATGATTGCGTTATCAATGATCTATTTAAATTAGGAGCTGATTGATTACTTCAATGATTGCGTGCATGAAAATATCAATTCTATTTCTATTCAATAAAGGATAGCGTTATTAGAAAACTTCTAAATGTATGGAAATGATATATCGATATTATGTGATATTTCAGGTAGTCAAGTGATTTAGGTTTGCCATATCTATAAATTTGAGCGTTTTCTATCAACGCTGACGAAAAAAAAGCAACGATAGCCTAGTGATAGGACCATTTGACTGCCGAATGAGAGGTCTTGGGTTCTTGAATTCATGTGCGTATAACAAAGTAATTATCACTTACTAAAATCGGTGAAGAAAACGTCGTAAGGAAAACAGGACATCAGAGAAATTTTCAAGGGCATGTAAAGCTACGTCAGAGTTTTAAAGTCACCCGTAGAGGCTTTAAAACTGCAGGTTAAAAATCAACCATACGATAAGAAGAACGAAAAGCCTGACAATTATTGCTTGGTAGGGGGGCTGGGAACATACTACCGCCTCTTCGGATAAAATTGTTGAAGTGGAGAAAGCGGGACGACGCACTACACAGCTTATAGCGGCATCTTTCTTCCACAACTACAAGGGTCGCATGTCCTTTAATTTATGGGTATTTTGATTGGAGTAAATTTATGTAATCCATAATTATATAATAAAAATTTTGATGTATGTGCAATTATTGTGAAATTAAACAATTGGTGTCAGTTGAAATTCTTGGCAGAGAGTATTTACGGCATACTGTTTTAAACGCTAGGGTCAATGTCAAATCATATTATGTACAATGAAGTGACAAACATGACTTATATACCCTTTGTCTTTTAATTATTCAAAGGACCAAAAAATATTTGTCTTTCGCTTTTGAACTCACAATTTTACAATAGACACTCTTAGTACCTTTTTACCCTTTGTACGCAGTAGATCTAGATAAGCATTCCGTTTTTGTTTTATGCACTTAACATATTTTTGACACATGCTAATTTGCATTCGATCATTTTACTTTTTATGTCATCCCGCTACTATTTTAAACTCTTCCTGATTAAACCTGAACTGCTGTTGCAATTCTTCATGCACCTCCGTTTTTCTGGCCTGCATTCTTTGCTTACAATTCCAGCATTAGCAGCCCAAATATTTTTTCAAATAATTAATTATCGATATAATCAATAACAAAAGTCAATTATTAAGCACGACAGTATTTTATTGTATTTGTGTTTGTCGGGATAGCGCGACTAGTTTCGGACCCAACCGGATTCGAACTTTCGCCCTCAACCCCGCCGCGTCAGCTCATGATTAAGGACTCCAATTTGGTCTGAATTTAGTCAAGCTATCTCGATAAATACGCGCAAATAAACTGTTACAATATATAAAACAGCGTCTACTACCAGGCTCATAAAAGACCACACCACATCTAACACGAGTAGGTTGTAACCCGAGCTTCGCCCAAAGACGTGTCGCTTCTCACGCCCCTGCATCGGGTAATCAAACCTTAGCGATATCATTTAACACATTCGTTACTGAATTCTCCAACAACACCTTATTAGTGCTTTTCGTCGCTAAATATAACCATTAGCTGCGGTTTGTGGTGACGAGCTTCGAATTAACGGTGGACTTGTGGAGTATGGGTTACGGGGGTTATCCTTGGGTGGGTTGGTCATGGGTTTCTAATTAACAATTTGAGTGCATGGATAGTCGAATCAACCTCAACGCAATATGAAGTCTCTACGCAGGTTTGATATAGTATTCAATTCTTTATTAGCATTTCATTGTTATACAGGTGGTGCCTTTCATAGTCTAGAATCAATATGGACAGGGCACAGTTTAAAAAAGTAAGAGAGTTTAGCATTCCTGCATTGAACCTGGACTTTTTTCTTTAAGTTCTTTGCGCGTGTGATTTGAGTGTGTGAACACACATTGGCACGAGAAAAACTAAATTTCACAATTGATTTTTTGAACTAATGTAATAGTAAAATGATCAGTTGATAGAAAATGTAGTACAAGTAGACGTTACAGCACGTGTGTATTATTGAAATATTTCCTACCACATTTCTTCATTTGATTAGCAAAGAGCTTTTTTAAAAAAAAAAATATGTACAACCACAATCTTCCTATTTTTCAAGTTCACTTTTTAAAAGTGCCTGAAAAGGCCTACTCGAAATAAAAACCTTTTGATTTTATTAATAAAAAAAAGGATTAATATAAAGATGGATGTCCAACAAAAACCCTTTGTTTTAAGCTCTCCTCAATATATGAGTCACATAGGATCTTCTAATAACAGTGACGCATTCCCTAATTATAATTAATTAACGATGAGTTGAAAGTTTTACAATCGTTGCGAATTGACATTGTCTCTAGGAATGGGTCAAAATAGGTCAAAATCATTAAATTGTATAATTCAATCATCAAAGCAATACATCCTGCAAGTAATTTATTTAAATAAACCTGAAACAATATTTTTTTGTTAAGTATAGTTTACTATTCTAGAAAGTTGTAATGGCAGGAACATTAGGTATTTTAAAATAATCACGAGCTTTGCTTACCTAATTTTATTTCTACAATGTATTTGACGTAGCTTGTTTAAAATCTTACTGTAAATATTTGCACAAATACGATTCATAAAATCCTATGATAAAATTCACACAATCGGCAATTGCAGTCACGGTTTAAATTCTTGCCTGAGGTTAATTTTATTAATAAATTTTCATTGTATTCAATTACGAGTACCTACTTGAAAGCATTGAAAATATTTGCAAAGTAATAAGTTGTAGTCAATTAAATTAGATGTGAATAAAATAAAATTACTAACAAATCGTCTAAAAATAAACCTGATAAGAACTAACAGTCACAAACAACATTAGCATAGTTTAGTATAAACAGAGTTAGTATTATCATTATAACTGCAGATCCTTCATTAGATGCGTCGCTTGATGTGCCGCGAAAGTCGCGCTAACAGCTTCTCAGGCGCCGCGGTGACGCCGCTGTGACGTCGCTGTCCTACTGTAGTGCCCGCCGCCGCCTGGCCCGCCCGGTGCAGCTGATGGACAGGGAAAGGTATGGAGCTGAATAGCATAAAAGTGTTTTGAGAATTTATTTTTTTATATATTTATCCATTAAAGCGCGACCTACGTCACCACCAAAATGGCACAAGTCACAACTTCTAACATCACCGGGCTTACAATTCCTTTGTAGACTATACGACCGGCGTTGTCGCTCCCGTATAGGCCTTGTTAGCCACCAGCGCATGTGCCAAAAGCAAATAAAGTAACACATAGATGTTACTAATGATAATTTATCCACTTATTTCAGGCATAAAGGTCCAATATATAAATATATACAATACTGTTCTGCAATACAACTTAAAAGTTCTTTAATTAAGGAAAGCTGTCTTATGTAAACTTGTGGTAGTAGGTGCATTACCTATATTTTCTCTTTCAATGCTGTACGCTTTTGTGAACATAGGTCTGTGCCTGCGTATTTTTTGAGGATCTGTTGATATTTTGATATAAAGACATCCACCGTTTATTTTTTTATGGTCTCGTCTTTAACTACAGCTATATTTAACAGCAGTACTTTTATAACCTCACTTTATCTGTAAATTGATCAAGTTCCGTAAAAAATATCAGCTTTACAGATTTTTTTCTCAACAATCTTAAAATATTACGTATAAAATAAAATTAAAACACCAACATAACACGTATACAAAATATTTATAACATAAAACAGAAAATAATTTAACTTCATAAAAGTATACTACCATATAAAACTTAACAACTATCAATATTGTACAAACAACCTGATTCCATACATTAAAACAGACGTACATATTATTCAAATACATTAAACGGTGATTAAGATTAAACAGATAAAATAATTGATAAGCAAACGGCTCCACAGCTCCCGTATCTTAGTAAGATCTTTACGGAGTGAGAAACAGTGATGACAACTAATTGTCCTATAACCAGGGTGTTCATAAAACGTTCACGGGCGCATGCATTTGCATGGCACGGTCAATACCGCTACGATCAGCATAGTTTGAGGAAACGTCGCATAAAGATGACATCTAAGGCGTGCCGCCTTTTCTTAAAATAGATGTGTTGCAATTTTGGGAGATATGTAGCTCTAAGCTGTATGTTGCGCTGTCTCGCTTTCGATGCGCCTAT